>OZ018412.1:28066338-28633838 GCA_963969595.1 Neckera pumila | reverse complement strand
CTAAACCCTAAAACCCTAAACCCTAAACCCTAAACCCTAAACCCTAAACCCTAAACCCTAAACCCTAAACCCTAAACCCAAATACCCTAAACCCTAAACCCTAAACCCTAAACCCTAAACCCTAAAACCCTAAACCCTAAACCCTAAACCCTAAACCCTAAACCCTAAACCCTAAACCCTAAACCCTAAACCCTAAACCCTAAAACCCCTAAACCCTAAACCCTAAACCCTAAACCCTAAACCCTAAAACCCTAAACCCTAAACCCTAAACCCTAAACCCTAAACCCTAAACCCTAAACCCATAAATAAATAAAGTTCTATAGTAAGAATCAAACTTCATCCACATACAACTCATGCATACAAGGTCATATAAAGAAGTAGGATACCAATTTGGAACCCTCATTCCTAAACCTACAACATTGCTTTAGGTCAAAACTTGTAAATCCTAACACTTCAAAAAGTCAACTCTAGTGGTCAAACGGGCCATATCTCCCAAACGAAGCCATATGTTTGGGCTTTTTATTACTCCATTGTGTTCACAACCCTTGAAAATGGGGGGGTAGGCACCATCTAAACCCTAAAATTCCTAACCCTCACAAAAGTAGCAACCCTAAAAGCCACTTTTAAAACGCTCACAACGTCCAACCCTAAACTTGTTTGGAAAAACCAACACCACCATTGGATTCACAACACCCACAAATAGGGGGGTAGGTCCAATCAAAACTTCAAAATGACTTCAAATAAAGAAAGTCAACTCACCCACAAAAAGTCCAACTTGCTAGATCTCGCAAACGGTGATACTTTTAGGGCGGTTTTTTTCAGCATTGGATAGGCCATACCTTAAAATGGGGGGGTAGCCAAAATCCCAGCCCAAAAAAAGTATGTCAAAAATTCGGGAATGCCCATGTAACCCTAAACCCTAAACCCTAAACCCTAAACCCTAAACCCTAAACCCTAAACCCTAAACCGCCTGTTGCTCCAGTGGTCTCGCCTGTTGCTCCAGTGGTCCCGCCTGTTGCTTCAGTGGTATCGCCTGTTGCTCCAGTGCATCCCCCGACTGCTCGTAGGTCTAGGGTTTTCATTATCGGAGGTAGCAGTTCGGATTTTGAGGTACCAGTCCGTCCAGTTACAGGATCTCGTCGAGCTACAGATCCTGCACCGGCTCCTCCGAGTCTGTCAGCATCTGCTGTGCGTCGCTTGTACCCTCGTACAGCGCTGCCTAGCGATAGATCTACGGTTGTAGTTCGTTTTCCTCCACTCTGTGGACCGTCGATCGAGGATCTGGGGGTCAACGACCCGCAGACCCTTGATCTGGACGCAGCTTGCTTCACGATGCTGACGCTGGATTTACCAGCTTTGTTTGGCATCATGGCTCGTCCAGCGAGTCGGAGGATCCCGGTCAGGGATCTTCCGGAGTTTGTTGACTGGCTCCACGTCATTTCCGACCCCATAGTGGTCAAGGTTTATGCAGGGAGCACTGATGAGGACAGAGAGGCCTTTAAGGCCTCTCTGATAGATACCTTACGCATTCACTTCGCCTTGACGTTGACCGTGGCTCCCGATAGTATGACGCTGTCGAGGAGTCAGGTCAATGTCCCCGTCTCGGCCATGTCCGAGGCTCTGTATTCGTTGGGCGCCAGATGGTGTCGAGTTTCATTCTTCGGAATGAAGTGGTCTATTCCGAGCGCCGAGCCCGTGATAGATCGCTTCATACAGCGATTTCGTGAGCAGATGGGCTCAGACGTTCCGATCGGGCGGAACGTCTTTGATTATGGAGTCCGATTTCCTACGGATGGAGTGCTGCTCTTTAGGTTTAGCGATGAGCAGCATCGCGTGCATAGGTTCAGAGAGGCCTCGGTGCACGAGATGTGCAACGCCGTGGGCTATGGAGCTGTCGAGTGTAGACCGCTCCTTGACCTTCGTTTATCGAAGGTCAAGGTCTATCAGGAGCTCTGTCACGACATCCTGTCTACGATACCCAGACGGACGCTCGATGACACGCCTGCTACAATGTTCACTATGCGCACTCGACTACGACAGCTACAGGACTTGTTGCAGCGTTGGGTGGACATGACAGACGACATGCGCCTCAGTCGTCTGTCAGGCATTCGGATTGAGCTCACAGTGCAGACGGAGATGGTCATCGACGGACGGCGACTCTGCAGCGAGCACGACTTGTTCCACATCACGGGCGTTGAGAGAGCACTAGGTGGAGCGTTTGACACCAGGGACATCACTATCGAGCACTTTCTCGAGCATTGTCGGGGCTTGATGGCAGGACTGGCACTTATGGTCCAAGGTAGGGACGAGCGTACACCGTCACTGGAGATTATGAGCACTTTGACGTTCGTTTGTCAGGCTTTTGGCTGGAGTGGCAGGTACATGGCGCGTCAGCTACAGCAGGCACGAGATTGGCAGGTGGTGGCTATGGCAGCCGAGGCCAGGATGCAGGAGGTTGAGGAGGACTTAGGGTTCTCATACGAGGGGGTAGAGTTAGATGATCCTGAGCTCCGACCTCTCATCCAGGATTTTCTGGATCATGCGGAGTGGACCCTTCAGGCTAGAGTCAGAGATCATACACTTCCGGGGCTCATGCTCACGAGCACCTATGGGGGGCGCCTACTCCCGAAGGTAGGCATCTATACAGACCGTGTAGGTGCAGCTCGTCACTATATAGGCCTCTACGGCGCGCAGTGGAGAGTGCACGTTCGATCTATAGACTAGATCCCTATATATGACTTTTTGATTCTCTATATGTCTATTTTTATCTATTATATATATATATATATATATATATATATATATATACATTTTTCGGTATTATTTACATAGTCTTCTAAACCTCCAAACTTTGACACCCATACCAAAACATTCTTGATTTTTCTAAAAAATACCATGCTATAGATATATACAAGAGCTTTCCAAAATGATAAAAAACTCCCCAATCGGACTTTGTATGAATAAACCATAAATAAATAAAGTTCTATAGTAAGAATCAAACTTCATCCACATACAACTCATGCATACAAGGTCATATAAAGAAGTAGGATACCAATTTGGAACCCTCATTCCTAAACCTACAACATTGCTTTAGGTCAAAACTTGTAAATCCTAACACTTCAAAAAGTCAACTCTAGTGGTCAAACGGGCCATATCTCCCAAACGAAGCCATATGTTTGGGCTTTTTATTACTCCATTGTGTTCACAACCCTTGAAAATGGGGGGGTAGGCACCATCTAAACCCTAAAATTCCTAACCCTCACAAAAGTAGCAACCCTAAAAGCCACTTTTAAAACGCTCACAACGTCCAACCCTAAACTTGTTTGGAAAAACCAACACCACCATTGGATTCACAACACCCACAAATAGGGGGGTAGGTCCAATCAAAACTTCAAAATGACTTCAAATAAAGAAAGTCAACTCACCCACAAAAAGTCCAACTTGCTAGATCTCGCAAACGGTGATACTTTTAGGGCGGTTTTTTTCAGCATTGGATAGGCCATACCTTAAAATGGGGGGGTAGCCAAAATCCCAGCCCAAAAAAAGTATGTCAAAAATTCGGGAATGCCCATGTAACCCTAAACCCTAAACCCTAAACCCTAAACCCATAACCCTAAACCCCAACAACCTTCAAATCCCTGACTAGCTTTATGGCATCCATCTCTTTCTTCCGGGCTGAGATCAACAGCCCCTCCATCTAATAGAACTTGTTTTTGTAGTGATCCCGTTCCACCTTAAGCAGCTCGTTCTGCTTGTCCTTCTCTTGGAGTAGTGCCGGATCAGTTCTCTTCCGGAGTTCGTTGAAGATCTGGTCCGTCTCAACATTGAGCTCTCTAGCGACGCCCGTGATCACCTCTGCCATCTCGGCATGCATTTTCCGGCACTGCACCATCCATCGGGTTCCGGCCTCATAGAGGTCGGATACATCGGAAGGTTCCGGCGATGGATGGTGCAGGGACGGATTTGGTTCCGATACGTCCATATTTGTTCTTCGTGAGTCCGGATTGGTTATCTTGTGTCGTTTCTTCTTCTCCAACGGCTTCGGTTTCGGATCCTCCTCTTTTTCTTCTTCTTCTTCTAGTGCTGCTTCTCTCGTCAGCTTCAACTCTTCCGTGAATCCGTACTTCAGGATCTGCATTCCGGTCTCATAGGCAACTTATTCCGGCGGGGCCATGAAATCAAAATGATAATACATGTGGAACAAATAAGTGCTGAGCGGACTCTGCTTGGCCTTGTCGATAGCCACCGCCATCTCCTTGACCTTCTGCTGGATTATGGTCGCCTAGTTCACGACCCGGCCTTCGAGTGCTTCAAAAATCGTATTCACCACCGTAACCGTAACTCTAATTGGCTTTTCCGGATACACGATGGGAATCAGGAAATTCAGTAACCGCCTATAGCGCTCATCGATACAGTCACTAACGGTGAAACCTTCTTTGTGGTGCAGTGGTTTCTTGAACTTTCCTTCATAAAACTTATCCGTCCGGGTCGCATTTCCGGATCTGGACTGCTTCAACCCGTAAGTTTCTGCCCACATTCCTTCCGTCCAAGAGGCCCACCGATCCCTTAACGTTGGCTCAAACTGGTTTGACGTCCCCATAACTAATTTACGAAGAAAATCCTCACTCCTAACTGTCCAGGGGTGCCGGATGAACCCAATACACCCTAGTTTGAAGAGATCTTCCTCTAACTCTAAGCGCTCACCGAAGTCAGACGGAATGACTGGGTACAAGAGCTTGACAGAAGGAACAGTCTTCTGCCCCTGCGCCGACGATTCCGCCATCTTCTTGACCTACAATCCGGTGCAATCGGCACCCTCCTTTCCTTCTCTCCCTATCCGGCCTAACTCACCACTCTTTCACTCTTCTAAGAGAAACGCGCTCCAAAACTTGCAAGCACATACATCTCCTCGAGCGGAAGAAAGAGGGAGAAAAACAAAAAGAACGTCCGCTTAAGTACCCGGCCAGTGACCAACACCCATTGGTTCGGCCATTTAATGTGCCGCCATTGCAAACGGATCCCTAGTTTTCATAGGCCGGACCCCTAATTCATAGGTTGCTTGCATCCGGATCCCATTCCGGTTTTCGGATTCCGGCTAAAGTCCGTTTCTTACCTATTCTACAAGTTTTTGTAAGCCGGAACTTCCTGACTACCTAGTTTCTACTAAATGTTCCGGTTTGTGACTTCACTACTACAAATTTTTGAAAATATTTACGGAATTGATCCTAAACTAATCCGGATTTCTAAATATTGATATTGCGTGTTCCCACACTTGGTAAGATGTTAAACGGGCATACAAAGTGGGCCCTATAGGATGAACCTACCTTTGGAAAAAACATAGGAATTTTTTCTTTTCTACATATGATAAAATTCAAAAAGTTTGAATTCATTCTTGCAACTAAAGGCCCTAAATTAGCTAGAAGAAGCAAAGAACATAGAATTAACATAGGACAAAATAGGGGTCGTTCTTTACAATTATCCTACAAATCATAGAATTTTTCCTACCGAATCCACTTCATATGACCACTTTAACATCCTGCCTAGTCACGGACTTACAACTCTCTACATAGACGGGGCTGAATTCCATCCAAGGAAGCCGACTCTTACACCCTTGCTATGTAAGGGACACTAATAGATCTAATATTGCCCCACTCCAATAATGACCCCTACTTTTGGGCCCAATTGCAAACTTTTACATTCTAGTATAGTGAAAACTATAAAGAATTGGCATTAAGAAACCTTTAGTGTAGAATTGAGGCTAAAAGGGATTGGAATTGGATTGAAAAGTCACAAATTTATAATGTCAAGGAACAAGCCACCATGAAGTTTAAACACATGACAAAGGATTCATTCATTATTTCACAATTTGAAGGGACGCCCTTTTGGATTACCATTGCAACCAAGTAGGAAGTTCAAATGGAATGTACTTGTCCATGAGTCATTTTTTTCTCTATTTTTTTCTCAAATGGAATGTTCTTGTCCATTTGGATTTTAAAGTTATGCTTGGGCTCTAAAATCGCCCACCTCCTCAAATGGGCAGTTTTAGAGCCCATTGCATTTCAACTTCAAAAATTCATAACTAATTCCATAAAGCTTTAAAAAGTATGAAACAATTTGAGTTAATTTCTAATTCCATTTCCATCAATTTTTCAAGGAAAATTTACTAAAAAATATTTCAAGCAGTTTGACCTTCCCAAATTCAGTTTTAGCTCTTACTGCAACAAGTGAGGATAAAATTGGAAGGAAGTGAGAACTGAGAACCACAGAGACTTCCATATCATCATCAGGGCTTTTTTTTTGGCTTTTTGGTGCCAGATTGCACCAGAAAAAAAAATCTGGCTAAAAAAGGTTATTAAAAATACCAAAAAAATTGGATGAAATCGCCAAACAACTTTGAAATTAAAAAAAAAATATTAGATGAAATCGCCTAATTGTGGATGAAAACCATACTATACATCCAATAAGTGGATGAATGTTGCAATTTGGAGCACCACAGTAACATTTTATATCACCACTATGGCACTTCTTCAAAAATGAAAAAAAAGGCCCTGATCATCATTACCCAGGCAACAATCCGAGAACGGAATCCGTTCATCCGATTGGATGTTCTGTCCAGTTGGGATGAAGCCCTTCAGTTTGTGCGGAGACAGGGTCCTATCTGCTGTTTCTATTCAATTTGATGTCCACGACGTGTTTTCCGATTCTTGTGGGACCTTGTGCAGCGTCTCCTCTGGCTATGGCGTGCGCTTGCTCTTCCCCCGTGTGTGTGACGGGCTCCCCGCTCCCATGGCGGAGCTCCTCTGCGCTCCCGCGGGCTCCGCACACGCGCTTCTTGGCGTCTTCGGCCTCGCACATGGTCGCGCACGACGTTGCCATGCTCCGGAGGACTGCAGGTGGCCGCGCCCGGAGCTTCCGTCCGGTGTGCGTTCTGCCATTTCTATCTGTTGTTGCGGCGAATTTCCTGCCTGCGTGTGGAATAGGTGCTTGGTGGACTGAACTGTTTTGTTGTGCAGAGAAGGCGGCGAGCTCAGGCGCCTCTGGCGATGGCGATGGCGTCCCCGATGGATATTGACACAACCTCCTTTGTGCTCGGAGTGTTGGGGACTGGTGCTGTGAGCTTTGCGGTGTTCCGCGCTATCGTCTATTTCAATGTGCAAGTGAGGTGCCCTGAATTGTGTCATCTCTATTCAGAATTCGGATTCGAATTACTTTCTCCTGTGTGGTGAAGCTGAAGGCTTGAGATTGAGATTGAATTAATAAATTAGCCACTCCAGATTGAGAGTGGGTGGGTCGGTTCAAATTCGGGAATTCAACTTTCTTCACTTAATTCTTTCCTCCTCACCAATGCAAGGGTGATTGGGCAATATGCATCAGTATTTCATAGCAGCGTTGCTGGGTCGGCATGTGCCACGAGGGGGCGCACGAATCCTGGATTTGGGCATTCGAGAAGGCCGCAATCTGTATTACTACCCGAAAGATACCGTGCAAGTGGTGGCTGTCACCCCGAAGCCCAACGTTCAGCTGCTCGAGAGCCAAGGTGCCCATGAATCGCCAAATCCATCGCTGCATTTCACGATCGCCTTCTATTTTCAACGTTGATGTATAGCCTTTTGGTGATGAGAATCATCACAAGGACACAAGAAAATCATCACAACTTCCGTATGATTCAGGCTTCAATTTTTGTGTGTGCTAGTGGACTTGTCACGTGGTGGAATTTCTTTTGAGCTTTTTTCCCTTGTGTAATGAAGCTGACCAAAAGTAGTGGTGTATCCTAGCGGTTAGAAATATTAGATAAGTGATATCATTTGTTCAGAATCTTAACGTAGTCCGGCTGGGGACTTGACTACAGCTCTCAACGCGAAGGTGCCCATCAGAATTGCCTCTGACTTTTCGAAAATTCCACCGAATAGCATGGATGCGGTGGTATGATCCTTACCTGAACCTGAATCCTTCAATTCTGGGAGGCTTGGCAGGATCGTCACGACGGTCATGTGATCCTGACCAAAGACACTCCCCGGGTGATTGTCTCTACTGTTAGCAGTTTTGAATACGCAATGAATAATTTCGAATGTGACCTCGCTCCAGTCGCTTTTGGAAATTTTCTCTGGTGAAAGTGACGATGTCTCGTTTAGAGCCCTGTTCTTTTCTAAGTCCTTGTTTGCGACTTTGCAGGTGAGTGTGTATGGCATGGCAGAAATGTCCGATGAGGAAGTCGCGTCCGCTCTCAAGGATGCTGTTCGAGTTTTAAAGCCTGGAAAGGTACAATCATTTCCCCAGTTCCCTATGATTACATTATTACTTTTCTTGACTTGGAGGTTATGTTGTGAATGATCTACGTCGACAGTAAGACATTATCGGTCTTCTTTGATTTGTTGCGCGAGGGCAGTTGTACGCCAAGTCATGACTGAGATACGAGAGTTTGTGTTGTTTCAACAGCTAGCTTTCAATATCCACGAGTCGGCGAGTGGGAAATGTTCTGAACGAAGAAGATTGACAGAGTCGATTGACTTTGGCTGTTCTTGACATGAGCTACTTGTGGTGGTGATGCAGCCCTTAATATATGTTGAGAATATTGGGTCTGAGAATGTGCTGGTGCGAGCAGCTCAACAAGTGGTAGAAAATATTGGAAAGTTAGCTGGAGGAAACTATCGGGTGACACGTGATGTACTGCCAATTATTCAGGTCCAATACTCTCCCCACTTGCGAATGTTCCACTGAAGCTTAACTTAGTTCAATAATGTATTGCGCTGGTAGTGACGCTTACTGAGACGAGCAACACTACATAAGCTGAAATCTGTCAAGGGCGTGTCTGGTGCAAAGAGCTTAGATGATGGTATTCAAATATGTTCAGGAATGGGCGGTCCAGCCTCCAAAGATTATGAAATTTAGTCGCAATTAGTCTTTGAGGGTGCCTGTCAGCGCACTCTGGGTTCTTGAGCGATGTTGTCGCGGTGACATGTCTCCATGTGTTTTCGCTGTTCTGCAGCTAGAGTTACATTGGCGTAGTCGATACCAGTTTTTCTAGACTAATCAGAATTGGTCGAAATCGTAATTTTTAACCTAGGTGACGTGAGCGTCTACCATTATGCATGTCCGCGGAACTATGCAAACTGAGGTTTCATGTGTATGTGGTGCAGAGTACCGAAGGCTTAGAAGACTTGCAGTACGAAACAGTCCTCGGCTTTCAGGATCCACACCTTTGTGGTGTTGCCCGCAAGAAAGCAGGAAGCCTCCCAACCAAGCCCGTTGGTATTGGCAAGGAGAAAGTTCCCAAGGCCAAGAAAGATAGTGCTCCGCAGAAAATCGAATTTCCAGGACAATAGAATCCTACAAAATTCTGTATTTCCGATAACAGCCACTAGCCAGCTCCTCCTGCTCAGTTATTTTTGTAGGAGCTTTCGAACTCCGTAAAATTTGTAGACCACGTCTTGCAGATTAGATGCAAGATATGGTTTATTCACGTTGACTAGTGGTTTTCTAGATGTGCTGCGCCAGCAAGCACCGGGGAGCGTGCATGCAATCTGTAGGGCTTTCAGCTTTGTATTTTTACGTTGAGAAATATATTTGGAGTTCTGTGATTGCTACTTATTGTCCGTGCATGAAACAGACCAGATTATTATAGCCATGATCTCGTTGAAGTTGCAAAGTTCAAACTTCACAAAGTGCATACACGCACTAGCAGTTCCCCCAATTTCCAACAACGCTTTTGATCCATTTACCTGCACCATAGGTGTCGTGGTGAAGAACGAACAGTCCGAATCGAGAAGACCACAGACAGACAGACTTTGCTACCTACATTAATCCAGTTAATTCGCAAGATACCAACAAGCACTGCATGAACAGCTTTCCCATGTCGCTCACACAATGCTTGTGGACATCGAGCGTATCAATTAAAACAATGTAAGTAGTGAAATCTATTTGGCTATAACCATTTTCTCGAGTTAAATGAGTGACATCGGAAAGTTGCAACACCCTCACTCTCATACAAAATGGAAAATAGAGAGATAATGCATCAGAAGTAGGACTTTTCCTCACACCGCAGTTGGAAGGGGAATCCAATGTTTTCATCATCTGCTTGCCAGTCTCTGGAGTAAACTAAGAAACGAAGAGTACTCACAAGGACACTAGACAGTGAGAAAGCGGAGCATCAGAAACAGGACTTTTCCTCACACCGCAGTTGGAAGGGGAATCCAAAAGTCTCATCATGTGCCACAAAGCGGACAAGACCTATCAATGATAACACGAACAAAAACAAAACGGAACAGATGCTACAATATCTAACTGTTTGGTGTCTTGGCGAGTCTCATGTGCCAGGTTGCAGACAAGACCTAACAACGTTAACACGAACAAGAACAAAACAGAACAGATGAGACACAGCAACTTAACTCAGGAACCCTTCGGACACAGAGAGCCTCCAGTAGAGAGATGGACCCAAAGAGATGGACCAAGATGCAGAGTGACCAAGGGAGAGGGACAAATTTATATAGAGGCGAGGAGCGACGAGCGGGTTGTAGACAATTAGGGTTAGGGTTAGGTCTGCATCCGCCAGAGAGGTTTCATTCGGACCCAAGTAGTGATCCGAGAACTAAGGTAAGGCAGCCCATTGTGGTCAAATGACCCATGGGGGACACACGATGACCCCATTATGGTTTTTCTGACCACAATCAACATCTCACCTAACTTCATTGGAGTAATTAGTGACCCTATTAGGAACATGCAATAATTTCAGTGTAAGTCATTGTAGGAAGTGACTTTTTATGGCCATCCACATATTAAAAAAAATTGTTTCCTTTAGAAGAGGTAGGTGAGCATTATGGATATACTTGCAGTTGATTTTGGGATAGTCTCCCGACTTCTTTGGGCTAAATACTTGAGAAACTCATAGCTAATTCATACTCTGTCTGAAAATTATAATTTCAATTGCCTTCACAAATTCTCATACTTGTCTTCACATGGGAAAAAAATAAAAAACTTCAGTGATGGGATGATGGTAGACTCTTAATTCTGACCACAATAGGCTGCTTTACTTTAGTATCAAAGAAAAAATTAGAAAAGAAAGGATTTTGCAAGTTGTGAAGGATTATTTGGAGTATTATAATACAAAACTAACTAAATGGATGCTAATTCTAATGTGGAGGAAGTTGCAAATTGGCTATCAATTTGTACTGTTTGTAGCTAAAATGACTCCATTAACGGCCCCTTTTGTATGAGTACTAGTAGTGCAAGGATTTTTTAGCTAGTTTAGGGATTGTTGGACCTAAAGGTGAAGAATAGGTAAGGCTTAACTCTAGAAGAATGGGCCTATGACTATTGATTTCAAACCTGACTTTCCATTGCTGCCACTTTGCGACTGGATACAAATGAAAATTTTCAAATTCATTTTTGAGAGATGAAGTCATATGTCTACTACAAATCATACAATTTTCAAAGTTTTTGGTGAAAATGAATTTCTTAAGAAAAAAATGAAGAAAACTCTTATCAAATATAGAATATATTCTAAAATTTTCACCATGGTTGCATATTATAGTATATGACATTATGGTATAACCAAAGTTATCATGTCATTTTAAAATTAGAAAACCAACAAATCATGGCTATACACTCAAAGTTCATATTGCCATCTATACCTTAAATTAGTTTGTTTATTTTGATTTGTTTGATATGCTAATATCTAAATCTGTAAGTCTTATGGTAGCATTCTAAGTATCATTGGAAAACTCTTTGCAAAGAAAGATGCATGGACATTGTTTCATGGTGTTTGGACCTACGGTGTGAGAGTTATTAAGTTTCAAAGTTTTTATGAAATACAAATAAAATAAAATTATCGATTATTTTGAAAAAAAACATACTTTTCACATTGCATGTCCAAATATTGTGACATAGCCATTACACTCCTTTGTGCATAAAGCTTTCTATTTGTGTCACAAATGCAACCTCTCACATTGCAACAAAGCCTTGCACTTCTTTATGCATAATAGGATATTGAATTTCAAAGTTTTTACAAATTATAAACTTATAAAATTATTTTAATTTTTTTTGGAATTTGGCAACACATAGGATAGGATATACCAGTACTTACTCTATTGAAATTTACAAATTTTTCATAATTTGCAATTGGAGGTGAAATTGCACTACATAAGATTCATTTCATTGATTGGATTCAAAATATTCAAAAAATATCAATTTTATGGCTAAAATTCACATCAAGAGTAAATAACAAAAAATGATCAAAATACACTACAATGGTGATTTGCGGATTAAGAAAAGTCAAGAAACCATAACAATGGAGTTTACAATACTAATTATTGAAAATGCATTCAATTACCTTATCAAAAAAATTGGATGAAATAAAAAAAAATTGGATGAACATATTTTTCTCCTTAGGTGAAGTAATCCAAATAACACTTAATGTATGCATCAACGTTACAAGGTTAAACTTGAAAGGACAAGACCTATCATCAAGGTGTTTTGTTAAAAAATGATCTTACTTTTGAACCAGTAGGTATGTTCTTTATTTCTATAGTGATTTGAAAAGTCATCCATGCGCCACTTTTTATCTATAGAGGCCTTAAGCCCTAAAAAGACGGAATGCTATAATCAATTTTTCAATCCTTGAAGTTCTTCTCTTTATATGCTCCCATTCTACAAACTATATATAAACTATATGTTTTATATTTCTTTTTCAAAGATGTACTTATATGTCTTTTATAAGTTGTAAGAAAATCCTTGTTTTTTTGTGAAAATTTGATACTATGGTGAATTTTTTTACTTAAAAGTAAAAACACTCATTTCAAATACAAAATACAATTTCAAGATTTCAAAAATTTCTCTGTATGTATACATTGTAGAGTAAGATATGATAGTGCAAAAAAATTTACCATGTCATTCTCCAATTAGAAAATCAAGAAAACATAGTGATACATCCAAAGTACAAATTGCAAAAAAGTATTCAAATTTAGGAATTTTTCAAAAATTTGCCAAAATACACTCAATAATGATGGATTTGCTACTTTCTTGCAAAGAAAAGTAAAAAAAAATCACAAAAAGAGATTATACATTGAAATTGGATTCAATCAACTCTTTCTAAAAAATTTGAATGAAATATCATTATTTTTGTCTTGTAGGCTTTACTAAAATCATTCATAGTATATAAAATGTCTCTTTAAGCATTTAAGTCCTGTTAATCATCAATCCATGAACCCTTAATCCTTACACCTTTAGGTCATTTTAACAAACCAAAGTTAGTTTTTTAGTGTAAAAAATTGAAAACAAATTAATTTGAGAAGAATTGGGATAGAGTAAAAAAATGGAGGATATTAATTAATTTGATAGAGAATGAATCAAAACACTTAGATCTAGAACATTCAATTATATCTATTTATACATGAGCATGTTTGCTAGTCATTTTATAATATATGGACAGAAGTACAAGTGATGAACCCCTTCTACAAGAGATGACGTCTTTAATAGCATTAGCAACTTTGGAGGAGAGAGCAAATATAAAAATGGCACAAGTGTGTAGTGGTGATTGCATGAAAGACCAGTACTAAAACATTGTCACAAACGCAGTGTCGAAGCTTCATTTTGCAATAACTTTTGAAGTATGACTTGTGTCGTATGCGTTGTCTAGCCGTAAGTATCTTTAGCCACAATGTTGTGCTAAAATGACACGAGTTATCGTCCCAGGGAATTCCAAGATGATGTTGCACATTCCAAGTTTCTGGATTCTCTTTTCTCCTCAATCCAAGCACCCAATCACTCGTTTCCGGAACCTTTCACTATCCGGAATTCAATCCGAATCCGGTTCTACCCGGAATTTGGTTTCCACTTCCAAATCAAGATGGGTTTTTTCACCTCTGTTTCACCATTAGAAGATCCGCTTTGATCTTTCGAGGGGTAGGGACTTCACCACTCTGGTTCTCACACTTACTAAACTTGACAAACAGAAACGAACACCCAAATATTTAAAGGAGTTGCAACAAGGAAAGAAGATCCGGATATTCACAACTTTCTAGACACCCAATCCGGAAAGCAAGTCACTCATGACTTGATCCACTCCTCACTACAACGACAAATCACAGGGTTTCGGAACCTACAGAGGATAGTTTGTTAAGTGCTAGATCATTCCGAGGTTGGCAAACCTTCCGAGAGAGTGGCGACTTCCTCTAGGCGGGCGCTTACCTCCGCATGGATTGACAGCCGCACTCGCTTCCGCTACTCAGTCGACCGGATCACCGTTACGGTAATTTAAAGGCGCTCTGCACTTTCACTCAGTCAAGAATCTAACACTGTCTCAAATAAACCTTTCAAATGGAATCGACTATCCAAGATCCGGATTCCTCCTCACCCGTCTTCCCTCACACTCTAGTACAATCATAAGCATTCAGACAAACACTTGAACACAAAGATGAAAATCCGGAAGCTCACACAACACTTAGATTAAAAGAAAAGAATGGAATACAAAATGAAAATCTGCTAGGAGGGAATTCCAGCACAACAAGCTTGCCAGCCCTTAAAACCCACAAAAAGTCAACACCTAAAAGCCAAAAAGTAGCCCCTGGAATACGGGCAGCCAATCAGAGAACCACCCCAAAATACCCAGAAAATCCACTACTGGCTCCTTCTAAAAATAAATCCGGAACCAAGGTCTGAAGTGCGAAAAACCCATTTCGGAACTAGAATTCAAATTCTAATCCAAAATCCAAACATCCTAACTAACTACTTCCTCCACGACTTCTTCGAACTGCTGCCGCCTTGCGTCCCTCCTGTCGTCTTTGTGGAGTGTTCCGGACACTTTCCCGGGTCTGGATTGGACGCCGGATCAATGGAGTTGTCGTGACTTCCGTCTCCTTGTCATCGGATAAGACAAACTCCTTACCCGACTCCATTTCAATGGGTTGCACCAATGAAGCTCCAACCAAATCCTCTTTACCACCTTCCTCCTCTTGCTCGAATGCTTCCTCCATGTGGGTGAAGTCTTCCGGATGTGTCCTGGCTGGATTCTCCACCACAGGCATCCGGCTTGTCAAATCTGTCCGAATGGGAGAAACCAGGATCGTGGATCCTATGGTTCCCTCTAGTACTCTTGCCGTGCGTGGGGGGAACGTGACCAGAATTGTCTGCACCGGACTTATTTGAACCGCTGGAGAATCCAGCCCTTTCTTGGTAACCTCCGCAGTTAACCTCTTCCTCCTTTGTGACGGCCCTGCTTGACCTGCACATTGAACCGTGACGTCCTTCAGCAAGGCTTGAAGCCCTTGCTCCGATATGGGAGTCCTTCCGGCGGAGACTGGTTTGGCCAGAGTCTTCCACAACTGCGTACTCTGCACTTCCAGAAATTTGGTAGAGTCCATGACTGCTGGATCGAGAAAGCCCAACAGCTTCCTCATCTTTGCCAGTACGTTCTCCATCTTGATCTCATAATCCACCAGGATCTTGAGAATCATACTTCCGGTCACGACGCCCTCTTGAACTATATTATCGGTGAACAGTCGGGCACGCATGATTTGATCCATGGGCTATTCCACCAAATCCATAAGTGTCCTCAGCATATGCATCGCATCCGACTCTCTCTTGGATGTGAACTGGAGGGCTTCATCCGCAACCCCCAAACAGGTCTGGAGTTGGATCTTTGCCTCTTCCAATTTCCTACTGAGCAAGGTCGAATCCAGACGCTTTCTAAGCTCCCCCAAAATCTTGTTTGGCTCCACCTTCATTTCGTCCGATATCATGCATATAAAATCCGCCAATTCCTCATATCATTTCCTTGCCTCCTAGAACTCCTCCTCTCCAAAATCGAACAACTCGTACCCTCCTAGGTCTGCGAGGGTTTGGCTCGGTTCCCCCGTTTCCGGAACTTGCTGCTTCTCCCTTGCGTTCGGGTCGGTCGACTTCCGCCGCGAACTTTCCCCCCGCTCCGGTCTTGGCGGTGTCACATCCGGAACTGTTTCCTCGGCATGCTTCTCCGATTCCGGAGCCAGACCATACTTCAGCATCTCCTCGGCTACCTTGTAGTCCTTGGTTTCCTGTTTGCTCACGATCCCGTTGTGGTAGTAAAGGTGGAAGAGGTAGGTGCTGAGCGGGCTGGACTTAGCCTTCTGCACGCCGTCCGCCAGTTTTTGCACCACGGCCTTCAATATCCTCCCCCAGTGCACCGGCCTATCCTCCATCACTCCGAAAATGGTGTTGCCCAACGTGCTGGTGAGCTGGGTGGGCTTCTCCATATACAAGATCGGAACTAGAAATTCCAGCACCTGTCTCTGCCTGACGTCAATGGAATCATGGATTGCATATCCTTCCTTCGGATGGGGTAGATTCTGGAACTTTCCGTGAATGTATCCGTCATTCCTCAAGGCGTAGCCGGAACCTGCCTTCCGGAACAAGTAGACTTCCGTCCACATCTCCTTGGTCCACTTTGTCAACTTCCCTCGCTCCGTCAACTCGAACTCATTTGGAGATTCGGCCACGACTTCGTGGATCATTGCCTTGTCCTTGAGATTCCACGGCTTGCGCAACAACCCCGCGCATCCCATGCTGTCCAAATCACCTTCCCAAAGCACCCGTGCCTTCAGATCCGTAGATATAACCGAATTGAGCCACTTGGCCGTAACTGTTGGTTTGCAAGATTCTTCCATCCACACCGACCAAATCCTACTAACCCGGTGCAATTGGCACCCTCCTTTCCTTCTCTCCCTATCCGATCCTAACTCACCACTCTTTCACTCAGCTAATGCGCGCCCTAAACCTGCAAACACACAAGCATCCTCGAGCGGAAGAAAGAGAGAGAAGAAATGGAGGAGAACGGCTTAAGTAGCCGGCCAGCGACCGACACCCGTTGGGACGGCCCATAAATGCGCCATTTTTTTCCAACGGAAGCCTAATTCCCAGACCGGAACCTAGGTCGTAGGTTTCCTGAATCCGGATTACGGATCCTGTTAAGGTCCGTTCCTTACCCATTTTATAGTTTTTGCTAAACCGGAACTTTTCTAGTTTCCTGGTTTGGCTAATTGTTCTAGGTTACTACTTTAGTATTCGAAAATTTCAAAAAACCTCACTAATCTACTCCTAAACTAATCCAGAATTCCGGAGTTTGACATTACGTACTCCTACAACTCGCATGAATTTGAAATTTCTATTGGATAGTCTTCTTTTGAGTTCAATTAGGTCTCATATTTTTCAAAACTTTTCAAAAACCATTTTATATTTAAAAATCATTTAAATTAATATATCACGTTTTGGATTTTAGGGGGATTTACTACGTAAGGAGTCCCCAAATTTAATGATTTGGAGCTGAAATTTCTATGGTCTATTTCCATAGTAGGAAGCCATGATTCTACCAAGGGGCATTAAAAAATATTTTATTTTATATCCTCAACGTCCATGCAAAGAGGGCTCCCTTGTGCACGCAATTCTGAACATTGAAGATGGTTTTAGGATCATTTTTTTGGTGAGAAGACTTCACCATGAAGTCTTCTCAAACGGCATTTTTCAATGTTTTTTTAAATTACTTTTCCTATTTTTTACAAATTAAAATGTCAAAGTATGTATTTTCTTGCAATTCTGCACTTTTCTAGTTCTCCTATTTAGAGAACTGTTTTTTGCTTTTCCTTCAAAGGGTACCTTCTTCATATAGGTGTATACATTTCTAATATTTTTCATAATTTTTTTAAAATGTTTTTCTATTTTTATAGTACTCCCAAAAAAATGGCTGAAAACGGCCAAAGTGGAACAAAAACGGAAGGTCATTCATGCAATCACCCGTAGGTACTTTATTAAAAAAAGGTTGACAACAAGAAATACTACATCCAAAATTTTGTATGGCAACTTTTTTTTGGAAGTTTCTATATATTATGGTCAATGACATGCTTTCTGAGTCATTTTTCCATCTTCTGTTGTAGACATTGGCTTCAATAACTTGAAGTCACAAATTGCGTACCTTTCTACATAAGAACCTGAAGTATCATATATACAAGTTAGTTTTTTAAATAATTAGGGAATTTTGAAACATGCCTAAAATTTGAAAAAGTGTACAACTATTTCTAAAAAGCTGGAAAAAAATTTGAACATTCAAAGATCACTAGAAGAAAACTGCATTTTACTTGACAAAAACAGCGTTATGAATGTCAAATCTACGTTTTACTTGATAGAAACTGAGTTGCACTCAACAAAATAGTGTCAAGTAGTTTTTGTTGAGTCAACAAAATAGTATCATGTAGTTTTTGTTGAGTTCTCCATTTGTAACGCTGAATTCTGCGTTTCAACGTTTCAACACAGAATTTGACAAGTAAAACGCAGATTTTTGACAAGTGAAACGCATAATTCTGTTTTTGAAATGCAGAATTCTGCGTTACAAATGGAGAATTCAACAAAAACTACTTTAAACCGTTTTGTCAAGTAGAACACAGTTTTCTTCTAGTGAATTATTCTTGAGATAATTTTGGAAAAGGAACACATTTCTATATAAATAGAAAAAATCAGTCCATCAAAAAAATTAGGATGAGTGAAATGCCAAAAGTCAAGAAATTCAAATCAAGCTGCAGAAGTGTCTAAATGCCAAATTTATAAATTTGGCACCAAGGTGCCATCTTTAACCTGTATATACAAGTTATATATCAATATTTATTTTTTAAATTATTCTTAAATTTTTTAATTATAGAATTTGAAATTTGAAAATGAATATGGACCTTTAAATAGAATTTTCTTTGTTTTTTGGTTGTTGGTCTGCAAATTTATAAAATTTTGAGTATATTTCAAATTATTTTTAATTATTTATAAAATGGACCAAAATATAGGGTATTATGAATACTTGCAAAATAGTGTTCTTTTGAACCAACTTGAACATTACAAAAAGCACCAATAAGCCTTAAAAGAACAAAGGTACCTACTAGCCTTACATTTGATGCTAGATATTGTACAATGAAATGTCAATTCCGTTTGGTGGCATCCTTCATTTTTAGATGTTTTTTTTGAATGCTAGTTTTGGCTTGGATCATTATGACTCCAAAATTTGTGTCTTCAAGGAGCACATTGCCTGTAGCGCATTGTGAATACCATATGTGAAGGTTTGATTCAATACTTAGGTGTCAAAATTGAATTGTCACATCAAATTTAGACATGTTAATGTCACCTCACACCATTCAAAAGATGATATATAGCAATTATTTACAAAAATTGCTTACTTTATGTCAAATTTCGATTGTCATATAAGATAGCTTCCATAATTTTTGGATACAAAATGACTATATAGATTGTGGATGGCAACTATTTAGTAATGTTGATTCTAGCTAGTAGTCATATTTTTGCCAAGGTCTCGATTTGTCAATATGCACAAGCTTAGTAAAGGTCTATAATGCTTGGAAATTTTGAGATGTACTTAATTAGCGGTGCTAATTTGTGAGCCTATGGGCATGAGCTTATGAGTGATGCGCGGGAATTATGTGAGCAGTGGCTCCAAAATCAAAAAAAATATACAAAATTCAATAATACCAAAAGAAAAGGTAGTTGCTCCAAAAAATTGTCAATATTTTTGGATTTTTGTAAATTTTAGGACCTATTGTCGCAGCACAAGACAAACAAATTCCCAATTTTACTATCAAAAACCACTCTAAAGTATAACAAAGTGACTCTAAAGATCGAACTTGTGAGATTTTGTGAAGTATCTAGCCTTATTTGGTCTCTAAGCTTAGTCAATATCTATATTTTCTCTTCCGGTCCTAACACCACAATTGGAAGCACAACAACATCAAAAACTACAGTTAGACCTTTCTCTCCTTGTGAGCCCCAAGGTTGTCACCTGGAACTTAGAGTCTAAATTTTTTTGCTTTTTACTCATTTTAATGAGTAAATTGTTATCAAATTGACCAGTTATATTACTTTGTGAATAATTGAGATAGAATAATACATATTGAGATGAAAATCCAAAAAGCATCAAAACCATTTGAATCTGTGCTCTTTCCTAAGTTCTAGTAGTAGAAATGGATAAATGAGAGCCCAAATAGGAATAAGGAGAGTTCTAATTCCAACCTACACCCAAATATTAGAATACTGATAGAATTTACAAAGAGTTTTTACCACAAAGATGCATACAAATAGTGAATTGGCTAAAATAGTAAATGTAGGTCATTATAGCTTACCAGTAACTTAGAAAGCCCACGAGAGGAGTTTGGATGAAAACCGAGCTTGAAAGAAAATATTGGTAAATAGTTGCCCCGCAGGACTTTTTAAGCCAAAATTCATAGAAAATCACGAGGAGGCGACCATGACATAGAGAGAGGTGTTTCTGACTTAGAAACATGCCAAGAGCGTAATGGCAAAGACGGATTGTCAAGATTCCCTCATACGAGGAAGATTCTTTTGTAAAGGAATTGAAATTAGGAGATAGGAATTTATTTCTCCTTGAATAAGTACCAGTTTGGGTTGGAATTTTGCAAAAAGGGTTTGGAAACTTCCTAGAAGCTACCCAAATTATTTTGTAATTTTCCAAATTGCAGAAAATGACTCCCTAGGAAGTCAACCAAAAATACCACGGATTAAGAAATTCATAGAAATTAATCTGGTAATGGTAAAATCCCACTAAAAATTAGGATAGTGTATTTTAGTTTGAATAAGAGCCTAATCAAATTTCACAACATTCCGACATTGGTAACTACCCAAATCGACGGTGCTAACGAAATTTAACGGAATTTAACGGAACTTAACGGAATTCCAAAACATTCTACGGATGGACCAGCGAATCACGAGCTGACAAAGTTCAAATTAAGTCAACAACTATTTTTTGACATTCTTGGACCTTCCAGACAATCCTGGCTAGTTTGAATCAGCAAAAGTTATAAACTCCAAGAGTTGGATTTTCCACCATTTTCACTAGGTTGGAAAACACTATCTTTTATGAAGAAAATCGATTTAGGAGTTGGGGGTTGAGGGGTCTCCAGACTAAAAGAGGTCTTCTGGAGCCAACACAGCATACTGTTTTCCATTTGGAGCTTTTCTCCAAAAGATATAGCCCATTCAGCTGTAGGGTAGAATTAGGCGTGGTAATTGGTAATTTTAATTTACTTAGATATTATTTTAGTTTACGTAGATATTATTTAGAGTAAAAGGAGGTAAATGGGAGCCCCGAAAATGTATAAAAGGGCTCCCACCGACTCCCTTTGCACCCCTTTTCTTCATATTATGTTAATTGAGCCGACACGAGGCTTTGGATTCTTGCTTTGTTATTCTACCAAAATCATTGGCAATTGTTGAATTTTTGGTCTGGAACCAAAAACCTTGCTTTTATTGCATTAGAGTCTTGAATTCCATTCTTTGTTTGATTTTTGGTGCCATTCAAAGGACATTGGGGTCCCTTTGAACCACTGCAAACGCATATTCTGTGCAATTAATTCCTTCATCTTAATTTTTAGTACTAACACCAGGGATATTCCAACCAAATCTCAGCGACGCCGGTAGTTGGAACCCTTGGATTTCATATTTTGAGTCTGTGACATACTAATCACTTCCAATTGAGCTTTTTTGGAGTAGAATTTCACACCCTTTGGGTTGTAGAAAATTTCTCCTGAAGCCTAGACGTGGGAAGACGTGGTCCAGAGTATTTGTTGTCATTTGGAGTGAGTTGGGTGAGTACCAACCCTCACAATACTAACCGCTAGTGGACTTGTCCAGAATTTGGGGCCAAAAATCCCAATATGACAAAGCTTCACTCCTAGACTTAACTTTTAATCACTAATATTTGAGTTTCTTTTGTTATCTTTTGGGGAATTATTCCCCAATACGGCGAAGCTTCGCCTCTGAGAGGAATTGTTTTAGAAAAAATTGTCAAAACCATAAAAAGATAGTGTGTTAGTTTTCCTTTAGAATACGGCCTCAAGCCTTAGAAATTTCCAAGTTAGTTTTTGGTTAAAAGGGTCCCTGAGGGACCCCAATTAGTGGCAAAGCAATAGTTGAGGTTCTGAATCTGAGAAATACCAGGTCTCCGGTAACCAACCAGAGCCCAAGAAAATCAGCTAGAAGTCGGACCGGTGAACCAGCCAGAGCCAAGAGAACCAACCGGTCAGACTGCCTTGACCAAGCCATACTAGTCACCCATCATCTTATATCATAAAACCAAACACGGAGAGGATGCCTACAGGCCCCCTTTGGTTTTATTTTTTGCAAAATCTGAACACCAAGCTTAGTTCTTTGCACTATATTCCAGCATAATAAATTCTAGGTGATATTGGTACCTTTTAAGAAAAATTCAGTGCTTAGAGCTAGAAGAAGCCTGAAAAATGCTTAGAGCCAAAAGACATCTGAAAATTGTTTAGAAGCCAGAAGAAGTTTGAAATTTTGCTTAGAGCTAGAAGAAGTCTGAGATTTTGCTTAGAGCTAGAAGAAGCTTGAAATTTTGCTTAGAGCTAGAAGAAGTCTGAGATTTTGCTTAGAGCCAGAAGAAGCCTGAAATTTTGATTAAAGCTAGAAGAAGCCTGAAATTTTGCTTAGAACCAGAAGAAATCTGAAATTTGGCTTGTAAGCCAGAGAGGGTTTGTCGTAGCACAAAAAAACACAAAACCCTTCCCTAAGGCCTTAGTGGATCCTAAAATGACTCGTGTATCGTTCCGTAGAGATCTTGGTGTAATTCTCCTAATTGGCCGGAATGAAGTGAGTTGATATCCCAAAACAAATCCCAAGTACTAGTCTAGACCGGTTCCAATTCCAGTAATCCGGAACCGGAAACTCCTTTCCCACGTATATATCTATCCGGTCTAGAGTATTTAACTATATAATAAATTCGAGTTTAACCTCTGGACCAAGAGGGATCTGCAACTTTGGGCTTCAGGAAGAACGCTTAACTCCTACCCTCCGAGTTTTAACGTGTCAGAAGATCCACGATATAAACTTCAAAAGAAAACCTTGACAAAAACGACGAGAAAGAGACTTTCCTCACAACTAGACCGAATTGACTAATCAGGCTAGTAGGTCACGCAAGAAAGTCTGGATTCTCTTAACAATTACTACAATGACAGACCACAAGACAATCAATGGCCTAGGTAGAGAAGGGGCGTCAGGAAAACACAGGAGAGCTATGATACTTCTTGACAAAAGTACCTTCTTAACAAAAGCAAGTTCTAATCCTCGCAAGGAAATCTTGTGGTATCCTGTCTAACATACAATCTCTCCAGGGACCGGATACTTCTTGTATCCGGGTATCACTTCCTCCTTACCCACTCTGCACGATCTCACTGCTCTCACAATAACACGGACAAGTGCTAAAAGGTACAGCTCACGGTTTGTGAATTGAAAAACTTCAATGGCATTTGCAGAAAAAAACTGAGAATACAAAGTATGAAAATGCTACCCGGATGAAACCTAAAATCCGCCTTCAAATACTAAACTATCTTTCAAACTTAAAAAGCGCCTAAGGCCCAAAACAGCAAGAGGAATGACACGTTTCATTCCTAACTTCCTGTCAATTTTAGGCAACCTAAGCTACAATCAAAAAGTTTCCACTTAATGTGGATCTTAGATCCTAAAAATCCGGACTCAACTTGAGTCCTAACTCCTTTTATACTAAAAGTATTCCTACTCAACTACTTATCAAAAATCTAAGCATGCAGCCCTACAATTACTGCCAGAATCTTCACCTACTTTCTAGTCTTCTTAACTGGAGAAAACCCCGCCTTCGCTAGTACCTTCCCGGCCACGGGCTTCTTTCCAGTCTGCTGTCTCGCCATCTACTTAGACCGGACTTTGGCCTTCTCTCTGGCCGCCTTCGCCTTCGTTGCTTGGATCTCTGCCAGGGCCTGATCAGGATCTGAATACGGTTCAGAATCCTCATCGGACCCGGATTCTTCTTCCTCATCATTGGAATCTTTTTCGTCTTTTTCCTCTTCCTGAGCCCTAGTGAATTTCTTCTTAGCCGACGGTGGCTCAGGCACCTTTCTCTTCTGCGGGATTGGAGCAGGTCTGGCCACCTTGCTCTGAGGTGTTGCCTCTCCTCCAACCGGTTTCCTGATCATACCTTTACTGGGTGATTCTGATGAAGTCCCGCGACCGGCTTCAGCCTCCGTCTTTACCACGGACTACATCAGGGCCGTCATCTTCTCTGCCTCGCCGAACTGTACCTTCTTCCCCGGAGTCTTGGGAGAAGACTTGGAGGGGGAGAGACTGTTGATATTCTTCGTCTTGGTTCTCTCTTCTGGAGTAGATCCTCCTGGTCCGGTTGCCGGTTCCGGTCCCTGGGCCTTGGCTGGATCCGGTGGCGTCACCTTTGTAATCTTCAAATCGTCATCCTCAGGAATTGGGTCGGGTACCTTGGTACTTTCCACCTCGGTCTGCTGCTCCTGACTCGTCTTGGTTTCCTGGTGCTCCTCAGGTACAGGTAAAGTAGGTTGTTTGTGAAGTCTCACCTTTACCCGTGTCTTCTGCTGCCGACTACTGAACTGGCTCTTGATCCGGTTCCGGTCTTGGCGCAGGCACACTGTGAGGATTCATCTCACGCATAACTTCTCGTAGTTGCTCCAACGTCGACTCCATCTTCTTATGGTAAGTGATCATCGCCAATAGGAGCTTCTGGTGCAATTGTCATCCCTCCGTCATCACTTGTTGGTCAAACAAGTTAGCCTTGTTGACCACTTCACCCGGATGAGTGATAAATTCCCGGATTCGGAAAAGGGTATCCTTCGTCTGCTTGGAGAACGTCCTCTCCAACTCCACCTCTTCCATTTTCTGGTGCAACTCTTGTTTAAGAACGGCCACTTGGCCGGAAAGCTTCACCAATTCCTCCTTACTCTCATCCTTCTCCTTCTCCCGGTTGAGCCGGATCACCCGAGTCAAGGCTTGTGCTGGGTGGTCAACGCCCACCGTTTGGCAGATGGCCTGCATTGCACCTTGTACCACCGCGTATCATTTCCTGAAATCACTCAGATCTATGGTGATCCTGTCCAAAGGCTCTTCCCCCCAGACCGGATCGGTATCCTTAGTCTGTTCTCTTTCTACCGGATCCTTTCCTCTCGTTTCCTCATCCTTGTCCTCAACCTCACTCTTGTCCTCCTCCTCATCAGACTCATCCTCATTGTCCTCATCGGAGGACTCTTCCTCATTTCCGGTCTCCTGATCTAAGTCAGGGACCTCAAATTCTACTAATGCTGCGGCTGCCTCATATTCTACCTCTTCCTCTTTTGTCATCACCTCCTCCGAATTATACAAGTGGTAGAGGAATGGACAGATGGCGGAAGGCTTAGCCTTACCGACATTGTTGACCATTTTCAACACTTGGTCCTGAATTACCAAACCCCAATCTACCTTCCGGTCTCCTGACAACGCGCCAAAGACTGTATTGGCGAGTGGCAGAGAGACCCGGCTTGGCCTTTCCGGGTTAAGAATGGCCAAGACGTATTGCAGTAAACGCCTCTCTCTCTCATTGACACAATCCGTAACCGCGAACCCGTCCTTCTTGCTAATGGGGGTATGAAACTTACCCACCGTGAATTGGTCCTTCCGGGATGCGTTGCCTTCGCCCTCCCGGTCGAACCGGTACACCTTCCTCCACATCTCCGCCGTCCACTTCTTGGGTTTTACATGGATCGTGATCGCGGCCTGAGATGGTGCTCCCGAGCTCAACTCCGCCACTATTGCTTCACTCCGGAAATCCCACGGTCTGATCAGGAAGCCGGCGCATCCCATTTGTTCCAAGTCCTCCTTCAGATCCGCCATCTCCTTGTCATCCTTGGGTAATCGCGGCATCATGTAGCGCAGCGAGATGGTCGCTCTTCCGTTGTGACTTGCGGCCATATCTCCCGTTGATCAAAGAGAACCGGTCTACTGTCGGGTATTGGTAAGACTAGTGATCCTCACGGCTCACTCTCTCTTTCTCCTTTTAGATGGAAGGTATTAATTCTAAGCTCCGGCACCAACAACCTTCTCTCTCTCTTAATAACCTTCCAGCACTCTTGCCTGCAGTCTTGTCAACTCAACACACCAATACTACCTCTCAGACCGGAAATCAATAATCGCGTATGCTGTATAATTCTCCGTCAGGGCAGGAAATCACAAGTGACCAACCTTTGGACAGATAGGATCTAAAAGAGCCAATCTCAGCAGCTCTTAGTAATTACCCTAATTAAGGCCTTGCCCGTTAATCCTGCCCGTTTAGGATTCCCGTTAACTAATGATTAGAACGTGCCCCTTGTTCCCTAGGGCTAAGTAGGTCACTGTTGGATGGCGGTGTCCTGTTTTCCCTTTCCTGACTCGGTCTAAGCAAAGTATAATTCCGGTTCCTTGTTTCCGGTACATTCAATTAGCTTTTACTCTAATTCCTGATCAGTCCATTCCCGGTTTCCGGTTCTAAACATTAGACGGTCTATAACTATCTAAAAATCGAAAAAATTTACTACTAAGAAGAATGTTATTCCTTCATTTATATTTTAATATAGTAAAATTAGATTTTCATGTGTCGACAGGGTTATCTCATTCAGAAGTCAAGTCACTTGCGATACCTTTCCAAGCACAGGAATAATAACTCATCTCCAGTCCTCTAGCACTTGGTTGCCTCCAAATTCTCTCATACTTTCAGGCTCTCACAACACTACATCCTTCAAGCATTTGGAAGAAAATCAAATTGAGTCATCAGCTACAAATTTTTGTGAAGCATAAAGAGTGAGGTGCAAATTGGAAACAAATCAAAGACTAATACAAAGTTTGTGGAAGAAGAAGGAGAAGGTCCCAAAAAGTCAAGGTAAGTTCGTTTCTGAATAAAAAATCAAATCTTTGACATAATTTAAGGTGGGAATTAAAGTCAACAAATAAAAAACAAAATAACGATTGACTTGCTAATGGTTCTAGAATTAGTTAAATTTAAGAAAGACTTAGAAACCATTTAGTGACTAAAATTTGACATCCCTAATAGTCTAACCAATATTCCAAAAGGTTAGATTTTTTCAAAGATTTGCCTTTGAAAAAATAAAGACTTTAGTGGAAAGAAAAGATATCACCATAGGAAAAAATAATAGATCATTAAAAATACTTCTAGAATTATTTAAACCGCAGAAAAATTTAGAATAAGTTAATTTGCTAATAGTTGACTTATAAAACATTTTAGACCATTTAGAGATTGGAATCATTTGAGATTTGCCTTAGATAAACTTAAAGTCCTAGAGAAAGAAATATAGGAAACCATAAAAATACAACTTACTTAGTATTAAGATAGAATATAGAAGACTAAGATTAAAAAGATTAGAACAAATCCAAAACATTACCTTAGACTTTTAAAAGAGAAGAAAATTAGGACATCTTGGGATTAAATTAGTATGGAAAATAAAAAACACATCAAGATAACAAGGAGAATTAACTAATTACAATTGGAATAAGGAAAGGAAAATGTGGAATAACCACTGACCGACCATTTTTTACAATATCAAGAATCGAATATATACAAAACGTGGAGAGAGCACACCAACAAGGGATGGATTTCACAATCCAAATGCAGCATGAGACCATCAACGATTCCAAAGTATGTGCTTAATTCTCACTCCCTAATTGTGTTTTGATTTTTAATTAATTTTGATTTATTTTAAAATCTAGAGCCGAAAATAGGAACTAGAATCAAACCTTAGAAGAATTTATTTAATAGTATTAGAATTCAAAATCAAGTAGGAATTTCTCATAGCTTTCCGAAAAGATATTAAATATAAAAATCCAATAAAAATTGAGAAAGTAGTGAAAGAATGAAATCCTCGCAAGAAACGAATGAAAAATTAGAAAATCATCCAAAGGATATTCTAAAGGAATTTAGGATCTAAATTAGAGTAGGAGATTGAGAAGAAAATTACAACGTTAGAAATTTAAAGTAGAATCCTCAAAAGGATTAAACTCAAATTAAGTTTTTTCTTCCGAAATAAATAAGAATTAGGTGAAATCTAATTTCTCCTAAACAACCTTTACTTTGGATTTAAAAAATTAACCTTGATTTTTAATTGATCAATTATTTACCTTAGAAATTAACGGGAAGGATTAGTAGGAAGAAAGTCAAAAGTAATTAGGAATTTACATTTATCTCAAAAAGGGATAAAACCTAGAGTAATTTTGATGAACCGTTGAATCGGTCAAAATTTGCTAAAACTTTTAACTTTAAGTAATTGAACTTTTACTGAGGGTAAAAATTTAGAAAAAGCGTTAAAATAATTTACCAAGAGGAGTAAAAACCTCAAGGTAAATTTTGATGAACCGTTAATCGGTCAAAATTTACCAACAAACTTTTAACTTTAGATCAAGTAAAAGAACTTTTAGCAAAAAATAGAAAGTTAGAATAATTTAACAAGAAGAAGTGAAAGTTAGAATAAATTTTGAAAAACCGTCAATTTGTCAAAATTTACTAAAACTTTTTAACTATTAAGTAATTGAATTTTAACAAAGGTAGAAAATTTTAGAAGAAGAGATAAAATAACTTACCAAAAACGGTAAAACTTAAGGTAAATTTTGATGAACCGCTAAATCGGTCAAATTTTATCAAAGATTTTGCAAATTTGAACTAATCCTTAATTCTTTAAATCAAATTAGAATAGTAATAATAGAAACTGGATAGAGGTTGATTGACAAAGGAAGTTAGAATAAAAACTTAAATTTGATAGAAAAGTAAAGTTACAAGTACAGCAAGACGTATTTTAGATTAGAACTCACATAGAATTGACTTAATTAAACAACAATTGAATGCTAGGATAAGATAATACTTCAAATTAGAAAAAAACCTAGAATTAAATCAATCATCCTTCAACTTCTACTTAGCTACTCACACTTGTGGTAAAAAAGCTCTATTGCTTGGAAGGCAGTTCATTTACTACAGCCAATTACCCGTAGAATTCACTAAATTACTATAGAACCTGGTTGTGCTTGTTTGGTCTCTTGGGTGGAGATCAAAACACTCACAGGCTCTGATCAAGAACCGGAAAGTAGATTGGGCCCGGAATTTTTACGATCTAGTGTCCCAACTTGTTACTAGAGTTGGAAGGAGTAGGGCCACTCCCTTGAGTCCCTACCTCTTTCACCTTTACCAGTACAACCAACTGACACAGAGGAGAAGACATGGAATATTCAGGAATCCATCCTGAAGTATGGAGAGTCGGATTTGGATGACAAACAGGAAGAATTATCCAGATCCGAACCAGAGACAAAAAAAAAATGACCTCATGAAGAAGAAGCGAATGAAGACGACGCCTCTTCATAAGAAAGGAACCCCTCCTACCAACCGGTCTACTCCAAAACAGGGACCGGAAGTGGAGATGCTAGGTCTTAAAGACCCAACTGATCCGTTCAATCAGTTGATCTACATCCTCTGCGGCATATGAGCAGATTGGGAGGTCAAAAAAAAGGCCCTCTCTATTACCGGAGATCTGGTAGATGCGCCGATAGACAGCAAGCTACCGAATAAGGTAGCATTATACATCACCAATCTGGACAAACACAAGAAGCAAGAAGCAAAAATTTGTCAGCTTCAGGAGGAGGTCGACATGTTGAAGGTAGAGATGGTCGCCTTCAAGGAAGATAAGACCACCATCCGGGAGGTGGTGGAAGCAACGCGGAAGGTGGCAAAGACAGTGAAGGCCACGTTCGAAGATTCCAGATTCGCCGCCGTGAAGACAGAGTTGTTTGACAAAGGAGTACACAAGGAGAAGAAGTTATCCGGTTCCCAAATAGTTCAGATCTTGATCGATTTCACTGATTGAATAGAAACGACAATGGTGGCGGCACAAGAGGCAGCCGATCGGATGGATGTTAGCAGCCAGAAGCTGAACGGATCCATGTACTCCAGAGAAATCCATCTTTCGAACCTCTCAATGCTGGATTTGTTTGCGGCAGAAGAATCTAATCCAAAGGAGCCTAAAGATTGGACTTCTGAGTCAAAGAAGAGTCAACAAAGGATTGGGCCTGCACTTGGACAAACAATTCATTTGGATTCATTGCTAAGATTCATTGCCAAGCTCTTTCGGATCTTGTAATCGGGGAACGGAGAAAGAATTTGGTAGACGTCTTCAACCAGTTACCCGTGGAATCCAGAAGTCCTATGCTGGGTGAAGGAGTTGCACAGTTGGTAGGAATTAATTTTGTGTAAGATAGTTTGAACCGGATCAGATGCTGATCCAATCTAGCCGGTCAGGATCGGACTCAAAAATTTTGCGCGGATTTTTGTGGGCCTTTTTGTCTTTGTAAATTCGTTGTATATAAAGTCAATTCCTGCTTGGGAGCTGGGAGTCTTTTCACCTAAATTTTGCTTGTACCTTCTATTGGCTTCTTGTTGTGTGTCTCTCCCAAGTGTGGCAAGAGTGTATGGTGAGGAGTTAGGAAGGTGCATGTCGATTTGGGTGTAATTTCTCCCTTTGGTGTTCTTGTTTTGATCTTATGTGCAAGTGAGCGGATTGTGAAAGAGTTGGGAGTGGATTCAGTTCTTCAACACTTCTAAGCTTTAGGTTTCCCGGCAAGATAGCTGTTCTTAGGCTAGGCGGATAAGAAGGGATTCTTTAGTCACGCTAGAATTCCTGAGTGGGAAATCCGGTTGAGTGTTTGATCTCCTAAGAGATCTTGCTGCTTTAGTTGGAAAACGGAAGAACTTTAGTTGATGTTGGAACAGATGGGTTCACTTGTAACTGCCTAACTCAATAGAGACGGAACTTGGCGCTAAAGTCATTGTAGTATGAAAGGATTGTATGGAGGGTCTTTGTGTGACCAGTGATCCGGAGAGTTCTCTGGATTGTTGTGAGGGACCAAACTAGATCTAGATTAGTGTAGGAGATTGGAGGATAGAAAAATGGATCTTCAATCAATATAAGTCACAGAAGGAGTGGTGGGCCTACCACTATCAAAAGCAAGCAACGAACCTTCTGATGGTGAAACAAAGGTAAAACAAAATTGAATGCAAGTAAGGATGAATACAAGTTGATTAGGCTGGATTGAATAAGTAGAAGGATTGGAAAGGAAAAGAAGGGTCTGATTGTAGTTTTTATTGTTGTTGTATTTCTGGTTATAGTGTTAGGACCGGAAAGGAAAATATGGATATTGATTGAGCTTAGATATTAAATAAGGTTAGATACTTTACAGAATCTTGCGGGTTTGATTATTAGAGTCACTTTGTTATGCTTTAGAGTGGTTTTTGGGAGTATAACTGGAAATTTGTTTGCCCTGTGCTGCGACAAGGACCGAGAGCTAGAGTAGCATAGACCCTAGGTCAGGTCAGCTTTAGATTAGGAATTAGAAACTAGAGGTCTAGGGGTTTCCAAAAAGATAAAATACGTCCAATTCCAAGTTAAAACAAGAAAGCTACATGCAAATGAAGTTTATCCATGAACCGGCTAAAGTCCACCCAAAATTCATCCAAGAAACTGAAGCTCACATCCAAGAAGGAAATTCAACCTAGAAGGAAAAAAGTAAAAGTAGAAAATAATTTAGGAAATTAGGATAGCAATAAATAGTGGATGAAGTTCTAAATTCAAGTTACCAACCAACTTTCATCCATTAGTAAATTAGGTCAATAAAAGTCAATTCCAAAGTAATTTAATAAACCAGAAAGGGTTCAAGTAACCTATAAAAGCAAAAGAGTAAAAAACAAGGAAAATCCAATAAAAATCCAACGAACAATTATTGATGGGATAAATTAGATTTAACCGAGTAAATTAGATTAACTTTTTTTAGTCAAAACTTAGAGACATAATTAGTTAGGGCAATTCAAATCAAACCTAGGGTAAAAATATCAAGTGAAATTAAAAGTAGCAACCCATAGAAAGTGATGGATGAAGTTTGATGAATCGTGTAGCGGTCAAACTTCATCCACGCACAACTTTTGCTAGGATCGTCCAATTCTAGTGAACCTTAGGTTTCTGGAAATGGCGTGAAATCTTCTATCTCCTATAAATACTAAAACTAAACAATAGATTAGGAAAACCCAGGACCCTTGCGGCTCAAACAAATTAAGACACCTTAGTCGTAGGAAATCATAGGTTAGAATGTTTGAGGCCTTTTTTACAAAGGGATTAGACGTTTAGTGGTTATAAAAGTTCCATTGCTTAGAAGGCACAATGGATGGACACTTAGATACCCACTTAGGACAAGATTTTGTGAATAGAATTAGGACCTGTTTGTGTACAATTATTTACCAAGGATGGGTAAATAAGCGCCCACAATATTCACTTCACCCTTCTTGTGTCCATTAAGAATGGAGAGTGAAACTTTAGAATTAATTTTATTGTGAGACCAAACAATTTGCATGTGGTTAAGGAATAAATTTACCTTCTTAAATTATTTTTTGGTTGCAACAACCAAATAGGTTAATGTAGAAGCAAGTTCTATTAAAATTGCCTCCCTTGGAACAAATATTAAACTATAAAACTTGGATTATTCCAAATTGGTATGAAATTAATCTACATGCCGTTTGGTAGAAACATGTCTGGCTACTATGGAAATATGCCACAAGACACTACAAGAGAATGGGGTGTTTTAAGTGAATTTTTAAATATAGTCCTAGACATAAGGTGTTAAATGATGACCTTTAAGGCAATTTTTAGCAAAATTTTACAACAAACACGTGTATTTCTAGTAAAAATTTTGTTGAAAATTGTCTTGAAGGTCATTACTTGAAATCTTTTGTCTAGAACTATATTTAAAAACTCAATTAAAACACCCCATTCTTTTGAATGAGACTTTTAGCTAAAAATCATTAATTGAAACCACTCAATAGTATAAAATTGCCTTAAACATCAAAGTGTTATAGATTAGCAAAATTATAAAATAATTTTTTAATTAATATTCCTAAAAAATAAGGAATACAATTACAATTAGGACATCTTAAATTCAAAATTTTGGTTTGGATAATGGGTACTTAATTCAAAGGTTATAGCATTCCAAGTTCAAAACACAACCACATTGGCAGGATTTTCTTACAATTACTTTAATCAACAATGGCCAAGAAAATATTTTGCACCTTAAAAATTCATGCTTATTTGATTATTTAATTTTATGATTATTTGACATGTCAAAAAATGAAAAAAATGACTTGGATTTTATTTGTCTTCCTCTTGATTGTGAAGAAATTTTACTATAAAAATGTCTTGTGAGGTCCTACACTTCAAAAATAAGATATTTAATGTACAAGTAAGGCTTATGATTCATTCCAAAAATCTCCAAAATTACAAAATTTAAAATACAATTTTTTTTATATTTTTAAAATTTTTCACAATTTTGGGAGTCTTTTTGAGTAAATTATAAAAATGTAACTATTTGAAGTCATATTTCATTCAATCTTATTTCACTCAAATAATTTTAAAATTCAAAAATTCTTACCAAAATTCTAAAAAGAGTTCTTATTTCACTTACAAACAAATCTTTAAAAAGTTTACTAATGTATGAAGTTTTTTTTTCACTAATAAATTTGATAAAATTATAAAAAAAACAAAAACTACCTTAACCCCTAAAGGACCAAATAGTATTTTTTGTCAATATATAGATTTTGGGTAGCACATTACAAGTAAAAATTGGTTTTCTTGTATATATAAGCTTTTAAATGTACGTATAAGCTTTGAATTATTCCATTTTGATTTATGAGATGAAAATTATGAGGTACTCAAGTTTGTGGGAAGTTATGGATTTCATAATCTAAAATAAACTTTGAAGTCCTTTATTTAATTCAATTTTTAATAATTTTTGAAGAAAATCTAAGCGTAGGATGTAGATTACTTATTACAACATTACAATTGTTGGAATTGACATTTTTCAATTCTATAATTAAATTCTTAAAAGTTTAGTGTTTTCAATAATTTTCTACATCTTTCCATTATTTTTTCTATTTTTTTCCTATATGTTTGTTATACGCGCAGTCTAGACGTAAGTAGTCTTAACACAAAATTGTGCTAAGATAACACAAAATATCATCCCAGGGAATTCTAGGTATTATTGCAAATTATAGAGTTCCGGATATTTCCCAAAATCAACTCCAAGCAATTCATAACTCAAATCTCTTACTCTCTCTTTTTGGATAACACTATTTTCTGAAATCCAATCCAGGTCCGTCCTTGTCCAGAATCCAAATACTTCCAACCCAAACTTTGGTTTTCTGTACCCTTAATTTATCCTTAGGGGGTGCACTGGTGATCTATTAAAAAGGGGTGGGGACTCACCACTTGTAGTTCAAACACTCATACACACACAAAGACATACAACTCTCTTCCGGTATTGTAGCAGGAAAGAGGCAAACCATAATTCTCACAACTCCACGGATGATCTTTCCGGAAAGCAGGTTACTCAAAATCAATTTTCTACTCCTTCACTACAACGACAAATCAAGCACCCGGATCCGGTAGTGACGCATCTGTTCTAGACTCTTAGATTGATCTGATAATCGGCAGACCTTCCAATGGTGGAGAATATTCTACTGGCGGTTGCTTATCTCTGCACGGAGCTCTTTTTGGGTCCCGGACGCGCATCCACTCTACTCTTCCGGATCACTATCCCAACGGTTCAAAGGCACGGTGCACTAATCTTCTTTCACAAATCTAGATCTCTCATAAATGTCCTCTATTGATCAGACTCGGTTGACTCAGATCCGGATTCCTCATCACTTGTCTTCCTCACACCTCAACACTCTTGCAAACAATCTTACTCATGTACATAGCTAGATCCAAAAATATCCACCTAAGTGGTCTCAGATTAAAGAAAACAAAAGAACATAAGCAAAATGCACTTCTATGGGCTAGGATGGAATGAGAGGGCAACAAGCCTGCCCTCCCTTTAAAAGTCAAATTAAAAAGCCAAAAAGCAAAAAGGGCACATCCAAAAAACATGGTGGCCTATTGCACTAATCTCCGAGAAACCCGGAAAATCTAGGCCAGTAGCCTCTTAAAAATCTGGAATCGGGTCCCACCTTTGAAAAACCCGAGGCAAAACGAATTCAAAAATCACACACAAAAAATTATCAAATTAACTACTTCTTCCTCAATTACTTCACATTATTCCCTGCCTTGCTTGGGGGTGACTTCACCGGCGTATTCCCGGCCTACGCCCGAGTCTGAGTTTGGCGCCCTTAAAGCAAAGTGGCATTGTCCTCCGATTCCCTTCCGGTCTCACACTCTTCTTCTTCGTCGTCCGAGATCTCTACTGTAGATTTCTTGCCCTTGGGCTTTTGGACGGAGAAGCCTGATGCATGTGAGCAAACTTAGCCGGATAGGTCTGAGACGAATTCCTAATAACAACCGAAGGTCCGGCCAAATTACGACGAACAACTGACTTTGGGGTCGCAAGGAGCGCAGATCCAGTTGCCCGGGTTGGCTCGTTATCCGGAAAAAAGATGAGCTTCGTTCGTCAGCTTGTCTGTGAAGAGCCTGGCTCTTAACACTTGCTCTGTCAGGGGTGCAACTAAGGCTGACAGGTTCCGGACAAGGTTGATAGCATTTGCTTCCTTCATCCTCGCTACCTCCAGCTCTCCCTCCAATTGGAACACTCGGGATCAGAGATCGGTCCGGTCCTGTAACAGATTCTGGATTCAAAGCTCCCTCTCCTTCAATGCCTCCGGATCCGTCTTCTTCCGGATTGCGTCTACAATCTGCTCCGGTTCTTGCACTCTTAGCAATTTCATGGCTCCTATAACATAATTCTGACATTTTGTTGTGGATCGACCGGCACTGGTTGACCCACTAAAGCCCGCGCCTCCAAAAGTCCTTTACGTAATTATTTTTTGGATAATCGGATTGCTCTTCTTCATCCAGAATAACATGCTTGCCTCACGCAGCCTGATCTCATACATTTCATAGATTGCATGAGAAAATTGTAGATGTCAAAAAACATATCACATGCCCAATTTGGACAATTTTTCCAAAAGTTATTGGCCTCCAAAGTTTGCAACCAGTCAACACAAATTTGTTCGATTTGTCCGTGAATAGTAAAATTCTGTCCGATATAACAACCATGACATCGACACGTACATTTGGTGCAGCTTGAATTTGGGGCAAATTAGTGTTTGGCCAAAGTGTCCCTACATTTTGTGTGAGCTTGACCCTAGCCTTTGGGAGCATAGTGGCGGCATCAGCATTTTGTGAGTAAAACATCAGTTGCATAACATGATTTAGGGTGGTCTTGGATGCGTCTAAGTGTATTGCGCCAATGATTTGGGATTCTACCAAGAGAAATTTTCTGTACGAAGTTAGTTTTCAGTGGACATGTTAGGTTCTTTTTTATTGTAGGCTTGATGTTGTTTGTATATTTGTTCTTGCAGCATTGGCCCTAGTATTTGGTTGTGTTTGCGAGCAACAACAAAGGACTATTTGGAGCATCGACTTCCTCATACCAAGAACTGCAAGTCAGCCTCTTCTGTACAAGCCAGTTTTTTTGAAGGATGCAGCTGTGGATATTCTTCTTGGTAGTCCAACAGTAAGTTGTGTACATCATTTCTTGCCTTCTGAGAACTTGTTCTTGGCTTTTCTTTCTGGTACTTTAGGATCTAGGTTCCCTCTCAGGTTTTTGTACTGCTCATTTAGTTTTTAATTTTTGTTTGATTCTAATTATGTTAGTTTCTTGACTTTGCCAGGAATTGCAGAAAGAGGAGAAAAAGCTTAAGGTCAAGGAAGCTGAGTTTAAGAAGAAAGAGAAGGTACTTGATTAACTCTATAATATCTTTTGTAGTTGATTGAGTTATTATGATTTATAACATTGACCTTGTTAGTTTTCTACTTGAACAAAAGATTAGAGACTGACTTAAACTTTTGAGTCTATTAATATTGACCTCTTGTCTTTTATTCATGGTCCCTTAGCTTCTGTGTTATCTAATGTTTCATAAAGATTTTAAAAGCGACCACATTGAAGTGTTCGCGTTTAATCACTGCACTGTCCATCAAGCAAGGACGGTCTTTGTAAGTAATTTATCTTATGTAGTTGTAATAATACAATTTGGTTCCTATTGTGTATAGGCTATTGCAAATCAAACAAAAGAGATCATCAAGATTCTGGATGTCATTTTCTGGTGGAGCTCTTTACGATTTGCTAAATTGAATACGACATGTCTTCTCAAAGTAAGACTCTTCCTTGAACTTCATAGAATCATCACCTAGAATGTATTTTTTGAACATTGGTGATTTGGTGTTTTTCTTTATTTCACTATGCCCCGAGTTTAGTTCCATATGTAGATCCTTTATATTTTTGAGTGTTATTCCTCTGAGATGGTCTTGACCCTTGTTTTGATTGATCTGATTCAGGTCATTGACCTCCTCTTTGATCTAGTAGAGGGACTAAAGGATGAAGCATACGTGTTCAGTGAGTTTGCAGCAAGATTCCTGTTTCTGTATTTGGTGGAAAAGGTAACACTCAAAGTTTTATTGTACCTCTTTTCTAGTCGTGCTGTATTGCTCTCGTTGATGCAGCTTGAATAATATATTGTGAGATATTTAGGTTCTGGAATTGTGTATTTGGATTTAATTTGTTCATTGTTTGAAATGACAATTTCCTTATTTGAATCAGTCTAGACACAACATTGAGAAGGTCCGTTAGAAAATTCGGGAGTTGACAAGGCTCTTATGCTCCATCTACCCGGCTCTGAAAGTATTTGGATTTATGACAGATGGTCTTAAATCAAAGAATAACCGCACAAGGATTGAATGTGTCGAGAATATTGAGTTTATGATAGAGCAGTGTAGTATTGAGGTATTTCCCTTTTTTCGAGTTATTAGACCCTTGATTTTTTAATTCTGCAGTTTAATGCTGGTTAAAAAAGCATGTAACCAACTTGCTTTGAAGAATGAATTCAAGTAAGAACCATCATTTTGGACATTTTTTAATTTAGATGTGACCTTGTGAAGTGCAGCAGCTTGGTTTTTGCAGGGCCTAAAAAGGGTATTTTGTCAATTTGAATTCTAATATCTTGCAACCTACAAGGTGAAAAATTCTGAAATTTTTTCTAAATATTCTCGAACAAGCTGACTACAAGGTCCTATGGTTACGTGCGTCCAAAAATGTATTTTTTTCTAAAATTTGGTACCTGTACTAGAAATGGCAGTTTGGAGCGCTTTGATGAAAATATAATCTCTGCCCTTTAAGGATTAAAAATTTTGAAAATTCATTTTGCGCGATTGTTTTACTTGTAACATAACATATCCAAATTTTGTTTAATATCTCTAATTGCTCAATTAGTTATGGTAAGTTTTGTAATTATACGGAACATTTTGAGAGCCACTACTGTATATCTAGTACCTACCAATTCCGGGTCCTTGCTGATACCTTGATGGTGGGCGGGTTCTTCCTGATACCCGGGAGGGTGGGTTGGTTCTTGCAGATACCCGGTGTAATTTGTTCCTTGCTCCCCACCTCGTTCATTTCCTTGTCCAGGTCGAGGTTTCCACAAAGTTTGAAGGTTTGAAGGTGAAATCACAGGACTGGTCTTGACTTGCTCCAGCCCCGCCAGCCCCATGCGTTCCTTCCGTTTCCCATGGCGTCGTCTGTCACCTTGTGCATTCCATGCCATTCGCCACGGGACTAACGTAAGCTTCTGCGCTTGCGCTTAGACTCTAGCGAGCAATCCCTTTCGCTTATTACGATGTGCCCTTTCTTTCTGGCTGTCTTCTCGATTGCATCGCCTCAGATCTGGTCTCTGCGGATCCTTGGTTCGACCATTTCCATTTTCATGTGATTGCCCGACCCAGCTCCTCTCTCTCTCTCGTTTCGGCACGAGCTCATTTCTTTTCTTGGGCGACCTTCTTCGGATTTCTGAATTGGAGGACGAGCCCGGGCCAAAGCTGGAGTTGGCTGACGACCCACTTGGGGTCGTCGGTTCAGGGTCATTAGGGCGCGTACCCAATTCCTTGATGCAACTATGGCGGAGGACATGGAAGAGCTGCGGACGCCGCCCGTGCCTCTGGTGGCGTTAGTAGGTTGTCCGGAGTACCATGGCGCCGTCTCGTTGTACCTGCACCGCGAGCAGCCCCCTCTCAACACTTTGGCGCTGCCGGACTTCGCCAAGCTGCCCATCATCGGAGGGAAGGAGCGGAAGCCCGTGGATGCGCGGATGCCACCGCCGCTGGGGATACTCAAGAGGGACTGGTTGACCAAGCATCGCACGCGAATGCCGGCGGTCCTCGCTGTGCTCCTCGATCGAGACCAGGTGTATGGGGATCCGACGCAGTGGTTCCAAGTCTGCACCAATCTCGACAATGTCAAGTAACTGCAAATTCTCGGTTCTGTTCTGATTTCCGGGGATGCAGACCTCTGCATGCTCTGCTCTGCTCTGCTCTCAGTTTCTGCGAAATTCGCTCTTTCGGATGGTTAAGAAGTGGTGTCTGGCTTTCTCTGCCTCATTGTGGACAGAAATTTATTTAAATTTAGGGTTTCAATGTGGGGAATCGGGTGGGAATATGAGCAGGGCAGTGATTCAAGGGCGGAACATAAAGCTAGTGGTGGCAATCGTGCAACCGTCGAGTCAAGGTTAGAGCATTTCTCTTGGTTTTATTTTTTTCATGTGGTAGACTCCGCGCCAGAGCTGGGACCTAGATTTTGCAGAGAGAATTCAGAGGCTGTTAGTAATAGGACAAGAAGTAACCCAGGCACGTCAAGAATTCATTGAAAAGTGGCTATTACTTCGTTCCACCCCCTCAACACATTCCCAATAAGAACACCCGTGGAAATCTGTGGAAACTTGTGGAAACTACACTCCTTTGCTGCAGAAAGAGCTATCGATTAATTCAGAAATTAGAGACTGGAGCATTCGGAAGTGACAATGAATTGGCCCTGGGCTTGGATTTGCCTAGTGTACTGCTGATCTCGAATTCAGTGGCCGTAGAATACACCATTTGCTGAGTCTCCCGGCTGACATTGAACACTTTTGGGTTGAGTCTGTACTCAACATTTGCCGCTAACTGGCCTTCTTCATGGGGCTACAGGGGAAGTCAATGAGGAACGCTTGTCAGCTCTTAGGAAACGTGCGGAGGTGGAGGCGAAGAACTGTATCGTATTCATTACTCATGAACCGAGTGAACTGAGACGTTCATTAGCAAGGTGACTATTTCCAATCATCCCGCCGGTTTCGTTCAATCTGTTCTCAAGAGTTACAAGTTTTACCCTCTTCTTAAAGTAGATTTGAAGGCGGGAGTAATCTCTGCGTCTGTGCAGGCTGGGCAGCATAATGGCGGAGCTTGCCACCTTATTCTACAGAGAAGAAGGTCGAAGAGTTAAACTACGAGTTGAGAAGAAATCATACAGCTCTTTAGAGCTCAGTGTGAGATATAACTTTAAGGCATGTGTTGTTAACCCTGCACGTTCTTTTCCAAGGAATTTACGCTTGCGCATTAATAAGCAGCATCTGATTTTGTCTTTGCTCGTTACTTCCCAATTTCGTTGAACCTGAAGTGCATACTTTCATGAAGTATTATCAGACTCTCTGACGATCAACTTCTCTCATTGGCAATTGTACAGATTGCAGTTTATGCTGAATTCCGGAGGGACTGGGTTGCCGCGCTTAAGTTCTACGAAACATCCTATTCACTACTTCAGGAGGTTCTCGCCTCTCTCGTTTGTCTTAACTACTTCAGCTTGTCTGTTTTGTCGCGCATTTTTTTTTTCGTGATATCACGTAAGGCCAGAGTTTGATGTCTTTCTTGAACTTATTCCTTCGTGAATTGAATAATGTTGTGGTTTTGGAGATTATTGTACATGCTAGAGGCGCAATATCGCTGAAGTATAGATGTTTTTCTTGCAATTTTTGATCGTCGATAATCTATTTTGTCCTGAATGCATCTTTATTTCAAGTTTGGGAATCGTTTTTCAGGTTATAACCAGTACATCCATGGAGCTGCAACCAGTTCAGCGGGTCATGGAGATGAAAGCAGTTGCCGAGCAGCTACATTTCAAGATCTCAAATTTACTTCTCCATGGTGCAAAAGAGACCGAGGCAGTTCGGTGGTTTCGAGACCATGCTTCATGGTATAAGCAAATGATGGGACCTTTTGAAGGAGCCTTTCTCCACTGGGCTTGGGTTAGCAAGCAGTTTCAGGTGTTCGGTGAGTTGCTTCAGAATAGACTGGCAACAGCGTCTCAAACTCCCACACCAAATTCTGCTATCCGAGGTCAACCTGTTATTTCTGAGCGCGAGTTGCAACCGGCTCATTACTACCATGTGCGTTTTGTCTGGTCCTCTGTACTTGTTCAGCTTGTTGGGCTTCATCAAACAATACATGTCGATTTTACATACATGTATCAGAGATTATGTGCCTTTTTCTGATTATTCTGTAGATTAGTGAATGACGTTCAGAAGCACTTGCCTCATTTGTTTTGCAGGTTGCAGCCGTTTACATGGTTAGAAGGAGAGTGGCATTTCAAGCATCCTTAGTCGCTTTTGAAACTTTTGAAGAAAGCAATGCAATCGATGTCCTGGCAGGGCCACCAGAAGAAGTTGGGCCTCCTGTATATGTTGGGCAGGCTCCACGGTTGCTAAAGCGAGGAAATGACAATCATGCTCAGAGGTAAAGGATCTCCTTTCTTCAATGCCAACCTTGATCGTCTGTCTTCACTATTGTTTTTGTGTATCAAGAAGCCTTGAAGTCAGGAACACGACATATCTTGGATTCAATTGTTGTTCTGATTTTAGAAAATACTTTGAATGACATCGCTTGCTTGTTTATTTTATTGTATTGGGAGAACGTAATCGAGGCTGATTTTTTGACGTGGATTGGATTGCAGTCCAACAGAGACTGAATACATGCGGCACTTCTTTTTACAAGAGAAAACCGTGCAGCACCCAGTCGTTGCTATTGCCCTTTTTAAGAAAGCTCACGAACTTTATCAGTTGATGGAGGCTGGGCGGACAGCCTACCTTCTGCTCAGTGACATGGGTCGAGAATATTTTGCTGCTAAGGATTATGTTACTGCAATGCGCATTCTCAACTCTGTTGTTGAAATGTACCGTCAAGAGGGTTGGGCAGTGTTATTGGGTTCTGCACTAACATATTTACGGGAGTGTGCCCGCTGCTTGGGACTTGCTAAAGAATTTGCAGAGTATGGTTTTGAGCTTCTTGCTTTGCCTTTTGTAGTCCCATTATCTCATGGCTATGTTTCTGGTTCAGAAGTTGGTCCTTTTGGGCAATTAGAAAGACTTCAGGTTCATTTGGAACTTGTCGAGTTCTTGCACGGAGCTCGTAATATCGCTCCCCGCGAAGGTGAATCAGATATGACACTGTCATCTGTACAGCCAGTTCACCTTGAGATCGCCTTGCTTAGTCCACTGCGTATGGTTTTATCAGTTTGTGCTGCTTTTCATAGCCAATCAATGAGACTAGGCAACGTAACGAGACTCTCACTCTCGTTTCTGACACATCTTCCATTACCTCTACTCTTTGATGAGGTTGAGATTTTATTCAACCAAACATCGTGCAATTTGTCAACCCGAAAAGATGCCATTGTCGAAGAAGATAAAGAGGACTTGGGTCCTGGTGCAAGATCAGGCTTGAAGTTACAACCAAGGAAATGGAAAAGAATCTCCATCGATGTAGTTGCAGGTATGATTTTCATCCGCTCTTTCCTTTTGGACAGGTATACTTCTCATATTCTGATATGATTCATAAATTATCTAGTTTAGGTGCGATTGTAACTTGGGTGTATTTGAGTTTTAATGAGGGATGCTCTTAGAGATTCCTTTTACATTTGTGGTTTCGTAAATGCCTGTATGTTTGAACTATGGTATCTCTTGGCTTACTGAGGTTTCTAGCATATTTGTTTTTTGGTTCTTGTCAAGCAATTACTGTATATATAATATTCGTACTTAATGGTTACTGAGTCAACTGCCTGCCTGTATTAAGAGAATATTTGTCCGCTGGTCTTGGATTTACTTTTAGAGGAAAGTGGGAAATTCGAATGCTTGGCGGTAGTGGCTCATTTGGGTCCACATGCGACAATCCGCTGTCATGTGGAGAGTGCGAGTGCTCGGGAGGAGATTCCTTTTTGGAAGTCTGAGCCTGGAATCGATCCACCACCACTGGCTGATCTTACATTGGCTAGTTCAGGGCAGAAAGTCATTCAGGTCAGCTTTAGAGCAGCTCTATTTCTTTTCAATTCAGTAGTACATTCGACTTATTACTGCACAACTCTTTCGATTTGGCGCCGTTCTTCTCATCAGCACAATGACACCGGTGATTCAGGTTGAGGAGCCCGAGGCTCTTGTGGACATTGCTATGGAGGCTCCTGGTCCTGGACTTGTTGGGGAATCTTTTCCGGTCTGCATTACGATTTCTTCAGCAGGGCACTCCATTCATGCTGGAGATTTAGAAGTCTATTTCGCTCCTACAATTAAGCCCGAAGCCAGCTTATCGTCAGCATCCCCTACTACGGAATCAGATGTCACGCCCGCAGAGCTTTTGGTCAGAAACCCCGGAGACAATCCGGAGAGAAAGGATAACTTTGAGATATTCGCTGGCTTGGTGGAGGTCCCTGAAATACGTACTGGAGGTAGCTGGTCAACAGTGATATATGTGCGATGGTTAGAGCCAAAGGCAATTACCTTGATGGCTACGTTTGTTTACCATGCAGCTGATGAAGGGGGCCCTAAATACCAATACCGGCTACACAAGAGCAAAGAGTTTGATTGTGTGGGGGCTCTGGCTATTGAGCATCACTACGTAGCGCCCTTCAGAAGAGATGCACTCTTGCTTGGGAATTTAGATGCTGATATTACAGGAGGTCAGGTGCCGGCTGCTACTCTTGCCTTGAAGGAGTCTAGCATCTTGGTCATTACGCTGAAGAATAAATCTTCACTTCCACTTCACCTTTTGAGAATTGGGGTCACAGAAGAAGACACAAGTAGATGTACAGTGCAAATGTCTGGACTAGCTGGTGCGATTGTGAATGAGGAGGGAAGCGGCGAAGCCTCGGACGATATCACTGGAGGTGAAGCAGGAGGTGTCCTAATGGCCTCACAGGAGATATTCACCCAACTTTTTTGGGTTCACCCTTTGGTACCATCTAAATCTTTGTTTGTGGGCACAATTTCTGTGCTCTGGCAAAGGGCTGTTTTAAGTGATCTACCCCCAAATGTTTCCGAATTGTCAGCGCAGCACAAGAAGAATGCAGTTGATTCCGTCAACAACCAAGTGCCACTTGCGAAGATAATGGTCGAGTCCCCACCCCTCGTTATCACTTTGCACTGCCCCCCTCATGCTGTTCTTGGTCAACCTTTTACCATGACAACAAAGGTCCAAAACATGACCAACACCCTTCAGGAGGTTGCTTTTTCTGTGGTCGATACGGCCAGCTTCATCTTCTCAGGTGCTCACAGCGATACAGTCTCCATACTCCCAAGAGGCACTCATTTTCTCTCGTTCAAGCTTGTGCCTCTGTCTTCAGGTATTCAGCAATTACCTCGAGTGAAGATAACTTCTGCTTGGTACTCCGCTACTTTTCAGCCGTCACCCCTCAGTTCCCAGATATTTGTCTTCCCTTCCACTAGATTTGATCAAAGTAGGCATCCTACCATTGATAAGGCTTTTAGTTCCCTAGTGATCAGTTAGAGAAAGTCCTATTGTCTATATTGTCTATACTTTCTATGCGACAAAGTAGGCTTTCATGTCTGAAAATTTGTGCAATGTCCTCGTATTATTAAAGAGGATGTTACTTGCCTGTTACCTGGTGTATTGTTTTGGCAACATTAAGATCTCAAAATGAGCATGCCCAGAACTTTTTTGCCTTCTGATCTCAATCTCTTGACACAAGTGCATAGTGTCATTTTAGATGTAGAAAATTGCATGACTGTAGAAGCTGTGCAACGGCACTGTTTGGTGGGGCGAGACGCAAGCGTGGGAGACGAAACCTATCCATCGGTTGTTGGGATATGGTAGGAGTAGTACTGAGAATTTGGGAGACTTAAGAGTGAGGTTTGTGAGGGTATTTACGAGCTTACTGACCAAGAATGCTCATCTCGTAACAGGATCTCTTCTTCTCCGAATGGCTGGGAAATGGGTTGTGCATCTAGCTGGTCCCTGGATGAGTTATTCGATTGGTATTTGTTCGTTCAGTTTCTTCACTTAGAAGTATGCCGGACGGAGCATTGTTCACGACATGCCCACTGTGCTGGCTAACGCTTGTGGTCTCGTTCACACCCGTCTCCTGTCTCTATCTGGATCTGTGAGATCTGTGAGCTAGTCGTGTATACGTCAATCCTGACCAGCGTTTTTTTTATTGGCGAAATTTCGCACTTGTCAGACTGTTTCAGCCTATCGGACGCCCTCCCTCCAGATTTGCTTCAGTGGTTTGAAGGCTTCTGGCGACACTTGTCCAAAAAAAAACATTGTTCCTGGCTGGACTGGCTCTGGCCCAGTTCCATTGTTCTAGGTTTGCTTTTCCCCAGGGTGATTAGGTTAACACTTTTCTCAATACCATTTACTTTTAGGAACCATTATTCAATATGATTGCTGTTTGACATTCTTGAGGTCGAGCGAGGGCCTGCGGTTTTGGATGGAGGAATTGGATGGCGCCTTTCAGAATTTAATTGTCAATTATTAACCTTAAGCTTAGTGACAGTTGAGTGCCGGTTCGGGTAATCAGTGTCTGTAACCCCATGGCGACTTGCTGACCGGCTGAGACTGCATTTTGTCATGGGTGCTTAGTCGTTCCATTCGGAATTGTATTGTTTCGCCGCGATCGGTAGAGCCAGGGATCTTGCCGCCGAGAATCGAGAATGATTGATCGAGTGTTTCCTTCAACGTACTGCTTTTGCCTTTCGGAGCACGTGCAGCGTCAAGAGAGTGCGTCTCATTGCTTCCGAAGGCCGGCAGGGTGTGGCGTGCCGTCGAGAATCGAGAATAGTTGATCGAGTGTTTCCTTTAACGTACTGCTTTTGCCTTTCAGAGCACGTGCCAGCGGCAGAGTGCGTCTCGTTGCTTTCGATAGCCGGGCAGGGTGTGGCGTGAAGCACAATGTCACCTTCGTATCAGCGTTCCGCCAGTCTTATAACAAGCGCTTAATCATCCGAACAGTTGCCTGAAGACTGCTGTAGACAATTGTCTCATTCGCAGGGTTTCAAGAAGAACAGGCAAGATGGACTTGAGGCTGTTGATTTCTGGCTATCTTGCATACTGTTTGAATAATTAAATAGAAGTTGCTGCCTGGCTATGGCGTCGAAAACAGTGGCCATGGCAACAAGCGCTGGTGTGCATGTATAGGTGGTGAATTGAAGTCTGGGCCGAAAGTATCTGATCAACTGCTAAAGGCTCGCTTTATAGACACTTCAAACTTGAGCTTCAATCTCTAGTTGGTTGTTCATAGGTTTCGCTTGTCCACGTCCAGTCGTCACTGCCAATGCAATTGCAAGCAGCTTACGTTAGCATAATTAATTGGGAAAGTGATGTTATCATCCCATCCGTTCTGGAAGTGCCGATTGACACCGCCAATTGCTGGCGAGCCACATGAAAGCTCTTGTCGTAGCTGTTTCCTCGTAAGAAATTGATTTTCTCATGCATGAGCTGGTGATCGCAACAATTCTGCAGTGTGCAGGATCTTCCGGAGGTTTAACTCAAGGGGGAGCCCTTTCGCTCGACAATGGGGCGCTATCCCGAGGGTCCTTCACCCTGCTTGGAAGATGCAACATGCCACGTCAAGATCACCAGCATGCGAGATGCAGCACCGATTGTTGTCTTCGCCTTCTGGGTTGTCGTAATGTCCAGCTGCGGCGTTTTCATGCTGTGGAAACGGAGTCATTCGCGTCGGTTCCTTACCAAACCAACCCTCATCCAAGAAAAATTGTCAAACGGAGAATGTGAAGATGCTATTGTATCAAGGTAAACCCTGATTTCTCTCCGGTGCTGAACGGAGGGGCTATGATTGCTGCTTAGGCTCATTTTGGCATTGCATTGCGAAGGAAGGAAGGAAGTTGATAAGGGTTTTTTCTTGTTCACATGCGATAGAATGTTTGGTCAAGTAAACAGGAGAGTGATCCCAGAGATTTATGCGAGGGCGAATTGCTGGGTCGCTACTGACTTGGATAATATGTGTGACTATCTGTAGCAACCAAGAGCCGGTATCTAGAGCGGAAGAGATTCATGTGCAGTTGGAAGGGGACAGGCAGCTTCTCATCACTGGGTATACATGGACATACTTCGGAGAGTTTTGCTATTTTCTATGCTGCCTTGTATCATTTCAGTGGATTGCACTTTTTATAGTGATTTTGGTAGACACCTACAACAAATGTGAAGTCGGTGGCATTGATAACCTCTGTTTCTTTGGCAACAACATCATCTTTGGCACCTACGAATTCAATGGCAAGGTTTAATCCTCTTTGCTTGTTTTACAGTTTCCTTTTCTGTTTATGTTTTAGTACCTTTGGAATTCAGTCGTGCTTTTACTCTACCATGTTGACCATTCACCAATTGTGGAATACAACTAGAGTGGGACTCTACTGAGGACATTTTGAGACATCTTGAGACTCGAGAAGAAACTTTGAAAGTAGGGTATACACAGCTGCAGGACATCAGGCAATAATTGCATGCTAATCGTTGGGACTTGTCCTCCTAAGAATTCTTTACAGTAAGAGCGAGAATTAGAGGGTAGATTTTAAATAAATATAAACTATAGGAAGGCAATTTTGCCGCTATTTGCATTTAATTAATGCTCAAAGGCATATTGTGATATGCATCTGATTAGAGTGAACAATTACTGGACTGGCTTGTTATTTTTCAGGTTTTCTTCGTTGTATGGTGGCTGTCTACTTTCTGGTTTACAGGCTGGGTTCTTAATAAAGGAAGGGTTCACAACTGGTTTCGCATGCCATGTGACCTTTCTCGGGCGACTGTGGTGAATGTGTGGACACCGGATCAACGAGAAATTCTTTCTGTCAATGTTTTCTTTCTTGTCCGTGTTTTAGAGCGATTCAAGGTATGCCTCAGTGTCCCTTTTCAGATACATCACATGAATTCGGTATGATGCATCAAGATGAATTATGGCTTCGATAGGTTACTGTGAACTCTCTGCAAAGTCATCCTTATTCATCTTGTTTGATAATACATTTTTTTTGTCATTCCGCAGAGTACTTTAATACCTGTCAATAATCGGGGTCACTTTGAAACTATTGATCTTTCAACAACTAGTCTTGGGCGACGATACTTTCTCTTGAGAGGTCAGCGTTACTTGGTGGATGGCGGGGAACTCCATCGTGCAATTCTGAAAGTCGGAACCCGCTATTCAGACTTCTACCAGGTGTTGTCTTGTCTTGAAGCATTGCATTGAGGGAATCAAAGGCCACTCTTCGTCATTTCTTTATTTTAAATTGGACAATGGTTGCCGAGCGCGGTTCGAAGAAGACATTTGGTGATGTGATACAGGGTGTCTCCCATGCCCAAGCTTTCAAATCCCTCGTAATTTTTTCACTGATTATTACTGCATCCACAATTCCTATTACCTCCTCTTCATTTAACAGGATGTTTTGGGTATTCTGTTGTGTTGGTAAGTGCACTTGTTGAGACCGGATTTGTTTCATCCACCAGCTCTTTTTGTCTTCTATTAAAATCCGTTTTGCGACTACGTCTTGTGTTCAAATATGCAGGTACCAACTGGACTTACCACCCAAGAAGCAGAGTCACGCCTGGAGAAGATTGGCTTCAATGAAATACCATTCAGGCCTGAGACATTGATGTTTACGACTGTCGACGAGCTCTTTTCACTCTTTCATGTCTACCAGCTTGTCATGTACATAATGATGTTCTGGAACAGCTACCTTTTTGTGGCATCACTTATGACCTGCATAGTGTTGCTGAGTGCCTCTATCACCATTTATTCACGAAGAATGAGCCAACTTGCAATTTCAAAGGTCTTGAATGGAGCTTGATAACTTCCTCAACCTTTTCGGCAATGGCTCTTGATGCAACTAATTCTTGAGGATCGTTGATTCTCTTTGTTTGGAAAAATAGAGTATAATTCCTGTCCTCAGCTTATCACATAAGATAACATGTATCTGCGTACTGGTGTAGGTAACAGAATATGTCACGGAAACATCTGTATTTCGTGACGGAGAATGGGTGATTCTTTCTTCAAGCAAACTTGTCCCAGGAGACCTGATCAGAATTAGAAGTGATTGGTTGTTACCTTGCGACCTCTTGATTACAAAAGGTTTGAGTATTCTCTTGCACGGCCGAAAGTACTCCCTGTTTGCATTACAGTTTAATATTGGATAACTTAATAACTTGCTGGTATTCCATTTTCTATTGTTGAGAATGTTAGATTCTGTAGGTTGAGTCTTCCACATCTGAGGCTATGCTATCATTTAATTTCAAGACAACTTGTATCAACTATAGCAACTCTCTTTTGCTTAGATGGATAGAATGTTTTAATACTCTATCAACCATCTCATATCAATATAGAACCAACTTACATTGTTCAACTAGCTGGATGTCTTTGTTGTTTTTATCCTTGTAATGAGATCCTTTCCAGGTTTTTGTGTATGCAATGAAAGTGCTCTAACCGGAGAAGCTACACCAGTACAAAAATATACGGCTGCTAACAACACAGAGCATTACAAACCTGATGGCCGTGGGGCTCGTCACACGCTCTTTGCGGGGACCACTGTACTTCAGGCGGGTAGTCAAAACCAAGACAATGTTCTTGCAACAGTGACGTCTACAGGTAAATCACTTTCAAGTTATGTGCAGCTCACGTTTTCCTTTGAGTCTTAAGAGAGATCTTCTAGTATTGACGTCAATTATTATTTCGCAAGCGTCGTGGTACCTGTTCGAGGTAGCACGACCTATTGACTACCTCTGACCAATTCTGAAAGGGCCTCACAAGTGTTTTCAAGTACATAGAATCAGAGTCAACCGCGAGTTCGCAATTCTATCTGCGACAAGGATGAACTGACAAGACTGAGGAATGCATGATTGTCACCTTTTGTGATTATATGAGCTTTTATTACGAGTGGCAAGCGTTAGACTCCACTAGCCTATTGTCACCTTTCCAAATGGTGTTGTAATTTGACAAGAACAGAGTCGTGATGCATCATTTATTGAGTACGTTCTGTGATTTGACTGCCCTCGTCAGGTATGGCTACTTCAAAAGGAGAGTTACTGGCTAGCATCTTGTATCCAGAAAAGATGCTATTTAAGTACGACGAGGAGCTGCCGATTGTTGTCTTGCTGCTCTTAGTGTATGCAATTATCTGCTTCATCATTTCCTACGTATTTCAGGTGCGTGTATGTAGTTTGTGAAGTTTGATCTTTGCAACTCCAACGAGATAATGGCTATGGTACCCAAACAGACTGTTTTACGTCTCAAACATGGAAGCCATGTTGACCGAGCAATTTTGCAAAGGTGTCTACTGGAATTGACCAAACATAATGTACGTTTGACACACAATTTTCGGTAGTTTTAAACGAATGAAATTGCTAGTGCTTAGTTTTTATCGCTGGGACTGAGTGCAGTGCTCTTGCAGAACCGCACGGGGCAGCAAAGCTATTGGGTGACCAAGTGGATATATTGCATGGCTATTCTTAGCCAAATCCTGTCTCCTCTTCTCCCAGTAGCTCTTGAAGTTGGCCAACTGCATGCCGTGGAGCGCCTCAAGGTAAATTTTGGTAAATTTTCAAGAGAAATGTTATGTGAGTGTACTGTACAGTACGTTTTAGTTTTCCCTTCATCAATTGCTCGTATCCTGCAAGGTCACTGGATGACTGGGAATAATCTCAAGATGAAACTGCTGTTTTCACTCAGGCCCGTGGCATCTATTGTTTGAACCCGAAGCGGATTGCAATTGCTGGGAAGATACGAGTATTCTGTTTCGACAAGACTGGAACCCTTACCCATGAAGGTCTCGATTTTATTGGGGCTCGGAGTATTGTCAGGTCAGGTAGTGATGGACCTACTTTTGGGCACTTGAAGTTGCCAGCCAACGGAGATGGTATGGATCCTTCGACGCTGCATGGGTTAGCAACCTGCCATGCTGTGACCAAGTTTGGTAACCAATTTGTTGGAAATCAAGTGGAGGTAAGTCTTCAGAATCCTTCACAGCAGTGAGGCTGAATTTTCGTTTTAGTCATCTCTTCTCCACAATGCTCTATGTTTCTTTAGCATGAAAGTTCTTCGCTGTGTACTGCGCTTCTCTCTACAGATCAGCTCAATCGTGCATGGTTGAGATACAGAACATGGAATTGATGCTTGGGTTTTGCACTGTAGGTGAGGATGTTTTCTTCTGTGGGTTGGGAACTCAAAGAAAATGCCAATGAGGCACCGTGTGTCCGCAGCCCTGCTGGGAAAGAATTCAGAATAGTGAAACGCAATGAGTTTGACCATGCGCGAACTACCATGAGTGTGATTGTGCAAGATCAAGAGGGACGATTGCATGCATACTGCAAGGTAAGCTGGTGCTGAATATTAAATGATACTCTCTGTTAATTAGTTCCTAATACCATCTCCATTGCCGCATTATTTATCCACCTTGTCATTGCTCAAGATACTCCGAAATAAAAATAGGTCATGTCAATGATGATTTTCCTATCACATTTCACATGGAGCTTTGTTGCTTCAGTTCAGTTTCTTGTTATAGTGTTAGTTGTCGCCCTCGAAGGCTTTCATTGTATACTAAAAATGAAGTAACTGGACCAGGGATCCTTCGAGAAAATAAGAGAGTTGAGCACTTTGAATAGTCTCCCGAAGAACTACATGCACACTGCTCGCCAGCACGCCCTTGACGGCTGTTACGTACTTGGTCTTGGCTACAGGTACGATAAGCTGCTTTTATTTCTTCCATTTCGTACATTATGACGTTCATTGACTTGGGCTATCCACTTGCATGTATGTAGGACGTACGTTCAGACGATTTTTGGCTCACTTAAGCAACAATGCTGTCGCTAAAACTTTAGACTCCGTTCAACGTAGATCGCGTTGTCTTCTTCCGTTGTTATATATTCCAATTAGAAGTCGAGTGTCATAAGCCGTTCCACGTAGGAGTAGTTTATAGACCACATCCCAAAATTGGTAGATGACGAGCTTTCAAGTGATCTGCTCTTTGTTTTGTAGAAACTTGGGTTCTGATTGTAACCTGGAGACCGTAGAACAAACATCGCGTGACGATTTGGAGAGAGATCTGGAGTTTGTGGCACTCATTTTGTTCCGAAATGAACTGAAGCCTGACAGCCGAACCGCTATCGAAGCTTTAAAAGCGGGAGAGGTAAAACCCTAAGAAAAAGATACCAGCATACCATGTATCGAGTGTGAGTAGCATGTGATACTAGGGGAGATAAGTTAGTATGCTGTGAGTATTCATGGAAGCCGCCCTTTGGTTCAATTACATTCATAATGATTCGAGAGTTTCTGCTACGAGACTGTAGATTTTCTTTGTCAGTGATGTAGGCTAGTGCAATGCAGGTTCGCCCGGTCATGGTGACGGGAGATAATGCCCAGTGTGGCCACTATATTGCCAAGCAGTGTATGATGGTTGCCCCAGATGTGCATGTTTTACTGGGGGATATCGACACGGATGGCAGGTAGGGTTCACAGATCTTTTGCTTTGAGGAATAAATTGGTTTAATTTTAATATTTCATCACTTGCATCAGATGCAGGTATGATTACTGGATTTCCAAACGTTCTTTGATTTCTCGTTTTATATATTTGAAATTTTTACAGTTTGCGCTGGAGGCCTATGAATATGGAGCAAGAGGGCAGCACCCGATCTCTGAGTACGGAGGAGTTACTTAGAGACAATACCAAGGGTCTCGAAGCAGGTTCGCAGGAATTGGCAGTGACAGGGCGAGCGTTCACTGTCTTGAGACAATCTGAAGCCATGGATAGATTACTGTATTTTACACGAATTTATGCGCGTTTTACTCCTGCTGATAAGGTACTGTGGTTTTCACTGGGCATTATTCTCAAAAGAGCTTCAGGCAATATTGTAATTGATATTTACAATAATTAATAAGTTTTCATTTATGGTGCTAAGTACTTTAGCGGATGAGATCGTTGTCTAGTATAAAATGATGTTTATGGTGACAAATTGAAATATATCGCCACTAAAATAATTATGCACGATGTGTGGTCACAGTTTTGTTTCTTGGTTTTTTACACTTAGAACTGTTCCTAAAGTAAAAACCAAGTTACCGCAATGGTTATACATCCTGAGTTCAATCCTGAGTGCATGTGTTCAAGAAGAATGTTGTGATTCATCGAGCGCCGTAGGTTTGAGATTGGATTTTGGATCTTCCCAGGTGCTTGTGGCGAATATGCATCGAGATTCTGGGTTGATAGTGGGCATGTGTGGAGATGGAGGCAACGATTGTGGCGCTCTCCGGACTGCTCATGTAGGAATAGCATTGAGTGAAGCGGAGGCATCAGTGGTTTCCCCATTTACATCCAAAGATAAATCAGTAAGGAAGCCAGTACATTTTTATACCTCTAATGAGTCTTGTGTCTTTTATTTTTTCCGTTTTATTGTCTTCAACCACAACATGAATTTCGTTTTGAGTATTGGGTGATGAGAGTACAACCAATGAATGCAATGTATGCAATGCATGCACGCTCTGTTCAACCTGAAATGCTTGCAATTTCATGACACCGTCCCCGCCCTTTTAGCTCCGTTTCAAGAAATATTTATCCGGCTCTTCTCCAGTCTGATTCATTTGAGCGGAGTTCATCGCAGTTCAATAGCTGAGTCAATATTAGAATCTTGACGCATGTTCATGATGGCGGAATTATACCTTTCATGGCTCTGTAACAGGTTGCCTCAGTTGTGGAATTGTTAAGGGAAGGACGTGGAGCATTGCACACATCCTTTGCTTGTTACAAGTTTTTGATTACGTATGGTCTTATGTTTTCCATTCTCAAACTTTGTGCTTACTGGTGAGATTCCTCGACATGATATCCTCTCTTCTCGTTTCTATTTATTTTGATTGAGAATTACAAGTGGTTTCTTTCGTGGCAATTTACTTCATGCACTTTGCGGGGTTTATCTAGGTATGGTATCATATTATGTCAGATGGATTACATTTTCATTGATGGAGTGGCTGTCTTGAGCTTGGGGTATGCCATGACCCTAAGCTATCCTGAGAACAAGCTTGCGAAGGTATTATTTACTTGAAGTCTTGTGCCTTCTCTTGTTTTGGTGTAATCTACTTACATTTCACTGACGTTGTCGCGAACGCTTACATTTCTTTCGAGGTAATCCTCATTGGTTTTCTGGCAGGATCGCCCAACATCGAGTCTTCTTGGCCCTTTAAATGTGATATCAGTTCTTGGAGTATGGGTGATCAACGTCTTGTATCTGGTCTGCGCCCTAGGTTTTATGGCTAGCCATGCTGACTACGTCAGATGGCCTGCAGTGTAAGTGTCTAAAGGTCACCTATTGCAGTCATTATAACATTCCCTCGCTACTTTGAATTCGCAATCTTGTGAGTGCCGTGTTGGATGTCGCTGGGACACCTTGCTTATAAATCCGCTAGAACAATGCAAGCTGTCTTTCTGTTCTTTAGCTCCAACCATTTCGCAGTAGAACTTACAACAAAATTGTGTGGGGCGCAGCTATTCGCGTGGTGCAAGTTGGTGGACGCTGGGAGATAACTGGGAGTCCACTGTTATATTCTGTGTCACGTATTTCCAATTTATCACATCGGCCTTTGTGTTTACCTTTGGATCCGTATTTCGCAAAAATGTGTTCAAGAACTGGTTTCTGATGGTGAGTGAAAACGTTGTGTTTTGTCCTTTCGATATTACAATATTAGGCTGTGCTGAAACTCTAATTTTTGTTGGAATTTTAAACCACAAATTCTTGCGTCAATATTCTGTGTAAGTTCTTGTCCCATGCATTGCAGGTATGTTATGGAGGACTTCTAGTGTTTATGTCTGCTCTTTTGCTTCTTCCCTACAGTGGGTTTACCAGCCTTTGGCATGTTGCAAGCGAACAGTTCAACAAAACGAATAGTACCTCTCCTGTTTGGGATGCATACCAGGTGAAAATTCTGGACTAGATATTTAAGGAACTTTCAATTTTGGGAAGCCTTCCATCAGATTTTGGTTGCTTCGATGATGATTGGGTACATTTTTGTGGCAAAATCAACCACTCCAATTGTTTACTAAGTTGAACTAAGTGTGCGTGATATGATTTCTAGATAAATGGAGGCAGTCCTTCACCTGCTATGCCTTTTAAGTTTCGGTTCCAGCTGTGGTGGTTAATTATGACGAACTTGATCATCATCATCCTGTGGCAGAAGGTACTGAGTAAATAGGCATTTAAAATCTCTTGGAAGCATTCATATGAGTAACGTGGATACAAGAATCACTAGAGGTTTACAATCTCAAGGAAGCTTATCCAACTTCTGTCATCTTGGATCCCCCATTCCATCCGGTTGTCTAACTATTTGTTGTGCGCAGGTAATTGCAGAGGGATCAGTTGCCAAAGCATTCGCCAACAGGTTCCCCTCACAACGTCCAATGTTCTCGTTATAAATTATTCTAATCTAAAGCTATCTTTACCTATGAAAATAGTTGAAAAGTATTGTATCACAGAAGTACCTGAGTCAAGACACATGGTTGCCATGACGCACGGGAATTAGTGCACATTTGCGTCAGAATTCTTTTCTTAGCTTGAGTCCCGACGATCTTTTCATGAGAGGGATGAGACCAGTATTGTGTGGCGAGGTTAACTATGTACCGTTCACTTCAGCCGCAGTGATTGAACAGTGCAAGGCTATACTGCTAGACCATGGAAACATGATATTGTACTGAATGCTTATCTGTGCAAAATTTGCATGAGCTCAGCAGGCGCAAGCAAGTGCAATGTATCCCTAACAGGAGAAAGAAAGTTGGACCCTTGTTTGTATTTGTTTAACAAAGGCAGGAGCAGCTTGACGGAGCAAAAGACCCACCTAGCTCCAGAGGACCTGGGAAACCACTTCAATGTCTCTGTGGAAGACGGTATAATTACACCAACGCAATAAAGTGAACACATAAGAGCGTTATCATTAAAGTTGTATCCACAACACTGAGTAAAGCTCAAGTCATTATTAGTTATTTTCTGAGTCTATAAACAATATTGTATCGAAACTTGATTCCGACATTTCAAAATGATATATTGGGTGACTCATACGATTTCATCCATTCAAGATTGAGAAATATTTCACAAAAATTCCAATAATTTTTTCCAGAATCGCCATAATGCAAGAAATTACCACAAATAAAATCCCTGAAGCAACTTCACGATAGTCATTAACTAAGGACGTCGAAGCTCTCACAAAGTCATGAATCATGCGAATTCAAGCACCGAATTTCAATCTCTACACATCACATGGAGTAACGCGATGGCACCGGCAGCGATTCCGATCATCCAAGAGACTTCGAGTGAAGGAAAGGAAAGGGAGTCCACTCTGATGCCTGCGGCCAGTTGTCAGCGTCCTTCAACATATCAACCCAGAAAGAAGCATGACATTACAACTGCACCGTAGGGTGGGAGTCCCAATAACTGCGAGGGATTAAAAGCCATGATCCTTGGGTGTAACTGAACGACAAGTGTAGTCTTCCATGCTTTTGCAAGCTCTTGGTGACATGGAATGCACTAATGGCAATGACTGGTGACTACTATAGTGTATCCAGCCCTATGGATTTTGAACTTTGAAGTTCTCAAAAAATCATGCGAAGTCTGATCCCTTTCGAACTAAGATTCTTTTTCAAATGGGGGACATGACCCAATTCGCCCATTCATTCAATTGCACTGCCACAGTCATCGAGGTTGTCAAAGCCACAAAAATCGGTGCTCCTACTTTAGACCTCAGAATCACATATCAAGAGCAGACCTGCCAAGAAGAAGTATGTTGCACTCGTCCAGCCCGAGCGAAGCAAAGTTGTAAGGCATCCCAGCTCCTCACTGTCCTCCATTCTCTGGCTTGCCGGGCGGATCCAACCCCAATTTCCTCAGTTTCGCCATGAACAGGCCGCTTGTGTTGGATGCCACAGGATCGAAACGTAACGTGTGAGGCAACCCCCCTGGCCTACATGGCCACTGCCTTGCGCTCTCCACCTCTTGCACTTCTGACCCACACAGCATCACAACGTCATCAGTCAGTTCTGATTTGCTCTCCTATGGTATTTATCGACTGCATTCGCCAGTCCTAGCTCAGTGATGCTCCACTTTTCCCCTCTAAATCCTAAAACCATAATACCACGCCCTGGCCACATTCTCCCCGCATTCACAACGCCATCGATCATTAATTGTGACATGCTAATCTTCCATATCGCCACCACCACTCCCATAAATAGGTTACGTGTTCCCACATCATTACAAATATAAAAATTCAAACGCACCTGCATCACCATGAGTTGAAAGGAATCTCTCCACCACTCCTTCGTTCTGGTCCTTTGTAAAGCTGCAGTTCCAAAACATTCACGATCACTTCTCGATCCCGGAGCAAGCTAAAGCAGTTAGAATCATGCCTTGTCCCCACGACTATCACTACACTAATGATGATATTTAGAACCACACTAATCCGTTTGAAAATGCTACAAGTTTTTACTTTGGATGAAGATTTTTACCAAGAGCACAAATATGCATACCATTCAAAGAGGGGGATTTGTGTAAACATAGTTGGTAAAAATATTCATCACGAGTTAAAACTTAGAACATCCTCAGTCCAACTGGTATATTGGTCCTCCAAATGCATTTCTAACCTTTGACTCGTATACAATTAGAACTTGAAATTATTGTTGCTCAAAGCACATCCAGAAGTACTTTGAATAGACATAAGAAATTTCCAATTTAGACATTGGACAACTACTTCAAAAGCTCGCTTAAAGTCAAAATTGTAGAGGCTTTGGCAATCATGCTTACCAAAGCAAAATTTTGCGATTGACACTCCAAATATAACATGCAATTGGCCAAATTTTGCTTTGGTAAGCAAGAATTGCCAAAGCCTCCATAGTTTCTGACTTTTAGCTTGCTTTTGAAGTAATTGTCCTGTCTACATTGGAATTTTCTAATGTCTATTCAAAGTACTTTTGGATGTGCTTTGAGCAACAGTCATTTCAAATTCTAATTATATACGAGTCAAAAGTTAGAAATAAAAGTGGAGGGCTGATATACCGGTTGGACTGAGGATGCTCTAATAGCATTTATAAATCAATTCGTGTGGTTCACACTAAATATCATTATCAGTGTACTGCAATCTTGAGAGCATCCAAGATAACGTTACGAGGACCAACAAAAGGAGTCCACAACAAACAAGGAGCGCTAGACTTCGACAACGCACCTGCAAGTGCTGTATATTAGTGTGCCTCCAGGTTTCAGTAATCTGAATCCATTGCTCAAGAGACGCAGCTGCACATCCCACACGACCGATGCGTATTAAGGCTTCTTGGTTAACGAATTGCACAGACGGGTTTTAAAATCCCCGACATTTTCAAAAATAATTACCAAGTGCAAGGCCAGTTCTCTAGTATAGAAATCTCATGACTGAGAAGCTGCCACGCTCTTAGTGTTTACCTGAAGAGAGGTGATAGAAGCAATACGTTCTTCATTCAAAAAGCGTCTCTCGAATGTTTCCCAGCCCCATTGTTCGTACTTGGTAATGTGTTTCAATGAGCCGTCGTGGGTGCACTCTGCATCCACCAACACCTACTCTTGTGCAAGGAGGAGTTAGGAATTGAAATCAATGTGCTAACTGTAACAGACGCTGCAACCCAGTTAGCGACTACCAATATGACCGCCAAGATATTCATCGAACGAGAGTCAAGGAAGTAACTACAGTGCGGCGAGATCGAAAAGAAGCGAGGAGACAATAACATTCAAGGCTTGTGCACTAGGAGATTATCACCTTGTTATAACCACAAGAGGACGTGTTCTGGGAGTTCCTGCAAGTTTGAGCCACATCTGCCACACTCATACCCACTACGCCAGAATCAACACCATAGAAGGAAAGCTCCGGTGCATGGTCCTCCCCAACTTGGTGAGGTATGCCGAGGTACTTGGCTCTCTTTGCTGCACGCTTTTCTTTTCGCGTTCTTCCTGATCTCCACTCTCCATACAACGTTGTTGCCTCCACCCTCGAGCTCTTCCGGATGTCGCCTAAACGAAGGGCAGCAAGATGACAGTTCTATAGATTCAAAATTCTAATTTTCCACTCAGTGTCCATTATACATACCATCCTCGGGTGTCTGACCAAAAATATCATTTGGGGGAAATCAATTTTGGCTCAGTCCGCAAGCGTTACGCACCCGCATTAGAGCCTTCGCTGTGACCAGGAGCATCGTCATCTTCGGATTCGTCGTCTGCATGGCAGTGATCACCGCCAACATGGGCGGAACATGACTTGTTCACAACAGTCAATGGCAGAAAGGAAAAGGTTGTCCCATCTCCCAAGTAAAGGCGAACTCGTCTTCCAAGACCATACTTTTGCACCATAGTGCGACAGGCAGCCAGACGAGGTCGGGCAATGTCGACCGCAGTTAATGACCCAGAATCCCCCAGACACTCGGCCATCATGCACAACTTGGCGCCTGCGACATCCATGTATAGAGTCAATCGACAGCGTCCGCACACATGATCAGAATTCTCTGACGCGTCAACTGGAGCAGAGCAGAGTACATCTTTCAAATTTCAAAATCATAGTTCATCGGCATTGCTACACGGCCTGGAGGAAAATGTACAGGACCGTCACCCACCGGGTGCAGCACAGAGATCAAGCACGTGATCCCCGGATTGAATCTCCAAAGCTGCGATCGCAGCACCGGACGCGGCATCCATCCCATACAACTGATTCCCCAAGAACCAAATATTCGACTGTCAGCGTGCCGATAACAGTAGGTAAAACTGCATCAATAACGGACAACAGCAGTCACTGCAGACGTGCACAGGGATGGAGGGTTCGTAATTCAAAAGGAAACTGAGAGGAGCACCTTTCCCTGTTGGTAGGCCTGCGTGCTCGCAATCTGAGCATAAGGTGGTAACCTGAAGAAATTCGGAAGCCATGCCAACGGGGAAAGTTTCAGTCCCAGCTCTTCTTCGATGGCTACAATGTCGGACCAAGCTTGTGGTTTCAGTCTGCGCACAACAGGAAAGAATAGTAGCTAGGGTTACACATCAAGAAAGGATGCCAGCCGGGAACGAAGAAATACTATGCGCTCGGAGTATAAACATATTCTCCCACCAACCGGCATGCTATGACCACCATGATAACATATACAGTAGTGGAGATTGCGAATTCATGAAATTCAGAGGGTGCGCAGTGAGATTGACATCGGAAAAGCAGTGCAAACTAAAGCGTGCACCTGACGTAACGCGGCAGCTTGGCAGCGGCAGCATAGATGGAGGCATCGAGGCCATTGTGCTGGAGAAACGCCAGGAACGCCGGAGGCAATGCAGTCGGAAGCTCGCCCGCCACGGCCATGGCACGCGAGCAGGCTTGTGGCACGCCAAAGCTTGTCATGGCCGCCGCAGTCATGGCCGGCGAATCCGACGCAACCAATCGAGAGATCACCCTCACACCCTCCCGAGCACGCGACCACACCGCATACGAACCCTAAAACTTCAACGGAGTCCACAAATGTGGCTAAATTTAGCAAGAGCTCTACAGTTCCAACAAAAGTTTCTCGCTACGAAAAATTGGGAATACAAAAATTGTTAAACTTCATTTATTAGCACATTTAGCAAGGGTTTTAGCAACTTGAATTGCTTGTGAAAATCACATTACTAGGGACTACTGCTACAAGCAGGGTCTTTTTTTAGCCTTATGAGGCCCAAATGCCTAAAAAAAATGGGCTGCATCAAACCTGTAGGAAAATTTGAAGAAAAACTAGATGATAATGCCAAGTTGTTCCAATTTTTTTTTTAGTTTGGATGAAAGTGCCAAATTTAAATGAAATTCATCCAAATATGTGGATGAAAAGATAATTCTATCCAAAATGTAAATGAATACTGAAATATTTGGTGACATCATTTTCTTGTATATTGCCACTTCAGCACTTTTCCAAAAACCTAAAAAAAATCCTGGTCTCAAGTCTACTTGAAGAAGGTGTACTAACAAAGGTGGAAAATATCAGGGGGGGGTATTTCATTTATTGCAGGGAGTGCCAAAAACAATCTTCATTGTAGTGAGGAAGCTATTTACATCTATGGAATAGATGAAATCTATAATATAAGGATGAAATTATATTTTTTCATCCAAAAGAGTGTACATTCATCCAATATTGAGCGATATGGTCGTAAGATTTGGCAGCATTTTTTTGATTCATCCATTGTGAGAGCAGGAATATACTGCAAAAATATTCTCTAAAAAAAAATCATTGCTTTTCAATGAAAAATTGCTCCAAAAAAAAATCCTTGGGATTGGAGATTCAAGGCAAGCACGCAGAGTCGTGACTTAGGTTGAACCACCTATATCTAATCACTTAAGTTCTTGTGGCGCAGATGGTGAGCAGTTGAATGCAATGGAAATTTTTCCCGTATAGAGAGATAGAAAGTACTGAGATTGCAAAATTTTCAGAATTTCTTTTGCAAAACTGAAATTTCTGTGAATTTTGGGAGCCAAAGTGTTCCAAACCAATTCCTAATCTATAGTCTTCCAATCCAATCACTCAAGAACTAGCTTTCTACTATCTACTTTCTTGTTACCTTTTACATACTTTAGAATATGTGTCAGGATCTTACTAGTTCCAAATTAAAAAAAGAGTAAAAAACAAATTACAAGTCTTAATTGGAAATAGAGGCACTACCGGTTGGGAATTGGTCCCTGGTTGGAAATGGCTGGTCTAACCTTATTGAGGCAGGCAGCAGTGTGTCGCGACACTACGATTAGGATGGGTGAGACTTCAAACTATCTCAAGAGAAAAAGAGCCACGATTGGATATAGCAGACTCCTCATTGTGCTTGACAAACAAGCTGGCTGTGAAGAGTCCCAAACTTCCAATAAGGCTCCGCATATGATCACTTGTGAGGGCTTAGATAGACCAATGAATGGGGAGTACCGGCATTTAGTTATGACCTAGCCGAAATTCTTTGAGAATTTCCGAATGAGATAGAAAAGTTTAGGATGAAGTTCCAAATAAAAAAATAAGATTTTTGGAAATGAACCGGGTAGGAAAATTATATCTTGGCAATTTGGCCGTCTGTCTTTGAAATATGTAGGAAAATTATTAATTCAAAATCCTTTTTTTTGGCAAGCAGCCGACTAGGCACATACTTTCTAGGAACTTTTTATTACTATGCACATAGTATTCCACTGCACCAAATTACCAGTTATCCTTCATTTATTGGCTTAGGTTTCAAGCTTTTGTTTACCTGCTCCATCAGTGCACAACACATTGATCAGATGGATCAAAAAAGAAGATACTTTTCATTGGTGGATTCTTTTCAAAAGAACCTCTATCTGGTTAGTCTGCTTTACCCGCACTGACTCTTACGGAATTCTTGACATCTACTTTCAATAGTATTACAAGTAAAAACAAAATAGTTTGAATTGATTCATTTATTTCAAAAAATGTATTAAAAAAACACATTATTTGTAGCATCACACTATTCTTAATTTAACTTCTTTGCCAATTGAGGGCCTACATGTTACAATATTGAATGCACTAATTTGACTTGGTATTAACCTTGAAGCACTCTGACATCTATATTTTGGATGATGAACGGAAGCCTTGCAAGCCTTTTTTGTCCAACTAACTTCTCATTCATCCAATGCAATATTTGAATCTAGAAAAAACAATCTTTGTTAATGACCAAATTCATGAAATATCGGTAAATGATATTTCTATACAAAGATATAAGCAAAATTGTGCAAAAATTCAACAAATGATTGAGGTGTTTAGAGGTTAATTTTGTCATTTTAGTTGGGAACAAATTTGAAAGAGGTATTGGTATTTCAAAATCTTTTGTTGAAGCAGTTTGTACAAGGTTGGATGCATGGTTCAAGGATAATGATATTAGCAGGAGTTTTAGCATGTAAGCGGGAGTTTTTGCATTTAAACTCCAATGTACCTCGGAGTGTGGGGATAAAAATTTCAAGGAGTTATAGAGTATGATTATATAGAATCATGCCTTACAAATCCACTACCTTAATCTTCTCTATTTTGTAGAGTTAGCTTGTGTGCAATGTGTTTTCACGGCTATATGTAAGCATGCTTTTAGTGTGCAAAATTTAATTAAAACACAAGTTAGGAATAGGTTGGGCAATAAAAACCTAGAAGCAATGCTACGAACTACACTAGAATTGCACAGATGAAGAGATATGTGACATTACTTGTGATGCTAGCCGGTGGAATTTGGAAGAAAACCGGTTGCAATTTGAAAATATCGGCAAGAAACCGGTGAAAAAATCTATGAAATTTCTATTTTGAATAAAAAATAGAGGAAATAACCGGATTCTATTCTTGAAAAACCGGTTCAATGTGGCAATCGAAGGAAACTGGCCGGTAAAACTCAAAAAGTTTCCCGAACACTGTTCCCTAACACAACTTATGCGCGATCTTTGCTTGCTTCGTAACCAGGTTTCTTATTAAAGCTGGTGCTGCTTCACTTTTCCTCTATCTTGGCAGCAATACCGGTAGCCTAGTAATCGTCGTCGGAGCGTAAGAATAGTAATAGCAGTAGCATTGCAGACAATTTCTTCTGCCCGCATGTATGCTCCTGCTGAGTTTTCTTTCGAGTTCCCCACCCCCAGCTGATTCTTCTGTTGCACGTCTGGAGGTGGTCATCTTTGCTTCGACCTTTTGAAGGGCCGCACCATCTTGTGCCCCAGGCGTCGCTCGTGGGCGCTTCTCCTTTGGACTGAGCCTGCCTGCCACAGTACTCGTGATAATGAGGCTTATCGGCTTTGGGCAGCAATGCCTTAGGGAGGGACTGCAGCACTCGGCCACTTTGTCGCCGTTGTTTTCCACGGCATGCTTCTCTCATGATCAGATTCCACGCTTCCGAGATCTGCTCCCTAGCCGTCGCTTCCTTTTCCCCCTGAGAGACGTGTCGTGTTGTGCCCTGCCTCGATCTGATTGTGTCACGACACTCTTGCTTTCTGCTGCTTCACCATGTTTTGAGTCCGTCATCACGGATAGGGCATGATGGCACCCAATGCTCGTCCTAGGTCTCTCGGATTCTCTATGCGTTGTAGCGACCCGGGTGTCTCTAGTCCTGGTCGTCTCTCTTTCATTTTACTTGAAGCATGCTCCTGAATAATTGCCTTGTCGAATTGCGGCTTCTATCGGTTGCCCGCGTTTCGATTCTCGTCGAACTGTGCGTGAGCGTTCCGGATTTGCTCTTCGGGTTTCTTTCATCATCGTGATGTTATGAGGTGCACATGGCGCTGGGGGCTGCTGTTTCAAGGCCACCTAGAAGGCCGAGGCTGCGTTCCAAACTCGATGGAAGGCTTGAAGTGCCCGCCGTCTACACTGCCCACAATTTAGATAGTTGCACGCAGCAGCTGGGCCATTGGAATCCGTTTGACAGCTCATCTGCTGCCAGCCCGGAGCCCAATCTTGGTGATCCTGTGACCGACGACGCCAGAGTCGTCAGGAGTAATGTTGGTTTGCAGCTTGAGGAAAACCCTAACTTGGGCACTGGCCCTGACATCGCCCATCCCATTCCAGCCTCGGCGTTTCGAAGTGTCACAGTCACAGTGAGCCCGGAGGATTGTGGCCACTTTCCCGGTGGCGTCCAACTTCACCCGCGGTCCGAAGGTCCACAAGGTTTCGACCCGTTGCCTGAACCGTTCGCAGAGCCTTCAGTCGGCTGGTTCCATCATGGCGCCCATTCGGGCTCCGACAAAGGCGTTTTCGAATTCGGAAAGGTCTCGACTGCAGAGTGTGATGTTCGAGTGGTGCAAGGGCAAAGAGTGCACAGCTGGAGCAAGCGCAGGAAGCAGCTCTCGCATGCGCTCGCTCGAGGCTTGTGGCGATGGAAGAATGGCTTTCACGCGCGCAAACGGATGAAACGATGTGGCCCCGGCGGCGGTCGCAACTCCGGCTCAGACAGGAGCAGTGACCGAGCGCCTTATGGAGTGCACGCGTCCGATCCCTCGACAGCGCCCACGTCCAAGGCCGGCCCTTTTAAGTGGTCTGATTTTCCCGTCACCCCGACCGACTCCAGCGGCGAGCTCTTTGGAGGCGGCATCAGCAATCGGATGATGGCAGAGATGCACGCTCTGGGGAAAGATTGGACCGCCTGTGGCTGCTCGCGCACTGGGGACGACCCGAGTGGAAGTCGACCCACCGATTGCGATCAGTGTTGGCTGGGCAGTGAGAATCCCCACGCCATGGAGTCCGGCTATGGAAGCGAGCCCGGGTACAGGGGCGACGAGGAGCTGGAATTCGGCGACATCGACGAAGAGCAGGACGAAGAGGAAATCGAGCCCAAGCATCTGCGGATGTGGACGCAAGTCATGGCCCGCAGTAGTAGTAGGAATCACACCATGGGGCCGGTTTCACTGGAGAATCACCAACATGGACGAGGTGAATGGTCCAGCTACAACATTCACGCCACCAAGTCTCCAAAGTGCTTCGACCTAGTCGATTGTGCACATGATGAATTGTTACACAAGCACTCTTCCGAGCGGCAACGCCTGGGTCTCTGTCCTGCCTGCCGCTCGTTGGGTTGTAGCGCATCTCTTTGCCTCGGTACCCAGTCCCTCCCTCCATCTGCTCTTTCAGGTGATTCCATTTGCGTACTACAAAACTGTAGTTCTTCTTCAATCTTGACCTAATCCACATTTGGGGGGTCAGTATAACCTTGTGGCTTCTCGCTAACGAAGTAAAGACTCCTATGCATTTTATGCTGAAGCGATGGAGTGGAGGACGAAGTAAAGACATTGTGTATCAAACGATCAGGAACGGTGGTTCGGAATTTGATACAGTTTCATGAGCTCAGTGCCGTAAGTGTCTGTATATGAATCAGGCGTTTCTGGATTGACAAGATCGATAGGAGGACCGAAAAAAGTGAGTTCGCTGATTTTGGCGGAGACTTGATATGGATTTACTTTCAGTTTTCTGGTCTACGAGAATGTTTGCAGGGTTGCATGTTGCGGTGATCTGATTATGAAGGGACGAGGATTCTTGCAGTAGTCACCGTAGCCAGTGGCTTCTCTCCAATTGTAGTTGGGAGAAGGCTTGTGTAATATTTCATCACCAGATGGAGTACGTGAATACGAGCCGAGTAGACAGATGCGCTGCTGCTGCAAGCAAGTTTGGATTGTAACTTGCCTTCAAGTTGGGCCTGCACTGACTGGATGCATTGATATGCAGCAGCAGCAGCAGAAGCGCCACGGACGGAGACCCTCTGCCATGGGCCATTTGAAGTGAACCTTCAGACAATGCCCACGCTAGCTCGATCGCCGTGTAATCTTGATGCTGAAATTGATGTGTCCGTCCAGCTAGCACTCACTTCGACCAACTGACTTCGATCCCCGGAATGGGGGGGCAGATGTATTTCGTGACGAAACAGTCCAAGCTCATAAAATGATGATTCAAGAAATATAATCTGCAGATGCTGCTGCAGCAAGGGTCTCTAACTTGGGCAATGGAGAGGGTTACTTTCAAGCCTAGTCTGCTTTTCTGCAAGCTCTCCGTGATAATCCATGACAAGTGTGGGCATGTGCAGTACTGCAACAGCCCAATTTTAACGACGGTGTTCATGAACTAGAGTATAAGTTCCTTGGGCATTGATACCGAAGGAGCTCAAGCTGCTACTCTGTATGCCAATGGAGCCACCTGCTGTTGTGATTTCAACATGTTTTAGAACAAAGGCGAAATCATTCTCGTCTATTTATTCATGTTATTACCGTAAAGTATTGGACTCACAGAAGGTATTTATCTCGTGAGTGGTTCATTCCTGCGAGGTTATGTGGAGGCTTACTTCCCTGCAAAGTCTTTGCAGATTGCACGTCATGTGTCAAAAGTACTCCAGAGAGACTCACGAGGTCAGGTTAGGAATAAGATGAGAGTGCATACGTTTACAAGATGGACTAGGATGAGGAAACTACACTTAAATGTGTCCAAATAAGCAATTGAGCATTGTTGTAATTTCTTTGTTGGATATTGTTAGAAGTCAAAAGAGTACCAGTAGTCTAGATTAATGCGTTGTTTGTGCATTGTATAAATAAACTCTGAATTTTCAAAGTATTTGTACCAATTCTAATTGACATATTCCACATGGGTTGTTTTACCTCATAACACCCCACTTGTACGAAGAGCTTCTCTTTTCATCTTTGTACATACAAAATAAGTGACTTTTGAAGTTGTTGTCGAAAATTTTGATTTCTTCAAATTTTGATTCTCTAAAACTATATTTCATAGAAAAGGAGAACATCTTGAAAATCAAGGGGAACATAATCAAGTGCTAGTGATTCATAATGAATCAAGCATAGCTAATTCTAACCGAGACTCTTTAAATACTACGTCCAAATACTGTGCTTAACTACCCTTTATTACAATTTGGCTATAGATTGATCAAACTTGCCAAAGCTTGATATTTTGGACAATTTTTTTTTCCCTCTAGGACTAGTTGAAACCTAGAACTCCACCACTTACATTTTGAAGAGATTGTTGTATGTACAAGCCATAAATAATTGGAAAAAAGGCTTTATATGAAAGTTTTCTTGAAGTTAGTGCCATATTAGAATTTTTTAGTATATGTTCCTCAATTTGAAATGTTATAATAAATTTTGGACTTGTAGCTAGCTTTGTTGCAAAAAGAAAGCAAAAAAGTGATATTAACTTGTGCAAAAGCCTCAACAAATGAAAGTTGCCTAGAATTTGGATACCCCAAAGTAACATTTTTTTTTCAACTTCGAATAGTATAATCTTGCAATCTGTGAGGTCAAAACCTCTCATTTTTTATTGCAACATAATAAAATATTCTGACACTAGATCTTATGGTAAGGTGCAAAAAGATTTCATTTGCTGGTTTTTTGAAGGCCTTTGCCATCAAAATAATCCATTTTGAGTGTGTGTTTTTTAAACATAGTCAAAACTTTAGAGGTTAATACTACTCTGCATTCATGCTTATACCTCTATCTATACAATATTTTTTTATAAATAATTCTTTGAATTTGTATTTGAATTTCTTTTACATATTTAATATTTTTGACAAATTTCTCTATAAAAAGGTTGTTTATCTATGTACTTTAAGACAAATATAAATGCAAAATCTATAAATAATCTAAAGATTTTCATGAAAGACTAAGATTGTGATATATTTGAAGTTCATTGAGCATTATGATCTTGTAATTGGTGAATTGTTATACTATAAATTTTCTTAGGTCTCACTTAAACAAGTCAACTAAAAGTTTCTACCACTGGATTCAATAAAAAGAAAAAATTGTAGAGATATTTGGCCTTGCATTGAGAAAGTGTATTTTTGAATAGTTCGATTTTCAAATTCCTAAAAGACTTCAAGATTTAACACCATAAGGACTTTAAACTAGTCAAAAAATATTTTCAAGCTCACTTTTGGATTTTTCAACAATTGATTTTTTAAATATATTGTATTTATAAATTTAACAATAATTTTTTTTTAACAAAAAAATGTAACAAAAAAATTCAATTAATTTAAATTACTTTCTAAGGTACAGGTAGCAATGGATAATAGTTTAAAAGTTCCTTGAGTATTTCCATCAATGATATTATATTAGAGAAGATTTACCTTTATTGAAATTTGAAAACTTGATTGGCATAGGCATCATCAAACTTTGTTTGTTTATTTTTTTGTTTGTTTACAATGTCACTTTTATTTGGTTGGTGCTAATATATTTCTTATTGAATTGAAAAAAATTAATATCTCTTCCTTGAAACACAATCAGCCCTAGTTATTTTATTTATTAAACCTCCAATAACCTTATCAAGTATAAGTCAAATTACCATTATAAAGCTAAATTTAGCCTCTTGAAACAAAATTTGATGTTTAAATAAATAGAATTTTTATCCTTGAAAATTTGTTACTATTATTATTATGCATAATGATTTTTCAAACCTCTCAAGGCACATGTAGAAATAGAACTTGTTACTTAAGATAGATGTTTGTCTTCAAATCAAAATTCAAAAATGGACATTTTCAAAGCTACAACTAAATTTGACCAAGGCACATCGAGCTTCTTGAAGCTTGGATTTGTGAGGGTTAAGAAAAGCAGAGCATAGTAACTTATTCGTCCATGCTAGTTACAGCCTGTAGAAGAGAGATGCCTATTACCCTTCAGGATATAAGGCTACCACCGGGTAGCTTGTCAAGAAGATTGCAGACATACAACGTGGGTTTACTTATTCAGGTATAGCACGGGAGGTTCCTCAGCATTTTTACAATAACATCAATCTTTCTATAAAGCTGTCTATTGATTGCAGCAGAAAAAGTAGCCTAGAAGCCAATAAAAACAAAAACCTCAATCTTATAGCATATCATTGGAAAGCTATGAACACGTAGAAGCTAGAATAACTAGCATTATGAGGTTCTAAGCCATGAGTCAAAAGTTATGGCCAAGAGAAGGGCCGTGGTGAAGGCGTGACGCCTTCTCCGGTGGATCCGAATCTTTGGAAGGCCATAACATTGTGAGATCTTGTCCAAATGAGACAAATGAAGAGTCCATTGGCATTTGCTCGTCGCTTAGATATCTACAATGGGCTTGCATGTGGTATTTGGTGTTCACTCAAACAATGAGAGACTCACTCAAAAGATCAATTGTATAAATCAGATGGATTAGCGCTCAAGGGAGCTGGTATTAGTACAGGAGAGGGGAACCCTAATTGGATGTTAAGGGACCCAGTTGGATGTTAAGGGAAGGATGAAACCCTAATGCTACAATTGTAACAACACCCCCTCTTAATCGAGAGATTGGGGTTTCCTAATTTCTGTGTTTCACTATCTGTGTGTACATCTAATTTCTGGGCTTCTCTATCTGTGTGTACATTTGGTGAGGATGGCGCGTGTTGTGCAGCATTGAGTCTAGAGAATCCGCAAGTCGATTCGTAGAATTTTGTTGGCGAGCTTCGCTGGTGTTTTCTTCTGGTTGTGTTTTGCGTTTCTTGTGAGGTGTTGGAGTTGTATTGCGAGGCTGTGGAAAGTTGGCGCGTCGGGCTCACTATAAGAAACCCGCGTTTTAGGTGACTTTAACATAACCTAAGTAGATGCATTTTTGTGGACACAAAATAAAACAACTTGTGTTTTTATGTCAATAATAACATCCAATGTAATATCTGGATGTTACAGTGGACGTTATTATTGACATAAAAATACAAGTTATTTTATTTTGTGTCCACAAAAATGCGTCTGCTTAGGTTATGCTAACGTCACCTAAAACGCGGGTTTCTTATAGTGGCTGGAGCGTGAGGGGCGCGAGGAGCTCAATTTGGACGTCGCTCTTGGGCAGCCGGAGCAGGGTGGTTGCGTTGATCCGGGGAGAGGACGGACTTTGGAGATGAGTTGGGGCAGTTTACATAGATCCTTGTCGCAGTCTTCAGTAAGGCAGCGATTTTATGCTGTGAGACGCGGTCGAAGGCCAGGGTTGTATTTCTCGTGGCCGGATTGCTCTCACAAAGTGATCAGGCTTCTTGGGCGAAGCACAAGAAGTTTTCTTCAATTGATGAGGCGGAGGAGTACTTGTTTCAAGTAGATTGTTGTCAGCAGGGTTTGTGTGCCTGGTAGGTGTAGGAGAGGTCGATCTTAGGCTAAGATTACTAAGGCTACGTAACCCTAGGGTCTCCCTATGCTATGCAAATTTTATGAGCCCAAAGGGTTTTGTAAGCGTGTCCGCTGGCTGATCAGCGGTTGTAATATATTCCAGTTTGATTTTGCCATCCAGGACTCGTTCTCGTACAAAATGGTAATGTATCTCAATGTCTTTAGAGCGAGCATGGAACACCGGATTGTGAGCAAGTTTCATTGCTCCTTGATTGTTGCAGTCAATGGTAATGCTCGGATTGATAGAATGCGCAGGTGTGTCTTGTGCAAGGGTTCGGAGCTCCCGGAAAAGTTTGTTCAGCCATACTGCTTCTTGGGCGCCATCGCTTAGGGCTCTGTATTCCGATTCTGTCGAGGAGCAGGATACTGTCAATTGTTTCTTCGATTGCCAGGTTATGGGAGCGCCTGCCATTGTGAACACATATGCGTCCATGGAGCATCGAGTTTCAGGACAAGAATCCCAGTCAGCGTTAGTGTATCTTGAGATTTTGATAGGTGCTCTTGTGAGGTATTGGATACCTAGGTCTAGTGTTCCTTGCAGGTATCGTAACAAGTGTTTTGCAACTTTGAGGTGTCCTTGTTGAGGTGCCGACATGTAGGAGCTAAGGCAACTGACGGAGTAGGCGATGTCTGGGCGGATTATAGTAAGGAATATGAGTTTACCAATGAGTCTTCTGTAATATGTTGAGTCAATGGAAGGTGAGTCCATGTTTATTATCAAAATCTGGCCTTCAGGTAGCGATGTTGTGGATGATTTGCAGTCTATCATTCCAAATTCATGTAGGATTGATTTTGTGTAATCTCTTTGATGCAGGAAGATATCGAGAATTATTTGCTCAAACATAATTCCGAGGTAGCGCTTGATGTGTCCTAGGTTTGTCATGTCGTATTCTTCGTGGAGAAACTGTTTCAGCCAATTGATGAGCTTATCTGAGCTCTCGGTGATAAAAAGGTTGTCAACATATAGCATTAGAATGAGTGTTTTTCCCTCTGAATGCATATAGTACATGTTGGCGTTACTTTTGCTCCGTTGTAGACCGATGCCACAGAGGGATGTATCAATGCGCTCATACCAAGCGCAGGGGCTTTGCTTGAGGCCATATAAGGACTTGTGGAGGCGATATACCAGGTGTTCATAGCCGTGTTTGCGAAATCCGGGTGGTTGGCACATGAAGACTCTCTCTTTGAGAAGTCCATGGAGGAAGGTTGTCCGGACGTCCATGTGGTGGATGTTCTACCGTTGTGCTGTCGCGAGTGCGTACTACTGTGCAAATTGTGGCCCACTTGATGACGGGTGCGAATGTTTCTTCAAAATCGATGTCGTGCTTCTGTTTGAATCCGCGTGCTACCAATCTGGCTTTCTTGATGGGGGGACCACCATTGACTCCCGGCTTCAACTTGAATATCCATTTACAGGTGATTGCTTTGTTCTCCAGAGGTAAGGACTCAAGGCTCCATGTTTTGTTCTTCCAGATTGAATTCATCTCTTTTTGCATAGCCATACGCCAGCCTGGATCTTGTTGTGCTGTTTTGAATGTAACTCGGTCATGGTCTTGTTCGTTTGGTGCAGGGTTCGGTGAAGGCTTTGTGCATGATCCTGTAATAAGATACACATTAAAGTCTTCCAAAGAGAGGCATAGCTTGTAGCCGTCTAGGCATATATTCTAGCAGCAAGGGCAATCTGAACGTCGTGGCTCTGGAGTTGGTTGTCGGGGTGCTGTTGGTGGGGTGGGTTTGGGAGTATGACTTGGTGGGAAAATGTCTGCCTGTGATCTGGCTGGGTGTGGATTGGTGATCAGGTTGGGCGAGTTGTGCATTGATATTGGCTAAGGGTGGGTCATGGGCGGTAAGGATTGTGGATCTACAGGTTGGGTAATATTGGGAGATGGTAAGCTTGAAAGGAATGAGGGGTCTTCTAAGGGCTCGGTAATTTCGGGATGGGGGAGTCTAAGAACTGTTTCGTCAAACCTGATGTCACAACTCACTAGGATTTTTTGTGTCTGTGGGTCATAGCAATGGTAGGCCTTGTTGTGCTCATCGTATCCAAGAAGGATGGTTGCCACTGCTTTGGGGTCAAACTTTTGGCGCTTAGTGTCAAGTACAAGACAATATACCAAGCATCCGATGACCTTGAGGTGTGCCAAGTTTGGTCGGATGCCCGTGTAAGCTTCCTCTGGTGTCATGAGTTTGAGAGCTCAGGTGGGACATCTATTTTGTAGGTAGTTGATGGTTTTGGCTATTTCGTGCTAGAGGGTTTTTGGAATTTGTGTTCCTGCAACTACACTTCTAATGCCTTCTTACAGTGTGCGATTTTTTTTCTCTGCTAGCCCGTTTTGGTGGAGGGAGTATCTCGCAGTTAGCTGGCGTTGAATGCCGTGGGTACTGCAATACAAAACAAATGCCTGGGATGTGTATTCCCCACCTCTGTCGTTGCGGGTGGTATCAATTTTCTGGGTTGGGGTTTCTACAAGTGCCTTGAATGTTTTGAAGCTTTCTAAGGTTTATGTTTTTTCTGTTAGGAAATAGAGCCATGTTTTTTGGGTGAAGTTGTCTATGCATGTCAGGATATAGCGGTTACCATTACATGAGGCTATGGCCATTGGCCCGCAGAGGTCATTGTGAACTAGCTGAAGGGGTCAGGTGGTTCTAGTTGTCCTTTTCTTTGGGATTGCAGTTCTCGAGAGTTTGCCGAGCATGCATGAATCACAGACATGTTTGAGGAACGGTAAGGGAGGTATGCCTGCAACTAGTCTTTTGTTTGTCATATGGTATATTCCCTAGTAGTGAAAGTACCCAAGTCTCTTGTGCCACAGTTTTATGTCCTCGGTGGAGGGTCTGGTGCTAGGGTGAGGGCAGGGGTTGTGTTCTTCTAGTCCTGTCTGGGGGGGGCTCATATTGTCGCTGGTAGGTTTGGGTGGGGGTTCCGGGGGGTAGCTAGGATGTAGTGGGTATTGTGTCGTTTGACACGGTATAATGTATTGTGACTATCTCGAGTGGCTGTGAGGAAGATTTGAATGGGATGGTCTTTGTCGTATATATGACAATGGGTGGAGTCAAAAAGTACTTTGTAACCGGCATCAGTGAGTTTACCAACTGAAAGGAGATTGGTACAAACACCCGAAACATAGAGAACTGGTAGGATATTCATTATTTTTCCTGATGGAGTGAAAATGTGTACAGTGCCCTGAGATTCTACTAGCATAACCTGACTACCGGCTGTCCGTATATTGGGAATACTAGAAGGTGAAACATCTGAGAGTAGCGTGGGATCTCCTGTTACATGGGAGGAAGCACCGGAATCCAAGAACCAGTTGGCTTTCGTTGGTGTACTGGTGAAGCAGGCAAGGAGTTCCTCCGGAGCAGGGTCTAATTCTTGTGGGAATGAATTGATGTAGGCTCAGGTTTCTGGTGGTGGTGAGTTGGACTAGTAGTCGAGGAGTCCTCCTCCTCGACTTTTGCTAGATGGATTGTAGACTGCTGGTTCGCGCGTGGTTTGGGGCAGATTTGGGAAAATTTGCTGAGCTGGAGCTGCATCTGTTTGATGTTTTCTTCAATCGTGATTAGAGAGTAAAATTGCTCTTTGAGAGAGAGCCTCTTAGCACTATAAGGAACTTGTGTTTTTTTGGATGTCAGAGCAAAAACATGCGATGTCCAAGGCCAAACATATTATGTCCGCAGAGACATCAAGATGTTAAAGAGAAGGATTGCAATTTCAAATTTTTTTTGATGATGTTCCAGATGATTGCGGTAAATTTGAATGAAAACAAGTTGGTGTTACCATCGATATCAACGTTTTTGATGACATTTTTAAAGACTCATTGATGTCCGGCGAGCTGTCTGCAAAAACATAGACTGCCACGTCAGCTTTAAGGAAAACATTTCATGGAGGATAAATTTGTGGAAATTACTTTATTCTTGGGTAACAGTCTGATTGAGGTTAAAAAAAAAGGAATCGGGTAGCCATCGAGCAGCTTTGAGGGAAAATAAGATGACGTGGCATATGATGTGGCATGCCACGTGTAAATTAGTTGACGTGGTATAAAATTATGCTGATGTGGCATGCCACGTCAGCATAGCTGGGCTGTCTCTTTGCGTTTTCTACACTTGTATTAGAGATGTCTAAGTAGAAATAGAGATGTCACTAGAGACATCACATTAAACATCTCAATGTTTCCTTGGATGTTTTTGTAGACTTCTAGATGTTTTAGGAAACATAGTCACAATCGATATAATGTCTATGGAGATGTCATCAGAGCGGCCTTTGAGACATGCAAAACACATCTTATTGGACGTTTGTGTCATGTTCTACAAAAATTTAAACCCAGCATTTTCAATGTCCCATATAGTTTGTCTTCCCCCCTACCACTCCACTTGTTTAAAGAGCTCGTTTTCTCCCCTCTATAAATTCACATTAAGTGTCTTTTGAAGCCATGTGACATAATTGCCAATTATGATGTAGTTTGTACGGCATATTATGTATGGTATATGATGTATGATGTATAATGTATGGTATATTATGTATGATGTATAATGTATGCTGTATTGTATGACATGTTATATTGGACATTATGACATGCATGTGGACGTCATATGAGACATGTGAGATTGTCCATATTAACATTATATTGAATAATGCATTCTATGACATAAATGTCTAATTTGACATCATTTTATTCTTCTAAATCATATCAAATATTGCCACAGGTATTCATGATGAAAAGTAAATGTTTACATTGATGTCACAAGAAATGTGGATGTCTATGGTGATGTTTCAAAATACGTCTATAAAAATGTTTGGACGTCTGAGTTGATGTCTTGGAAAACGTATAAATGTCGAAGTGGACGTCTCAAAGACAACAAGAAAATTCTTAGACAACCAAAAAATATGCTGACGTAGCATGCCACATCATCTTTGCTGGATGCCATGTCATTTTTCTCGCCACCACGTCACATGCCACGTCATGGACAAAAATGGATGAAAAAAATTCCTACGTAGCTGCCCGTGTCCGTGTGGCACTTAGGTGGCAGCCACATGGCGACCTTTGAGGACCCGTTGACCCATGTTTTTGGTGATGTCTGCCAAAAAACATGCTGATGTTAGGATGCAAATTTGATGTTTTTGGCACGTCCGCAGCAACGCAATTTTTTGGATGTCCATGTAGACGTGGAAAAACGTCAGTCCAGACAATCAAGCGTCAAAATCGTGATGTCCAGAAAAACACGGGTTCCTTATAGTGTGGAAGAGTTGTTCACCTTACACATGCTACGAAGTCTGTGCCAAATCGCAGAGGGGTTTGTAAGGTGTATAATGGAGAGAATAATAGAGTCTCTTACCAGCGATGTAATGATTCTCCCTGCCCGAAATCGGAGCACCCTGTCTTTGGTTGTGTCCGCGGTGACTGCCTCTGGTGGGTCTTGTGCAGGCGAGTCAAGCGCCGGCGCTGAAGACGTCCGGTTGAGTGCTCTTTCTACGCCACCTATTGTAGAGGAGGAGCTGATCGTGGTTCCGTGCGGTGTTGAGGTCGTGGTGGCTGCACGTTCACCATCCTGCGCAGATTTGATGAATTGCTACAATTCTTCCTGGAGAAGGATCATCTTGGCCTTGTAGCTCTAGATTGCATAGTTTGAGGGACCTGTAAGCTCAATCGTCTTTGGAACTTCTCTAATGCTTGGATCCATGTTTGCAGATTCTGATCTAAGTGGTGGGGCTCTCTTTGTGGTGCTGGAAATCAGCAGCGAACGTCTAAAAAAAAACGGTACTCTCTCAACCTATGTAAGATGTCGACTTGATCTCTCTAGTGTCTAGACTTAATTTGAGGATCTATCTTACGCTCTGATACCATGTTCACTCGGACAATGAGAGACTCACTCAAAGGATCGATTGTGTAAATCAAATGGATTAACGCTCATGGGAGTTGGTATTAGTGCAAGAGAGGAGAACCCTAATTGGATGTTAAAGGACCTAGTTGAATGTTAAGGGAAGGATGAAACCCTAATGCTACGATTGTAACAACATTTGGAACTCTGATTGCAAAGTTACGCCGTTTGGAAGTTTGGGAGTCCAAATGGTGATGAAACTTGGCCATTTCGGGTTGGAAATGGGTGGTCTTCCAAAACCCAAGTGGGTTTGGGGTGTACCTTTGACCCACAAGGGGGGGGGCTGCCGAATGCCACAGAAAGTACTATAGAAAGGGTTGGTCTCCCTCTTCCCTCCCTTGTGGAGCCTTGGTGAGTCCGGTGAACTCAAAGTTGGTGATGTGACTTCACCATCGGTCCAAGGCACCATAGGGCACTTGTGTAGGTGTCTCGGGGTCCCGGTTGGGTGGAATTCCACTCCTTGCTAGGTCACACTCGATGTGTCCCGAGTTGTGAGTCCCGGTTAGCCATGTTGGGAAAAGTAGCAAATACAAGATGGGCTAGCATGGAGTGGGGTGACACTCAAGGGCGGTTAGGACCGTGGTGACTAGTGCCACCATGAGTCCTTATACATTGAGATGGAAGTTTCGCCCCATGTTACCAAGTGACATGCCCGGTGCTACAAGTGGAGTGCGTGTTAGTAGTCCCGATGACTAGGACTTGACAAAATGAGTTGAAAATGTTGACTAACTCTGTATGTGCTTGGCATGTGCAGTATTAGGCAGTTTGTGACCCAAGTGAAGTAGTGAAGGTTTGCCAAAGACAGTTTGGTACTAAGAAGTGTCATTTGGGTCGCGACATAATGTCTTGGATATGGATACATCAGACAATTCAGACAGATCAGGAGGACAATGTGACCATCTTAAAGTAGTCACATTAGGCAAGTTAGGATTATTGGACATCTCGGGACGGGCGGGCAAATCGGACAATTTGGATGGACAATCCGTCCAATGTGACATGCAAGATGTACAGAGAACCAGATGAATATATACTCAAGATTTAAGTATTTTTTGACCCAACCAATGTCTAGAAATAATGCAAGTCAAACGTAAAGCAGCTAACTAGACATCAATAGAGCCGCTGAATCTAGATTGTTGATAGACTACATTTAAAAGAGAACAATTCAAATAGGTTTGAAATTTTCTTAAGAAAGTCCCAAAAACACCATAATCAAACTCTTAATAATGAAACTACAATGATTCTTTTACCTTGCGTTTCTTTGACAAAAAATTTAGAGACAGAATGGAGGGCTTGCCGATAGGCTAGAATTAAGAAAATTGGTTAAATTCTATTTTAGTGACAAAATCATTGCTATCGCTTCATGGTATCTATTATTCTTAAACTGTGATAACATTGTTCAATTATATTCACGCAATTAAACATGCATTGGCACGAACTAATATTATTGTGACCTGTACTACCTAAAAAAACAAGATAATGTAAGATACTTCTTCCAAATGAATGGTGCAGACCATTAGCAAGTAAAGAGCTATGACAAGGTTGGGGACAAATTACGCAGCTTCATCGTATGGCTTCATACTCCTCGTCACTTGTATCGCTAATGAATATATTAGATTCCTTTATGGTGCTCCCTGTTGTGTTTGCCGACTGGCTTAGCTTGTGCTCAATAATTTCAAGTTTTACTCTAAATCTCCCTAGTTGTGCAATATTCCTGAAACCCTGAAACAAACTAAGCGATAGAATTTTTAGTACAGAAAAAACCCAGCAAATGCAAACAAAAGATATATGAAACTTAGGAAACTCAAATGAGTCCATCTTTCTTAACTTGGTGATTTCGTTATCAAGGCACTTATTGTAGAACTTTAGTGCAGCCTTGCGTAGGATTTGGGGAGTGGTTGGGCCAAATAATGGCCCAATGCATATCGATGTATCCTGTTTCTTGCTGATTCCACCCATTCTCTTATCAAACCTTGATTGGGTTGGCTTTTAAAGCCTCAAGAGCATTAAAATCGGCATTTAGACACATTGACTCTTCTTCAAGGGACATGAACCTTTCATCCATCACTTCCTTAAAAAGCACTTTGCTTGCTTCTTCAAAGCTGAGGATTTTTCTTTCCCTAACTCGGAGTTTGCTTTGAAACCATACAAAATGGTAATGCGTGCCCTCTGCAAAGACTCCAAATGGAATTGTCTCTACCATGTTGCGCCCTTCACAATGGGCACCTCATGGTTGTTTGCTGCTCTTTGTGCAACTTTCCTGTTGACAGCCACAATTATTGAACCACAACCAACTAGTTTTAAATTCTTATAAGAATTCTAAAAATAAAGTCATAGAATTAAATTTAGAACCCTACAACAAGTTTGAAGTTAACATAATAATGGTTTGTAAACTTTGCATAATGAACATTGTACCATAAAGTACAAAAATAAACAAGAAATGTTTTGAAATTCTTTTTGACTCACCTGAAGTCACAAACAAAGGCCTTGTGCTCCTTTAATCCACCATATGCCTTTAAAATCTCACTGGAGTCATGCTCGAGTATTTTATATGCCTCAAAGCAGATAAGCATTTGCGTGTAGTTATAGTGAATTACCAGATAGTCATCCAGAAGAGTTCTTCAAATTTTCAAAGGGCCTTCGGCAATAGAGTTCGCCATCAAGCAACTCCTGTCACCAATTGCTGGATCAGTGACGTTCCTGATGTTCTGAAAAATACAAAGAACCTCCAACGATTCCCAGTCTTCGATAACGTCTACCTCCCTCAGGGTGCACTATTGAGACCATGTAGTCACTATTCCTTGCCCTTTTAAAAACAAGTCTGCACAAAAGAATAGTCTCTAATATAAAACAGTTTAAAAAACATATATAAACAAAAATTATGTAACTTCAAATGTAAAAGAAATTTGGAAATGTAAAATTAGATATGACTATAATTTTTTTATTCTAATTCTAACTTTTCCTTTAAAAATTTAGAATTTAGAGTTTTCAGGGTTTAGGATTTTGTTTTCTCTAAACCTTTCGCTTTGACTTTTTTTACTTTGAACTCTATATTAATATTACACACTAAATTTTATGTTGAATAGGTTTATTATAAGCCTCTTTCTCCAGCTTTTATATTAAACTCTTACTTTTATTTGACCATTTGCATAATGACAAAGAAATTAGAACTTGACACTTTTTGAGTGCAATGGTTGATTTTAGCAGAGGATGACTAGATGGCCAAATATGTATATATCCACATGCAATGTAATAGTGATTGTTCTTTATTCTTTGAAAATAGACTGATAGCCAATAGAAGAGTTAGAGATGTGATCTATAAGGGCCATTTCACATTTCAAAAGTTATGAGGAGTTTTATCTTAAAAAATTCACTAAAAATGCAAATTTTTGTCTTATTGGTAAAATTACAAGTACAATGGTTTTGTGAAAAGGGTATAAAATTGGTCATGGGATCATCAATATTTTCTTCAAACAATAAATTTTACAACACTTGGCAAATACTAGTCAAGTTTTAAAAAAAATTCTTATAATTTTTTAAAACTATGGCAATCATAGTTTTGAATATAAAAATTGAAGGACAATCCCATTTAGTTTGAATCAGAAAATGTAAATTGGAAAAAAAGATCCTGCCCCAAAATGCTACCTAAAGTCAAACCGCAACCATAAAATGGTTACATGGGCCTTTAGGGGTTAAAACCAACAAACTAATAGCCTTTTGAAAATAATTCAAAAACTTGGTAATGTAGCCCAAATGCAAAAGTATCTTTTTATTGTATTCCAAAGAATTGATTACATACATTTTTAGTTGTCTAAAGCATTCACTAATCCTTCTATTAAACAATATTTTTTCTAATAATCATTGATACTATACAACTATATAGAAGCATGTTAATAAAATCAATGATAAAAATATCACATTTATGTACTAGGCTAAAAATCGTCAATTTTCACATGTCTTGTTTATATTGTTCACTTGTATCATTCTTCAAGAAATGCAAGTGCATTTGATAGAAGTTTTGTAAGATGTTAACCGTTGAATTTTGATGCAAAAGGAATGTCTTCATCACCTATCTATCAATCCATAATCTTGCACGGCATCCAAACATTTGCAATGAAAAGTAGAAGTGCACTTATATATTGATTCAAGTCATTCAATTGTGCAAGTGGTAGTTTTGAGTTGAAATCTTGGACAATGATAAGTGAGTCTTTAATAGTGTTTTGAGCACTTTTATAATCTTCAATACATTGTTGGATGGTTGAATATTGAATTCCATTTTTAATAGGCATTGCATCAAGACTAGCCTTCCACTCAATATATGCATCTTCAATGTCAAGAAGAGATGCTTTCAATGTCACTTTCATGTAGGACGACCATGACAAATCCTTCAAACCTTCAAGAGTTGAAGAACATACATTTGGATATGTAGTAATGCTAAATAAATCTTGAATAGATGTACTACCTTGAAGTTAGTTCGTTGGATAGATTTAGGAAGTGGTCTTGTACCTTGAGGAATCGTCTTTGTCACTTTTGGAATAAATATACATATAAATATAATTAATACTAGATATACTAATGCCAATAAGTTTCCAAGTGCTATTAGTATCCAAATAAAAAAATCTTTCCATTTTCCTTGTGAATTAGAAGTCCGCTCAATCCTTTCATGATTAAAATTGGTACCTTGACCAAATTTCAAATCATAAGACCTAGTTGGTGCCATTCTTAGAATCACTACTAATACAAATGACTACAAAGATTATATTTTACACTCTCAAAAATAGAAACTACGAAACAAAATTCAAATCACTACAAGAGAAAGGGATGTTGTAAGTGAGTTTTTAAATATAGTCCTAGACATATGATTTTAAGTAAACACATGTAATTTAAGTAAAATTTTGCTGAAAATCTCCTTGAAGGTCATTACTTAGTATCATGTGTCAAGGATTATACTTAAAAATTCATTTAAGACACCCCTTTCTCTTGTAGTAAAATTTTTTATTATATTTTATATATTAAGTTGTGCAAAAACATATCCAAATTCATAAAAAAATTAAGAGCATAAAGCCTTGATAGGATCTTGGAGAAGTTTTAATTGTGCACCTGTCTACTTACAAAATTTTAGTTTATCCAAAGGTCATCTTCACAACAGTACATGTGAACCATTTGTGTGGAACTTTCTCAAAGAGAGAAATAACTCCAACCTTTTGCGGGTTGTTCTAAAGTAAGGACTTTTTCATATTGGGTCTCACTAATAACTGCAAATAGCTTTTCAGTCATTCCAAATTTTGGACTAAAAAATCCACTTTTTATGCGTATAGAACCAATTTTATGGATTTTAATTATGGAAATTGGCATCGGGAAATGAAGTCTTTGGTCAAAAAAAAATCATATCTAAAAACAAATTTTGCCATCTGGCTTTATTTTGCCAAAAGGAAACCACTGAACCAAATATTGTGTTTATTGTGGGCCAACTAATTCTATTAATTAAGTCTTTTTATTTTCAGCTATAGGTTTGATTTGAAGTATCATTTTGAATTTACGGATAACAAAATAGGTGATTGTAAAGCCATTATAATGTAGTCCTTGATCCTCAAGAACTTTTGTTTCGAGTAAGATGTTATACCAAGATGTTTGAAAATTGCAAAGAAGAGGAGTGGACTTCTAAAATGGTACCTTCTTCATGTAGGTGGTGCGCTACCACTCTTTCGTGATTGATGCAGCTTTGCTTCGGGAGGATCTGATTCCAACAGCTTGGACAATGCTTTTTGATGCCCTAGGGTTTGATTGCGCAAATGAATCTTCTTCGTCTGGTCTTCATGACGGGAGGTTTGGGATCATAGAGTTCAAGTACACTTTCATTACACTTCTGGCAGTTTTGAGACTCTCAGGAGACATTTTGAGTCAAGGACTTTTGAACATCCGCGCTCTTTCCTAAATGCTCTATGATACATTGAATCCGCTAATGCTTTATGATAAATGTGGATGTAGTTGTGTTTGTAATTCATTCACACTTGCCAATTTGGGGGGTTTTAGTACTATTTCGTACCTAAAAAAATGAATTTGGAGCTGAAATTTGGTGGAGATGGTCTTCTAATAGACTTATAGCTATTGTCCAAAGCAATTATAAAAATACTCAAATGTATGTGGTGTAAAAGTTCACAAATTGAGCTTCATTCAGCTTCCATTTTGAAACAAATAAATCATATTTTTGGTGGTTTCTTTGGTGAATGACCATCTACATAGAGTTTTTAGAAATGGACAATTTTTATTTGATTTATTAAAATTTATTCCTATTTTTAACTAATTTAAACATCAAAATATCTATTTTCATGAGTTTTGGCACTTTTCTAGTTCTCCTACTTAGAGAATTTACCTAGGTTTTTCCTTTGGTGGTTACCTTCATCTTAAAGGTGTATACATTAGCCATATTTTTTATATTTAAAAAAATTATTTTTCTAATTTTAAAGTATTTCAGAACAAAAATCATGAGTACTGTGAAAACGCAACAAATAGTACAGGTGTTTCGTGCAATCACCCTCTAAGCAAATAATAGAGCTTGTTGGACAACAAAAAAAACCACAAAAATTTGAAATAAAAATTTCAAAATTTGTTTTTCATAGATTTCATTGTTTTTGGAAAGCTTTGATTAAATCCATTTCCAATAGTGATGTGAAAGTTATGGATCTTATTGGTTTATGGGTAATCATAGTATTTGTTTGAGAAAATAACGTATTGGATTTGTTTTTGAACTAAATTCTCAAAGAGAGAAGTTTTGTAAGGTTTATTAAATGCTTGCTAGCATCAATATAACCTTTTCAATTTGTATGTTTCAATTCTATCTTACAACTATTAACAATAGTTTAGTTTTTTCTTCAATCTCACACCTACTTCTAGTTAGATTTTTCTTAGGAATGAAAATCAAGTCATTGTCATCTAAATTTTTTCCTAAACTTTTAGTTCAATCCTTTGATATGAAAACTTTAAGTTCAATATAGATAGTGCACAAAGTTTAAGCTAAGAAGATTCAAAGTCTTGTAATCAAGCCACACAAGGTGCCAAAAGACCCATTTTCTTCACTTTAAATACAAATATCTTTCAATCTACAAACTTTTTGAAAATATTTTCCCACATTCCTATTCTAGTCTAGTGCAAGATCCTGTGGTTCAGTATGCAAAAATAACAATTTTTAAATTTTTTTGCTCTTTGCAATAGAAATGGTAATTTTGATGAAAAAAATGCCTAAAGGCCTTAAGAGGTTAAACAAGAAAATAAAAATTTGATTGCTGCCTAACTTTGGGCAAAAATTTTGGGCAAAAAAAACTTTTTTCAATTTGTTTTGTAAAAAAAAGAAGAAAAATATTGGGTTGTCTTTCAATATTTATATTCAAAACAAAGATCTCTACGGTCAAACAAAAATTATAAGAGAAACAACACAAAGTGTTTAGAATTTGCCTAGTATTGAAAACTTATTATTTGGGGAAGGTGTTGGTGTTACTATTACTAAATTGTATGAATTTTTTTTCACAAATCAATAGAAACCACAATTTTGACCAATTAAAAAAAACTTCAAATGCTAAAGAAAGAAATTATATTTTTGGTGAATTTTTGATGTTATATCTTTTGAATTCATTTGAAGAGAATCTAAAAATAGTTTAATATCAACCTTACGGATACTTTCTACTTTTTGTGCTTCAAATTATCTTAACTTCAAAACAAGACATGTGGGCCCTAGAGAATCACCTACAAAATTAAATGTTGAAGAAAGTTGAATCTTTATAAAGATTATTATTTTTTATTAGTCTTTATTTCTAAATTATTGAAAATAACTATATAGGTGCAGCTGTACTTCACAAAGTCACATTTGGATGAAAAAAATGTCTATGTTGGTGATGCTTCTTTTTATTCATTCTTCAAGGCAGGTTGGCTACATGCTTGAAAAATTTCAAATCATTTGGAATTGTTCAACATATAGGAAAAAAATAGTAAATAGAAAGAAGTAGAGAATGATTTAAAATACTAATTTGTAAAGAATTTAGTTATGGAATTGAAAAATTCCAATCCCAATGGTTGCAATGTTGTAATTAACAATCTACATCCTGTTATTTTGTTTTTTCCAAAAAATATTTAAAATTGAGTATGATAAAGGACTTCAAATTTTATTAACCAAGTTTGAGACCCTATTAGAATGATGTGAACCTTATTTTTGGTAATATAAGGCAGAGGTTTTAGTGTCTGTTTCTTAAGATGAAGATTCCATCTCAGCTTTGTATTCATGGACCAGTGTGCTTTTTGTTCTCGTAAGAGTTTAGTCCAATGCACTGCAACTATGGTTCCATCTAGGATCCTCTAGGTCTGTTCACTAACCGTGATACATCGAGGATTAGCATTTGTGAGTTTCAATATGGAGTGCGTTCTAGGATAAACTTTATGAATGCTAAAATGGGAATGTCTGCATGGCAGCAGTTTGGGCGTGGACACAACATTAAACGCATTTCCTATTTTGGCGTTGTGTTGAATTGATTATTGCCAATCTTACTTTATTCAAGTGAACATTGATTAGTTCTCTTGACAATCACTACTTGGGGATAATCACTACTTTTCCACTCATGAGTTGATCCTCAACACCCATATTATTATTATTTATGAATATTCAATGTATTGCTAACCTGGTTTTAGAACATGATGGCTTCAAATCCATTGGGTGTTCTTTAGCATCTTATGAACCGTTTTCCAGTGGACTCACATTACGAGATAACGAGAAGTAGTAGGCATCAAGCTCCAGTGGTGAGAAAATAGAGAGGGAGTTGTCTAACACTTAAGGGATCAATTTTCAACTACCTTATGCACAAGATTTACCTAAATCCTAAACCCTAAACAATTTAGTATCACTACCAGAAAAACTATGTCCAGAACAACAGATTTTCAACTGAAAAGCGTTGTCCATTCAGTTGTTTTGGACGCGTTGTACTGGACAAAATTCCACTGAAATCTATTGTCCAAATTCTGTTGTTTCGGACATTTTTCCAAAGTTTTTTTTTAATTTTAATTTTTAATTTTTAATTTTTAAAATTAAAAAATTAATTTTTTTAGGTGGCTCGGAAAATCCGGGTAGCCCGCCACGTGGCAGCCATGCGGGCGGGTGAAGCCATGGGCCTTCAAACCTTGGACCTCATGGTTGAGGTCCAAGGTTCTTAGCCATTGAACCATGGCCATTACCAAGTGCATAAAGCATGAGTAGAAATTTATATATAGAGTTTTTGCATTAGTTTTTATTTTCTTTGTAAAATCAGCAGACTTTGGAGGCCATTTGGACATAGTAAAAAAACTTTTTTCAAAAAACTTTCAACTAAGAAAATTTGGGAAATCAAACTAAATTTCACCTCCAAAAATCCTTTTTCAATTTGAAGTCTCCAATCAAAAGTTATGGACAAAAATCAGAGAGGATGTTCGAAAATATCCAAAAAAATGTTTCTTGCTACCCCTCTCTGATTTTTGTCCATAACTTTTGATTGGAGACTTCAAATTGCAAACGGATTTTTGGAGGTGAAAGTTAGTTTGATTTACCAAATTTTCTTAGTTGAAAGGTTTTTTGAAAAAGTTGTTTTGCTATGCCAAAATGGCCGCCAAAGTCTACTGAATTGAAAAAACATTGAATTTTTGAATGATTAAGTCAGAAAAATAAAATTCATTATACTTAAAATTCTAATTTTGGTGTTGAACTTCGAATTGCCCAAGGCACAAAATTTTGGTGTCAAAAACATTTTGATAATAAATTAAAAGTTATCAAGTTACTATTTTACATAGTTCATATTTTTTTAAAGTTTGTTTTGAAATCTTGTTTTAGCATCACAAATTCAACTTTGAAAATGAATGATTATGATTTTCTAGTTTTGTGCTAGGGTGTGTATTGCTTATCTTCATTTTCTAATGTTGAGCACCCTTGGCAATGAGTGTCAAATACATCAAAACTTGGAAAAAAATGTGTGATTGAATGTCTTCCAACTTTGGAGATTTTATTAACAATCTTGTCGAAAGTATATAAAAAGAATTTCAAACCAATTGTAGTTATTTGTCATGGCTACCCAAAACCACCCATTTAAAAAAAAAAGACCTTTTCATATATAACTTTTAGTTGCCACTTGGATTGGTCTAAGATTTTATAGGCATTGAGCTAGCAATAAAATACATCTTCAGTAAATATTTTACAAGAATCATATTCAATATATATTGCATTGTAAGAGATTCATCCTAAAGTAGAAAATAGAATGAATTAATGCCTTAAGGCCTTATGGATCAATTAATTATTTGACATCAATGTGCGAAGCTTGTCCTATATAATGCTAAAGGTATAAAAATAATCCACAATTTTTCAAAATCTTATAAAATGTATTCTATACTCAGTTGAATCTAAAGATTTTTAAAGATTCTAGAAAGATTCTAAAAGATTCCGATTCTTTTTGAAAGATTCCAAAAAGATTCCAAAAAGATTCAAATTCGACAAAAAGTTGTTGATTTGGTCATTGCACTATTCAAATCAACAGAAAATTGGAAGCTATTTTGTTTGCATTAACAAAAAATTCAAAAATCAGTGAAAATGGACATTCCAGTGTCCAAAACAACAGAAATCAATTGATTTTCTGTTGTTCTGGACACAATTTTCTAGTAGTGTATATTGAATCATTCTCTACTACTGTCAACTTATTGTTTTTTTCCTATATGTTGTACAATTCCAAATAATGTGAAATTATTCAAGCATGTGGCCAGCTTGTCTAGGAAAAAGAATCCAAAGAAGCACCACCATTTTAGAACATTTTCTATAGAAAAGTGGGCTTGTGAAGTGTAGCTGCCCTGTTTTTTGCAAGGCAAAAACATGATTTTAGTGATATTGAATGCTTATATCTTGCAATTCATGCGGTGTGTGAAAATTTCTGAAATTTTTACCACATGTTCTCAAGTCAGCATAGTACAAGATCCTATGGTTACATGTGTCAAAAAAAAGTTTCCTTAAAAAGCTTTGGTGTACGAAAATTGGCAATTTTGGGGCATTTTCGATGAAAATATGGTCATAGAACTTTAGGGGTTAAATAATACCTTTTGATTGTAAATGTTTAGGAACTGGATTTAATTATTCCCATTAAGCAGAGAATAGATTCATGATCATAAAATTAGAGTAACAAGTTCATAACCTAGCTCATGCTGCAATCTTCACAAGCAACTTGTTACAAATCTAAAGTATCTACCTAATCTCTAGTCGAACTCTCAAGCCAGAATGTATCTTCAGCGGCCTCCTTCCCAAACAAATCACAGAAGATATTTTCTGATCCTCCAGCCATTCCAGCGTAGCCTAGAAGCTTCTCCCTGTAAACTCTCAATGGAATAGGGCTTGAATCATCATTAGATTCATCCCGAAATTTCGTAAGATCGATTCACCTGATTAATTGGCAACGCAGGTTTCCGAAATACTTGAGAACTCTGTCCAAATACCATAACTACAGATGAGTCTCGTTTCGTAGTTAAATGGCTGAGCCCCCCACTCAGCAAGATGAAACATTGACAAGTACAATATGACAAGTACAATAATTATGTATTCTTCAGCTATCAAACAAACTTTTAAAACTCAGAGTCCCAATTCACGTTTACAAATTGGTATTCACACCACAGGTTAAGTATCAAACATCACAGAAGCATACGTAGACCAAAATAGCATACCATATTTGCAGGTTGCCAATCCTGTTTCTGCCAATGCTGCAGAGTAATATGGCGAAAACTCTCCACAATTTGCTTTCCGAAAGCTGTAGCAATAGTCTCTTGATGAAACTGCAGAGTCAACACAAGGCAAGAATTACGAACACAATTACATCCACATTTATCATAAAGCATAGCGGATTCAAATGAATGTACCGTAGAGCATTTAGGAAAGAGCGGAGGTTCAAAAATCTCTGAATCAGAATGTCTCCTTAGAGTCTTCGCTTCGGGAGGATCTGATTCCAAATAGCTTGGACAATGCTTTCTGATGCCCCTGGGTTTGATTGCGCAAATGAATCTTCTTTTTCTGGTCTTCATGACGGGAGGTTTTGAATCATGGAGTTCAGGTACACTTTCGTTACACTTCTGGCAGTTTTGAGCACAGGAAGAACGGGGAGGCGTTACCCTCCCCGGAGTTTATTTCCACAGTGAAGCTTCATCCCCCCTTGACTTTCTTTAAACGGAAAGTCAAGAGAGGGTGAAGCTTCACTATGGAAAATAAATACTCCTTCAAATCAAACCTATAGCTGAAAATAAAAAGACTTAATTAATAGAATTAGTTGGCCCACAATAAAAAAAATATTTGGTGCAATGGTTTCCTTTTGGCGAAGTAAAGCCAGATGGCAAAATTTGTTTTCAGATATGTTTTTTTTTTAACCAAAGACTTCATTTCTTGATGCCAATTTCCATAATTAAAATCCATAAAATTGGTTCTATACGCATAAAAAGTGGATTTTTTAGTCCAAAATTTGGAATGACTGAAAATATTGACTGCACAAGGACTTAGATTGTTGCTGCCATGGATGCTGTCTAGAATCCAAAAAAAATTTGTGTAGATATTGCGCAAAAATTCTCTATCCCTCATGTTTGCAAGACCTAGATATGAACCATAACCTATTGTGAACAATGTTGATCTTTATGAGCACAAATATTGTTGCAATAACAGCAACACAAGAAATAGACAAATTTGGAAAGGAGAAGTAGGGATTAACCCCTAAAGGACCAAGGGGTTTTCACAGGGAGACATTGTCAAAAACTGCAATTTTTTGGTATGTTATTCAAAAATGAAAATTGTAACTTTTTTTTTAAATTTTAACTATATAAAATTGAATTAATTTATTTTAATAGAGTGCCAAAAAAATTTCAGCGCATTTAACCACGCGGATTGAAAGATTATAACATTTGAAGTGTGAAAAAACTTTTTTTCATTCCTATGAAATAGGGTCAGCAGACTTCGGGCCCTCTTGGAGTAAAATTTTTGCTCTACATAAATATGAGGATTTTGACAATTTATAATTATATGATGTTAGTTTCACTCATGAAAAATTTCAGAGGCAACTGAGATGTCTAGCTTATACTAATTCACCCTGCAATGCAAGGAGGTTAAGTGAATTGGCAATACACTAGTCATTTTTTAATGATTTCTTGTGCAATGACGAAATTTTTTGTTAAAATCCAAATGGTGAGAAGTTAGAGAAAACATCTGAAATATGTGGAAAATTTTTCAAGAATTTTGACTTCATAGATTGCAAGATAATAGGCCTTGAAGTTAGAAGAAAATGTTTTTTTTTGAAACTGCCCCAACTTAGCTAAAAAAGTTTGGCTCCTCTTAGAATGTGATTTGAAAACTAAAATTTGTTTTTCTTTAGACAACTGTATGCCATATTTTATAAGTTACATCCGTGCCAAATTTCAAAAGTTGATGATCTTTTTTGCAAAAGATTCCCAAAAGATTCTCAAATTGCTCGAGCTGCCCTAAAAGTTCAGGGCAGCATAACTTTTGATCTGGGCACCGGATTGGAAAAAAAATAGATTTTCACCAAGGAAGTACTTGTTTACACATTGTGTCCAAATTTCATGAACATCCGACCAAAAATGACTTCGTAGGAACCTACCCAAATTTCTTGCGTACTTTGAACGGACACTTGGTCCTTTAGGGGTTAAGCCTTCTAAGGACCGACAATTCAAACATTCAAAGTGACCATTCTCATTACTCATACTATGAAATGTATAATTTGAACGGGGGTATGTTCTTTATCATTACACGCTCAGTCAACGACACTGCATGTATTGGTCCACAATTTATTGTTTACACAAACTAAAATCTTCATATGAACTCCGCAAAACTGCCAAAAAACATGAAGCCAAAAACGATTTTTTGGTCCTTAAAGAATTAGGGTGTGCATAAACTCAAGACAAAGAAGAGGAGAAGAGTATAAGTTGGATTGCATAATTACCTGTGCACGGACAAACTCGCACAAGGCAAATGTAGTAAATTGTTCACTATAGACGCCATTTTCATCGGCATGACCCACCTTCAATTGAACTGAGGCAACATCCTTGGAAGTGATCAACCAATTGATCAAAGAACTGCACAGACAAACAGAATGTCCAATCAATATTGACGCAGATGAAGGAATTCTTCAGCAAATTTGCAATCATCTTTTTGTTTGATTACAAAAAGCTATATTAATCAACCGCGGTAACGAATTCTCATAAACAATTGCTCCAAGAACAAGAAAACAACACAATACACATATCAAAGTTGAAACTCACTGACTCTTCCCTCATTTTACGTATAGAAGGCACTTGTTCCGTACTCCAAATTTTAGGTCTATTTGATAATAACCAAATCCCCGCACAAATAAAGAGTATACTCAAGTGCGAGAGTGATAAGATACCATCCACCTTAAGGGGAAAGACAAAAATAAACAACTCTCAAATAGGTTCTTTCATAAAAAACCATAACAAAGACACAGACAAAAAGCAACCGACTCAAGACTAGCTACCCTAATATCTGCTTCACATTACAATACTCTATCCATACGAAAGCAGTAGCGATCATCGGTTGGAGCATTACAATTGTGTTGCAATCTCGAGAAATTTCTTACCGTCGAGAAAGGCGCCTACACACTTGCGTATAGTTTCAACTGCAACGAGACCAACTGCAACGGCCACTCCATTCTTTGAGACCTCAACTCCATTGCATCTTAGCAAAAGAAATCCCAATGGCGCATCCATTACGCTCCTTGTGCGACGCACACACGCCTGCAAATTGCATCCGATTCCTCATTTTCAACATTTGTCCCCGATGAAAACCGCCACCAATTGTTGAAACAGATTGCATTCTAACAACGTTGTGTTTGCTTCTATTGCAAGAGAGGGTGAATACAGCTTAAGCACTGGCTCAAGTAAAGAATTACTAACCCTAAACTAATTGGATGTACAGGTGATGTATAGGTTCAGCAGAAGGATGACCTACCGGGATGAAACCCTAAAATGCAGTATGTGTTTGAACACCCCCTCTCAATCGGGAGATTGTCTTCCTCTTTGGTTTCATGTGAGTGGTTGTGCGGTGCAAATGTGCGACTACAATTGTACAGGTTGAGCGGCTGAATGGCGCAAGGCAAGGGATGGATGTTGCGCGTGTTGTGCAAATGTATTGGCGAAGTCTTGCTCTCTGGTTTGGCACGCGCAATGTTGTGGATGACTTGTGCGTTGGTTTCGCATTGTGCGTCGTGGTGCTTCAAAGTTGTGGACGCGCTTGTTGGGGAGCAAATTGGTGAAGCTGACAAGTTGGACGCTGGCTTGGTGATCGGTGCGGGAGCAACAAGAAGTGAAGTACAAGGCTGTGGTTGTCCTACATCTAAGGTGACGGAGAACCTGCTGCACTCTGTTGATGTGTGTTGCGGATTTCAGAGGAGCGTAGGTTACATAAGAAAGTTTTATGCTGTGAGAAAGGGTCGAACACCGGGTTTATATTTCTCTTGGTTAGAGTGCTCTCGCAAAAAGACAGGGTTTAGGGGGGCTGAGTATAAGAATTTTGGCTCACTAGTGGAGGCTGAGAGTTACCTCTTTCAGACTGGTTGATTCTAGGGTTTAGGCTGTAGTCAAGGTGAGAGGCTTGTATACTTGTTTGCAAGCTCTCTAAGCTTTGTAGCCCTAGTGCAGAGTTGTTTTGTTGGAATTTGACCCTACCTAAAGGTTTGGTCAGGCATCGGCTGGTTGTAACTCTGTACTAATATATGTGAGCTTAATTTCCCCACCTAAGATTCTTTCTCTGATAAAGTAGTAATGTATTTCTATGTGTTTTGAACGGGCATGGAAAACATGATTGTGGGCTAGTTTAAGTGCATCTTGGTTATTGTCGTACGCGTAATCTAGGCATAAGTATCCTTAACACAAAAATGTGCCAAGATAACACGAAATATCGTCCCAGGGAATTTCCGGATTTTTATGTAGTATATTCTAGATATCCGATTTTTCTATCTTTCTTTCTTCTTACCTACTTACTCTTTTTCCGGCTTCTTTCACAATTCGGATCATAAACTATCCGGAATCTGGTTTACGTTTCTTAACCCGGTTTTCAATACCTCTGTTTTACCTCTAGAGGGTCCACTAGTTGATCTTTGAAGGGGGTAGGGACTTCACCACCTTTGTTCTACTACAATTCTAACAAACACAAATAAAAACACCCAAGTACTAAAAAGATTGCAGCAAGACGAGAAGATCCGGATCCTCACAGCTTCCGGATGATAACTCCGGACAGCAGGTCACTCAGGAATACTTCACTCTCCCTTACTACAACAACAGATCTCAGAGTCAAGAATAAGGATGGAGGTGTGATCTTTCTAGAGGTTAGATGAATTTCTAAGGTTGGCAGATCTTCCGGACAGGTGGGGACTTCCTCAGGCGGGCGCTTACCTCCGCATGGCTTGACAACCGGACTCGCTTCCTTGCTACTCTCAGATCCGGACTACTCTCATAGTAATTTAAAGACACAATGCTCAGCTCCTAAGTCAATAATCCAACAACATTACAATAGCACACTCCCGACTTAGACCGTATTCCCCTAAACCCAATTTCCTCCTCACCCGTCCTTTCCTTCCAACACTCAGACCCCTATTTAACCCAATCCGGATACACTGATAGAATGAAAATGCATACCCGAGGGCTTAGATTTCGAAAAGAGAATGAAATACAATTGAATATCAACTAGAAGGGAATGAGGGGCAACTAACTTGCCCGCCCTTAAAAACCCAAAACAAAACCAAAGTCAACACCCTAAAAACAACAAAGGGCAGCCCACAAACCAGGGCAACCTCACCCCCCCCAAGGAAATCCCGATTTAACCGGAAAGTCCTTATCCCTAAACTTTTGGAACCCGGGCCCACGCTAGGAATCCAGTTCCGGAACAAAACCAACTAAATTCTAATCCACCTCTACAAGTAGTCCCCTTTTAACTACTTGGTCATCCGAGACTTCTTTGAACTCCCGGCTCGCTGTTTGGTTGTCGGTTTACCGGAACTCTTTCCTGGTGTCATCTTGGCAGCTCGAGGCGGGTTCTGCCGGGACGACACTACTATGTGAGCGGTGAGCAAAGAGCGGAGAGCGGAGAGCAAAGAGTGGCCCAAAAGAAAAAAAAATGTTATTTTTTTATTATTTTTAGATTTTATTATTGACAGATTCGAATATTCTAAAGAATATTCAAGGTTTTCCTTGAATTAGTAAAAAATTTATGACCTATTACCGTGGAATTAGAGGGCAAAAAAAATCAATGGGCATCTAAAATTTCTAAATTTCCAAACTTCTGATTTAGTTTAAGGCCCAAAAAACTCAAAATAATTAATTTTTGTGACCTATCACCGTGGAATTTGATGGCCTAGAACACAATGAAGGTCTGAATTTGTAAACTTGTGATTTAATTGGAGACTTGGGAAACGCAAAATTGAACTTATGCGGAGGATGAAGTCGAGAAGGAATTAAAGAGATTGGTGTATTTGGAAGGTTTACAGATTAGCATGTAGAGTGAGAAAATGTGAGAAACACATGGCAACAATTATAGTAATCCAATGACTTGCGATGAATAAAAATCATAAAATACGAAATTTTTTTTCTCAACGGAGTAGATAGCAAAAACCTGTGAGGTCAACAAATGACTACATTCATATGAAGATAAAGTAATCCTAGGCTGGCAATGAGTCTAGATGGTAGAATGTGTCAAGAGGCCCCCTTCAAGAATGAGTTTAACCTCATTGAAGCTAAAGGTTGGGGTATGAATGAACAAGTTCACTTTTGGATCTAAATTAGAGACCTTGACAAACAAAAAGTATAAATGCTTACAATGTAGAAACAAATGTCGTTTGCGGCCAAATTTGGTAATCATGTCTTTGAAGGCCGGGCAAGTGCACTCGGGGAGGGAGCTCACTGTAAGTTGGTAAATTGATTGTGTTGGAGCAGGTTTGGATTGCAAATTGATAACACACCCAAATCCAGGGCGAGGAATCATTGTTACCCTCAAGATGGTTCCTTGCATTGCATGAGCGGATGCGACCATCTGCATCTGCTTTGCTGATGGTACATGGGTGGAGCGTCGTGTAGACTTAGATTGCCTTGAAACAGGGTAAAAGTCAAGATTCGGTGGAACGTCCACACCGGAGAGGTCGAGGGGAGGAGCAGAGTTGTTGAATAGTCGTGTTGGAGTTATGCGCTCTTTCTATGGCAATTGGAAGCCGGCATTCTCGAGCTTCAAGATCTCCGGGCGAGTGAGGTTAGTGCCAAGCTTCACAGGCCACACGGAAGGAATTGGAGGTCTTTCCTGGTCTGCAGAGAAATTGTCCACCCACTTGCGACGCGAGCCTTTCACACAACGCTCAATGTCGTCTGAGCAGAAGAAGAACTTCTCGGGTCTTGGTCTTGTGAATGAGTAATGGTTCCAAAATCCGGAGTAGGTTGGAGCAGGGGTGCTCTTGCCATTGGAGACGATTTTGGCAGTACATTTCTTCTTAGTGACAGCGTGCATAGTCCAACAAGACTTTCCAGAATTACAAGGAAGGCGAGCAATATGCCACAGCTTCTCGTCAACTTTAGATTCTTGAATGGCTGTGATGCGACGGACATCCAATCTAATAGGTGAAGGAGGCGCCACCTCTTGCACAAACATGGAGGACTCCTCGACAATTGTAGGTAGAGGTGTAGGATGAGATCTTGTATTTCTCTGACTAACATGCGGGCGAGAGAAATTGACAGTGTCGGGGCGGTGAGAATCTTCATCGGCTCCAATAGGAGTGTCAGGTTTGCGCTTCTGTGATCCGAAGACCTCGCCGCCTTCGAGGTGTGGATTGTGTTTGCAGAATCTGTCACCGCCGGGCATGTCAAGGAGAACCTTTTGCAGCACCATTGGATTGCCAGTTCGCTGAGCCCGACGTTGAGCGCATCTAAGCTTGAGTTCTTCTTTGCTAGGGCCATCTCCGCCAATGCCACCTTTCAGAAATTGATGGTAAGCCACAACTTGGAGGAATGCTCGAATATAATCGTCTACAGTTGCCACATAGAGATCGCCACCCTTGTTGCCGGACGCTTGAAGCCATTTGTTGTGAATGGATTCGGCAAGGTTGTAATTAGGCATCTCTGCAAACTCCTCAGCCATCATGATTTTCTCCTGTACAAAATAAAGGTTGCATAAAAAACTGAGAAGGTTAGGAAAGAAGTAAAGAGTAAAACATCAAGTGATAACTGATAAGTCAACAAACATACCAGTTCCATGAAGCCACCCCATTGTCGATAGCGGAAGTGCCAAAAGGCCAACCAAAGCTGAAGATGCCTTAGTCCATCCTCAGAGGTGCAATTTGATGATGCCCACCATGCTTTGATAGCAAGGTACCTTGTGTCTGCCTCCAGCATAGACAAGGCGTCGCGGTACTGGAGGCAAAGACACTTGTGTTGGTCTTGCAAGTCGTGCTTGATATATAGCTTGGTGTGCTTCTTTAAGGATAGGGTCCAGTGGAAGTAGCACGTCCTCTCGCGCCCTTCGATGGGAACCTTGGGATTTCCGGAGCCGTAGACGATGCGCAAGGCATTCCAATTGGCTTGTGCACTATCCGCCATGAATCCTTTGAAGTATGGCTTTGGGATTCCGTGCCGAGCCATGACATGGTTGAGGTTATGCCAAAAAAGCACTTGAGCATCTTTGTCTTCAGATTGGAAGTCACAACAAGCAATGGTCATGATGCGTTGGTACGTCCCATCGTAGACATGGCAGGCCATGGTGGTCCATTTGGAGACGCGCTTGACATGATCAAACATGATTCACGCGTGCTCCAGATCTCCACCTGGTTGCATGCGATGAACCAAATTGACTCCACTACCGGGTCCAACCTCGAACATCTTAAAGACGAAGACTTTATCCGCTTCATCACCTTGGCCTGGAAATTGATTCCGCTGAACGTAGGCCCAAGTGCTAACTCCCCTAAGTTTAGCAATGCCATCCATGACTCCTAATCTACGCATGTACTTGAAGGTCGTAACCTTATTGCGGAGGTGAGGAGAATTCAACTCCTTGCAGCGATCAAAGACGGGCTCTAGTTCTTCTAATGAAAGAAGTTGATGTGCATCATTATCATCGCAAAGGAGGAACTCACCTACAAGTTCTTTGCTGGCCTCAAGGACAATTTTGCTATGCGTGGCTTAGGGCATCCTCTCAACGTGCTCCTCAATAAGTCTATCGATGCACTTGCGGCTATCTCTGCAATCATTAACCTTGACGGGGTGCCGATGGGTGCCGATATGAATGCAAACTCGCTGAGAAGAGTCTTTACTGTGGACGTAGAAGATCTTAGCATCGCAAAGTTCAAGGCACTTGGGTGGCTCCTTGCAAATCCTGCAGACAAGAGTGGAGTTGGTTGGCGGGGGACCACCAATGGCGAAGAGATCCTTGGTAAAGCCTTGGAAGTCGGTATCGTTCACCATGGAGGTTCGATGAGTACGTTGAAGGTAGTCGCAGTTTTGATTCTGGCACTGAAGGTGGCCAACGCAAGTTGATGAGCGGAATACAAGACCAAGGTTGTTGCTAATGTTGGTGGTTTGAGTCTTGGTCCAGACATGGCCATCATATCGCTTGTCCATGCCCTCCATGGATTTGGCTTTGGTATGAGAAGATGAGGCTCCAACCGGAGGAAGGACAAACATTTGAGTACCATCAAAACGTGGGGGAAGGTAATTGACTTCTTCAATTTTCAATCTATCGTAATCTAACTTCTTGAGGATGTTTTTACTACCGGGCATAGAACCTAGTCTACGTAGACATTGAACAATGCAATTAGAAGATTTGGATGAAGAGGGTACTTGAGGATTTGAAGGTTCAGGGCAAAAGAGAGACGGGGTGACAAATGTGGGAGCCTTGGACAAACAAATAGGATTCACAAGAGGAGTAGGGCGAGTGAGTGCATCTTCATCGGAGGAATCAGATAGATCAATGATTAGCTGCACACCAGGTTCACTCTTAACTCTCACTAACGGAGGGGTGTTCAACGTGTAAGTAGACAATTGGAATGGGGTAAGGATTTCAGTCGTTACCCCCATTTGAGATTCAGTGAGCCCATAGACCCTGTACTTGCCAGCGCCCAACTCCCAGACCATTGATCCATTTTTGGCAAGCCTAGAATTCTCACGCATGGTTACGGAAAGTAAAGATGTAGCAGGATCAAAAATTTCACGTTCAACCCAAATGGTATTCACTTGAAAAGAGAATCTGATGCTAAGGTGAAGGGCGGAGACTAATGCAAATCCATCTTCCCCTATAGGAATGAGAATGGAGACTCCAAGGCCATGCGCACGGAGCTCAGCCATCTCAGCCATTGCAGAAACAGTGGAAGATGAAGCCATTGACAAAGAGAAGGAAAAGCTAAGCGTAGACTACAGAGGGCAATGCCATCAATAATCACAAGAAAGCAAATAGATAGAAGGAGAGTTTGATGACCAACAATGAGAAAGAAATTAAAGGTTTGCAAAGAGAGGCAATACGGAAGAGCAACTCGGAGTTTAAGCATTTTGAATTATCTATGAATAATTGATCATTCACTATTGATAGATCCCATAATAATTATGATTCTGACAAAGAATTAGAAGGAATTAGAAATATTGTAGATGGCGCAGTCATTAATAAAGCCGTTGGCATCATCTAAAGGAGGTAGCTTTAATAGTTAGGTAGAATTGATGAACACCAATTTCTTGAATTAGAGCGGAGGCACCAAATACATCATGAACTTTCTGCAATGACAGACAATCTTGCCCTACAATTGGAATAGTTGCCATATCAATAGTAGAACAGAGTAATCAAGAGCTCGGTCAATCTAGAAGAAAATCTTGCAGACGCCAATTGTTTTTTGGAGGACACCGTTTAATAGCCTAGTTTATAATTTGTTTAATATCTTCTTAATGGTGATGTTATAATGTACAGCTATTAGACACCGGAAAACCTTGAACCGCATGCAGTAGCATTATGTAGACAAAAAAAGTTTAGTGAGGGATCATCTTTTGTGAGAGGCGTTTGATGTCGTGAGAGTGCAAGGGTGGTGTGCGGGCATTGTAGGGTTGGCAAGACGCACACATGAAGGAATCAGGCCACAATATAGTCTCTACGATTGATCCAACGCGGAAGCGCAAGAAAAGAAGAGGCGGCACAACTTTTACCAACTCGAAGCAGAAGAGGCGAAACGAGTTGAAAAAGAAGGAGCTATTGAGCATAGAGGGACGAGGGTCACCTTCAGACTTACGCAAGCCAGTTGAGGAGGAAGTAGGTGGTGCTTGGAGAGCAAGGTGTATGATTTGGGTTCTTAACCTTGTGCCAATCCAGGAAGAAGTGAAGAGCAGAAGTTTACCCTCACCAGCAATGGCTGAGAGCGAGCAGCGTACCAATTCAAACCAGACTGATTCAAATGAAGAAAGAAGGGAGGACTTTGTCAACAGGGTAAGTTGAACTCAATTGTTATATTAGCCAATGGCATTATTGATTTTTTAAATTTTAGTGAATGCGCGGGTTTCCTTTGTTGCGTACGGGCTTCTATTCCTCATGCGCTTTACGATTGCAATTTGCAACTCCATGGGTGCTATCCGTAGCTTCGCGGTTGTAATGTAAGTCTTTGCACAGCTTTGCACTAGTCACGCATAGAGTTCATTAGGGTTACTAGAGCCGTGGAGGGCAAGGTGAGGAAACCCCGCGGTTCCGCCGGGTTACCTCCACCGGTCCTCCTTCTTCAATTTTATTTATAGAAGTGGAATTCTTATCCATTTGATCTTATGCATGCATGAGTGGAGGTGAAGGCAGGGTGGTCTATCGTGACATCACGACATGTTGTGTTGTGACGGGCCCCCCGTCACAACGCAATAGGATCAATTTAAGGTAAAAATAGGCTGTGATACCTACGGTGGATAACTTATTTATCCCTTTGTCACGGTCTCTATCCTAAGTGGCCAAATTTATGACCTGTCAACCCCGTTTTCCTTTTGTTTTGGAAAAATTTTCCCCAAATGTCTCGACATCTCCCCGGGGGGACTACGGGGCGAAGAAAAATTTACTAAATATAGTAAGTTTTTGGTAAAATTGCTAAAGAAAAAATTGCTTTTTTGGGCTGTTTTTGTAGACAGAGGATGAAAAGATGGATGAAGTGGACGAACAGGAAGGAGAGGAAGAGAATGAAGACAACGTAGAAGAAGGGAGACGAGTGGCAAAGAAGGGCATTTTTTATCAACGGAGAACAATGGCGAGCGATGGAGAGACGGATGGCGTTGCTGTGGAATCAAGCGGCAATGCTTTGTGCGCGGCTCTAGAGGTTAGTCCGAACTTCTTTGCTTTGAAAATTTGTGCTGTGCAGTTCGGGTTTAGCTTGCATGCGGGTGTTTTTTGAGGCACCTTCCTTCATGCTGTAATTCTACAGAAGCGCAGTTTTGCAATGACTCACAGTTAGGGTTTTAGGAAAGGTTGCGGCACCACCTAGGGGAACCCCGCGGAACCGCGGGGTTCAACCAATTCAGCCGTGCATACTGTTGGCCGCACAATTTTCAGGCCGCGCGGTGCTTACAAGTGCCACTGTTGGCCGTGCTTACAATCGGCCGAGCAGTATTGGTTGCTAACAAACGCCGCATTACAGCTTTTCAGGGGCTATAGTGCAGAGTTTTTTGAATGCAAGCAATTTTTAAATTCTTTGCAGTTAGGGTTTCATGTGTTCAATCATGTTCGTAGTTGGTTGAGGCATTAATTGGAGGAACCTCACGGATCCGCGGGGTTGTCCAATTTGGCTACGCATAGTGACAACCAAGCTTACTTCCCACATATACCGCAAACAGAATTTAGGATTCCTTGCACTTAGGGTTTCATTTGTATGCACAATGGATTCGGGCACCATTTGGAGGAACACGGCGGAACCGCGGGGTTCCGGCAGGCCATGCCCTTTCTTCATTTATTTTTAATTTCTGAATTCTGATTACTCTTTCAAAAACCCTGCGTTTTCACAAGGTTCCTTTGGGCTGCCCTATCTTGCTTTTTTTTGTTCATTTTCAATAGTTTTGTGCTTATTTGTTCTATTGTAGATCAATTCTAAGTGGACTACAAAGAATTTTTGGAAATTCCAACTTTTTTTTGTAATTTTGCCTTTTTTCAAAGTTGCTGTTGCCATTTCAATGAAAATACTAGTTTTTCAATTCCATTTGAGACACTCTTAATGAACCCCGCGGTTCCGCCGGGTTCTCCATTAGTGTGTATCTCTGTTCTAATTCATGCCTCCTTTTGACAGGAGTCTAGAGTGATGGACCTTTCGCAACCCTTGGAGATGGTTTTGTCTCAAGCTGTCTTAGCTCAGGAGCCACCTATGCCAACATCTGTAGCAGTGACCAATGACATTGCTACTGGGGGACAAGAGGTAATTGGTTTGGAATTATACCCATTTAGTTTCTGCACTTGTATGCTCCTTGATTCAGTGATGGATCTCTATCCATTACATTGTTTACTATTAGTGCTCTTTAATGTACATCCAATTTTGAATAGCATGCTATTCTTTCTATATGCATTTGCATCTAGAATCATTGTACTCAAACTCCATTTATAAACATTGCGTATTTGATTATTTAATTGTTCTGGTATTTGATTTGCTCAATAATAAACCTTGTGTTGGTTTTAGTCTCCAACTCCGCTACTACGTTATGCCGAACCAGAGGAGAAGGCTGATCCCGACATAGAAGAGAATCAACTTCGAGCGCAGCAGAAGGCCGACTCAACTGCAGTTATTAATCCCCTTCAAATTCGGCCCACAAATAAGTCCCGCCTTTGCATTCCCTTTTGCCGAATGCGTGCCTTGCCTCTTCTGCGTCCAATTAATGAGGTTGATGTTCAACGATTGGAGAATGAATTTGTCACTGGCTACCGTGATGGTGACCGCGTCCTTTACGTGTCGATCTACAACAACAAGGACGAGGTTGTCGACGTCACTGAGGATATCGTCACTAGGTGGAGTCCACTCTGGAAGACTACTAATGAGCGGTTCGACTCACTCATGGCGCAGGATGATGACCTTGCGCATATGGTTGGCAAGATGCTCTTTGTTTGGGAGGGCAACCATCGTCTCACAGCTTAGTACCGCCATATTAATAAGTTTCATCCTACGGAGGAGTCCTGGCATATTTCTCCGCACTGCATTGCCTTGGATGCGCGAAAGAACAGTGGTATTCTCATGAACGCCATGAACGATGTTAATTGGTAAGTTCTGCCCCCTTTTTGGTTTCTTCATGATTTTGTCACCTTCAAATTTTGTTTGCTTTACGCGTGCCAATCTTTTGCATAGGTCAACTGAAAACGACCACGTCAAGTCTAGCGTGCCAGCAAAACTCCTTCGCATCTGCACTTTTGGTGCCTTGCCTTTGGAGGCATTTGCGGGCTTGATTTCCAAGGACGATTATCAGGCATGTGCTACCGCCAAGTCGAAGGTTTCCACATGGTATCCTCTCACGATGGACGTCTTCGTTTCCTTCCTCTACAAGGTAATCCTTCATCTATTTGCTTTTCTTATTGGTTGTCACTCTTGCAATTTGCATGGGCTAACATTTCTACTCACCAAAGGGAAATCTCGGCTGCTGCTAATGTTGCCGCTCTAGCTTACAAGGATACAACACCAGTGAATCAGAGGACTGCTGTGGGTATTTGGAAGGCCATGACCTCAGCAGTAGAGAAGGCTAGAAAGTCTATTCGTACAAAGAACTTTGAGAAGTACGTTGCCGTAGCAAACTCGCATCACGAGCCAGCATTCTTTGACGAGGTTATCCTCTCCCTTTTCTCTTATTCAATTTTGTCGCAATCCACTTCAACATTCCTTTTCATATTTTTAACCATGGATCTTGTCTCTAGATTGATCGGCACTTCTCCACCAACACCGTCCCCGACATGACAATTGAAAAGCTCCATAAGATTGCCACAGTTAACGTCCAACCTTGCTTCAAGACGGCCTGGCTCCGGTGGTGGAATTCCTCCCCTACTGTTCGTGGCGGTAACAAGTTCCCCTCCATAGTGCCTCTTAAGGAGAAGGTTCTTGACATTTGGCTAAACAAAGCGTCTTTTTGGGCTCAGGTCCATTTTCTAACTACTCTCCCCTTCTTCAATTTGTTTTGTACCATTTTGACTTTGGAATTCTTACTTTCTACTTGTGGTAATGCAGCTAGAGTATGCTGTGGTAGAGGAATTTGCTTCCATGGAGTCAAGCTTTACTCGACCCATTCATTGGAATGTCTCCGTGGATGTATTACGGCCTGCGGAGTTTGTTGACCGCTGGAGGATCTTTCTATTGGACACAGCCTTTGAGCAGTTCTTTGACGATAATGCAGATCCAAGATTCTTCAAAGCCTCTGACCTAAATGAGTTTGATGGTCGCCAGATTGTACAACGTGTGATTTACAGGTTTGCATCCATCTTGCACCTTCTCTTTGCTATTCGTATCCTCTTTCTACTTTTCACTTACTAATCTTTGCCTTATATTTCAGGTACATCTTCCAAGAGCTTATTTCCAAGCAAGCTGTTTCTACATCATTTCTACCACCTTACTTGGAAGACTGGGTGAATTTGGAGTCTACCCAATTCATGTATACGGAGACACAGGTTGCCAAGTACCTAGATCCCCACCTCAAGGCTTGTGGTTGGTATATTGATTGTTCTAGGGGTTTTATCCCCCTCTCTGAGGTAGCACTTCACTCTTCATTGATTGCTACAACTCCGGTGCTTGATCATCCTTCTGACTTGGAGCTTCTACCAACGGAGACGACGGAGAAAGGGAAGGAGAAGGTGACTAAGCCAGTAAACGTGTCCAAGGGCAGAAAGGGCAAGTTAGTTGGCACAGCCTCAAGTACCCAGCCTTCTCAACCCTGTAGGTCCCTTCGCTCTGCTTCCAAGGGTTCAGCACCTCCTTCTTCTACTCCCGACACTACAATCGCTGGAAGTCCCTCCGTTGCTCCCTCCTCTGCTCCATCCTTCATCCCTTCCATTGCTCCTGCCGACCCAGCCCCCGCTCCTTCTCAAAGCGACATCACCATCCTTTCTGAGCCGCGAAAGCGAAAGGCAATTGCACCAGATACTTCAGCCACTTCCTCAGAGAAGCCCTCTACGCTCACCCTGATTGAGAATGTGGACATGGTGGATGTCATTGAACAGCTTATGAACAACGGGGTTCGCCATTCAGCCTACACTCGCATTCAAGAGTTCCTAACTAAGGTTTATATACAATTTCTCTTTCCATTGCATTCATTCTTATTTCTAAGATTTAATTTCTCTTATTTCTTCAAGTTTTCACAATGATTTCTCTGTGTAGGTTGGAGCAGGTCGTACTCGATCCAATGCCAAGGAAAAGGTTCACACGGGCATCGATCTTCTCTTTGCAGATGTGCTTGAGAACTTGCGTGTGCCACGGATCTCTACCTCCTTAGATGATGTTCCAACTTGGAACAAGCGGTCTACTTCATACTTTGAGGTTCTATTTGCCTTTGCAGATGCCAACCTCCATGACAACGGCATTCTTGTCTTCACTCATGCTGCTGATCCTGATATATTGAGGGATATCCACAACTGGGCACACACTATGAACTTCTACGTGGCTGAAGATTGGTTTGGCATGAATGACCTGGACCTTCAGTCGCCCATGGTTCCTACCGGAGTAGTAAGTTTTTCTCCCTCTACTCTATCTCAAATTCAATTGAGTTTTGTGGATTTATGGATACTAACACATTTGAGTTCATTTTTTCAGACTCGCAAGTTCTTCATGAAAGTGTTAGTTCGGGTTAATTCTGTTCTTAAGATACGGAACACAGCTTTTGATAAGATGGGTTACAACCTCCAGAGGGATGGTTGGCTCAACAGTTTCACGGATGAGAAGAATCAGGCTATGAGGGAAGATGGCATGCCCTGGAGAGGTGCTCGTGAGAAACGTCACGAGTTTTATTCCATCCTTTTTTCTGCCCTCACCGACAAGGATGACATTGTGATGGATTGGCAATGTGGTCTAGGTTTGTTTTCAACCTCTTTGATTTTCAATCTTCCTCTTCCCACTACTTTATTTTTTTGTATTACAACTTCTCACAATTTGATTCTAAATGATTTAGGTGGTTCCATTATTGCGTGCTGTGCACTTCAGCGCCATATTGTGGCTCTTGAGGCGGATTTGGACATCTTCGACGCCATCCTCCTCTCCATGCGAGACCCTGACCCAGAGACTACTTCTCGTCAGGTTGCCCGACCGCGAGGGTCCGTTTTTGCTCCGCCTCCTCAGAAGATGGCAAAGCGCAACTTTGATTTGCTCTGTGCGTAAGTTTGTTTTTTGCATTTTTCTTTGTTTGTTTGCAATTTCTTCTTCTCTGTTCTTTGTTTCTTTTTTCTACTTATTTATTTATTTTTCTTGACTATTCAGAGTTCCAAGGGAGAGTCCGATTCATGTCCTCACTACGGACATGTTTGCAAGTCCTCCTAAGGCATTTGAGCTCCCTTCATATGCTAGTGGGATTGCGCATCAATTTGCGGAGGCACTATCACCACCCCCTCCTCGTGCACACAGTTTCAATAAGCGTGTCTTGGATTACATAGATCTAGAGGCGAAGCAAGGCGAGGATAGTGGTAGTTCTAGCCGTTGATGGAGCTTTTTGGATTTCGTGACCTAAATTCCTATGCTTTATATTCATTTGGATTTTATATGAGTTGGGTTTTGGTTATATTTACATGTATCCTTGCAAGTCTCCTTGGATTTTTTCTTGGATTTTTGTTTGATTGTAAGCCTCTTTTGATGACGTCAGCCCTAATTGCATATTTACACTACCTAAAACCAATTTTACAAAGTCTTTCATTAGAAATTCAGTGTACCACGCCTTTAAGGTTTTATTTGCTACTAGATTTAATTAGATGTAAGAATTCCACAAAATTGGGATGCATTTCCTAAAATCTTGAGAAATATTTTTCGAAAATCCACGGTATTGGGGTATCTTTTAAAAAATCTCGTGAAATGTTTTTTGAAATTCCACAAAATTGGGGTACCCTTTTAACAAATTTGGCTTAACATAATTCTAGATTCCACGGTAATAGGCACTCTTTTTGTCAAAATTGATTACAAAAATTTGATTCTCTGCTTTCCAAACTCTGCTCTCTGCTCTCCACTCTCCGCTCACACTACTAAGTTTCCCGGTTCTGCCGGGTCGCAGGAGACGTCTCCTCCTCATTCGTATCTTCCTCAGACTCAGTAGCGGATTCAAACTCACCAGATTCGGAGTCTTCAATCTCCTGCTTCGCTGGCTTCTTACCTTCCGGCTTCCGCTTCTCCGACTTCCGGAGTTTCAGTTGCTTCTCAGGTTCCACCATCTCAAGTTCTTCATCCGGATCCAAGAATTCGGCCTCCACTATTTCCAACCTCGTGTTCCGCCGGATTTCCGGCTTGAGTTCTGGTCTCACCTCTGGAGCCGGATCTCCTAAATCGATCAATTGTGTCCCCCATGCTGGTGACGGCTCCGACATGTGAGGGAATTTCTCCGGGTGCTCCCTCGCCGGATTCATTGTCCCCATACCTTCTAAGAGATCTCTCCGGATTGGCAATCTCTGCCCAATCTTTCCGGATCCCACCGGAGACTGTGAGGAAGGACTAAAAGTGCTTACAGTCCCCCACTTCTGGAAATGACCCGAGGAAGGTACCTGGGGCATCTTGAACAGAGACTTCAAGCATACATCTTCTTTTGTTCCGGAAGTTCCGGCTCCGTACTTGGCCGGCGACTCCATGAAGATATCCGGAAGTAGCCCAAACTCGTCTTTGGCCACATCCAGAGGACTCAGCAACTGCCGCATCTCGTCCAAAATGATCTTCATCTTGGCCTCGTAATCGACCAGGACTTGCAACACTCGGGATCCGGTAACAATGGCGTCGTTCTCCAGTTTCTTCGTATAAAGCGCGGACCGGATGACCAGATGTTCTAGTTGTTCTACCAACCCCTTCAAATCCCTGACGAGCTTCAGGGCATCCGTCTCCTTCTTCCGGGCTGAGATCGACTGTCCCTCCGTCCAGTAGAACTTATTCTTGTAGTGATCCCGTTCCGCCTTAAGCAGTGCGATCTCCTTGTCCTTCTCTTGGAGTAGTGCCGGATCAGGTCTCTTCCGGAGTTCGTTGAAGATCTGATCCGTCTCAACATTTAATTCACTAGCGACTCCCGTGATCACCCCTGCCATCTCAGAGTGCATCTTCCGGCACCGCACCATCCATCGGGCTCCAGCCTCATAGAAGTCCGATACATCGGAAAGTTCCGGCGATGGCTGGGTGAGGGCCGGATTCAATTTTGATACGTCCACACTCGCTCTTCGTGAGTCCGGATTGGTTACCTTATGCCGCTTCTTCTTCTCCAGCGGCTTCGGTTCCGGATCCTCCGCTTCTTCTTCTTCTTCTTCTACTGCTTCTCCCGTCGGCTTTAACTCCTCCGTGAATCCGTACTTCAGGATCTGCATTCCAATCTCATAAGCAACTTGTTCCGGCGGGGTCATGTAATCATAATGATGATACATGTGGAACAAGTACGTACTGAGCGGACTCTGCTTGGCCTTGTCGACAGCCACCGCCATCTTCTTGACCTTCTGGTGGATTAGGGCTGCCCAGTTCACGACCTGGCCTTTGAGTGCTTTGAAAATCGTATTCGCCACTGTAACCGTAACTCTGGTTGGCTTTTCCGGATACACAATGGGAATCAGGAAATTCAGTAACCTCCTATGGCGCTCATTGATACAGTCACTAACGGAGAAACCCTCCTTGTGGTGCGGTGGTTTCTTGAACTTTCCTTCATGAAACTTAACCGTCCGGGTTGCATTTCCGGATCCGGACTGCGTCAATCCGTAAGTTTCTGCCTACATCCCTTCCGTCCAAGATGACAACCGACCCCTTGGCGTCGACTCGAACTGGTTCGGCATCCCCAAAACTAACTCACGAAGAAAATCTTCACTCCTAACTGTCCAAGGTTGCCGGATGAACCCGATACACCCTAGTTTGGAGAGATCTTCCTCTAACTCTAAGCGTTCACAGGGATCAGACGGAATGATCAGGTACAAGAGTTTGACAGAAGGAACCGTCTTCTGCCCCTGCGCCGACGTTTCCACCATTGACCTACAATCCGGTGCAATCGGCACCCTCCTTTCCTTCTCTCCCTGTCCGGCCTAACTCACCACTCTTTCACTCTTCTAAGAGAAAACGCGCTCCAAAACCTGCAAGCACACACCTCCTCGAGCGGAAGAAAGAGGGAGAAGAATGAGAAGATTGTCCGCTTAAGTACCCGGCCAGTGATCAACACCCGTTGGTTTGGTCATTTAATGCGCCGCCATTTGCAAACGGATCCCTAGTTTTTGTAGGCCGGACCCCTAGTTCGTAGGTTGCCGGAATCCGGATCTCATTCCGGTTTCCGGATTCTAGTAAAAGTCCGTGTATTACTTCTTCTACAAGTTTTTGTAAGCCGGAACTTCCTGACTACCTAATTTCTACTAAATGTTCCGGTTCATGGTTCCACTACTACAAAATTTTGAAAATATTTATGGAATTGATCTTAAACTAATCCGGATTTCTAAATAATGACATTGCGTGTTCCCACAGTTATCACAGTGAAGTAGGATGCTAGGTGACGATGTCGGATCTGTAGGTGGAGTAGTGTTTGTTCGGGTAGTAGCGGTCGGCACAGAGCACTGAATTTCTTGGATGAGTCTGTGTAACCACACGACTTCTTGGGCGCCATCAGACAGAGCACAATACTCTGATTTGGTAGATGATCTGGATACTGTTAATTGGCGTTTGCTTTGCCAATGTAAAAATGTATGCTCCCATTGAGTGTCGTGTTTCTGGGTACGAACCCCAGTTTGCGTTCGTGAATCCAAAAATGGAAATTGGGGCACCTGTTTGATATAAGATACCAAAATCTAGAGTGCCCTGCAGGTACCTGAGGAGATGTTTAGTTGCCTCCAGATGTGCTTGTTGTGGGTGACTCATGAAGCTGCTGAGGCGGCTGACGGCATATGCTATGATTGGCCAAGTAATTGTGAAAAAGATAAGATTTCCAACGAGCTTGCAGCAGTAAGTAGAGTCAATCGAGGGAGATTTCATGTCCATAACAAGCATTTGGCCTTCAGAAAAGGGTGTCGATGCTGATTTGCAATCTTGCATATCAAAGTCTATGAGAATGGATTTGGCATAGTCGTGCTGGTGTAGAAATATGCCAAGAATAACTTGTTCAAATGAGATCTTGAGATATTGCTTGATCTTCCCAAGATCTGACATCTCAAATTTGGTGTGGAGGAACTGTTTGATCCATGAGATTAGATGAGGTGAGCTTCTTGTGATAAACAGATCATTGACATAAAGTAGTAGGATGACAGTTTTGCCATCTTTGTGCAGGTAATACATATTTCCATCCGAGGTGCTGCGCTTGAAGCCAAGTCGACGGAGAGCGACGTCAATGCAATCGTCCCAAGTACATGGACTTTGCTTAAGTCCGTAGAGTGATTTGTATAGCCGACATACATGACGTTCTTTGCCGCGAATGTGAAATCCGGATGGTTGGCCCATGTAGACTTGTTCTTTTAACAAACCGTTGAGAAACGCAGTCCGGACATCCATGTGATGTATGTCCCAGCGCTTAGCTATTGCTAGAGCGATTGCAGTTCATATAGTTGCCCCTGTCATCAAATTTCGTTGAAGTCGACGCTTGTTCATTGTTTGAATCCATGTGCTACCAGTCTTGCCTTTTTGAGAGGAGGTTGACCATTAACGCCAGGCTTCAACTTGAAGATCCACTTGCAGGGGATTGCTTGTTTCCCTGGAGGTAATGGCTTGAGGTCCCAAGTCTTGTTGCGCCATATTGCATCCATTTCTTGCTGCATTGCTTGTCTCCAGCCGGGATCAGTCTTTGCTTGTTTGAATGTGATGTTGTCATGGTCATGTTTGGTTGGTGCAGCAATCTTTCGTGGAGGCAAAGTGGATTTGATCATATAGATGTCAAAATCTGTTGTTGATAGGCATAGTTCATATCCATCTAGTCTAATGTTTTGTGTCCTAGGACGGGTGGAGCGGCGCGGAACAGGTTCTGGCTCTAGGATAGACTGGGGAGATAGATTAGGTGAGGATACTATGGTAGGGGATGATCCGGGAACAGGGCTGTGAGGTTGAGTTAGTGGAGACGAGTTTGGTGGCAAGTTAGGGGAGTTTGGTTGTGGCGATGGAGGGTTAACAATGGGGGAAGAAACTGGAGAAGTGGAAGGTGTTGGATAGGTGTGCAAACGGGGTTGGAAATAGGAGGTGGAGCAACAGGTGAGTACAATGAGAAAGAGGTGGGGGAAATAAACTGTTCAAATAGTGGTTGGTATCTAATGGTTCAGTTACTTTGTGGTTAGGGATGTCAAAGCTAAGCTCATCGAAACGTACGTCTCAGCTGATTAGGATACGGCAGGTTGTGGGATGATAGCATCTATATGCTTTGCTATTTTCGTCATAGCCAATAAGTAGTGTGGGGATAGCTTTAGCATCAAGTTTTTGACGCTGAGAATCGGGAATGTGACAGAAAGCTCTACAACCAATAACTTGGAGGTGAGCTAAGTTAGGTTTGATTCTTGTAAATACCTCCTCAGGGTTTTTTAGTGTCAATGCTTTGGTGGAACACCTATTCTGAATGTAATTGACAATTCTAGCTATTTCTTCCTAGAGAGGTTTTGGGATATTTGTACCTGTAACAATGCTGCGAATTCCTTCCAGCAAGGTACGATTTTTGCGCTCTGCAACTCCATTCTAATGAGGAGAGTATCCGACAGTGAGCTGTTGCGTGATGCCATGCACAGTGCAATACGCGCTAAATGATGTGGAAAGGTATTCTCCGCCTCTATCGCTCCGCAGTGTTCCGATCTTTGAGGTAGGTGTTTCGACTAGTGCTCAATATTGTTTGAAATATTCCAGTGTCTGAGATTTTTTGGAGAGGAAGTACAGCCAGGTCTTCCTTGAAAAGTCATCACTAAACATCAAAATGTAACGATTTCTTGTTTTAGATGTGATAGGAAGTGGACCGCACAAGTCGCTATGAATCAGCTGTAGCGGTCAGTTGGTGTAGGTGGTCCGCTGCTTGGGTTTTTGGTCGCGTGGAAGTTTGCCATCATGCAAGAGTCGCAAACGTGTTTCAGTAACGGGATGTGTGGAACTCCGGCTACCAATTCCGTGGATGTCATGTGATACAAGCTCTGATAGTTGACATGGCCTATTTTCTTGTGCTACAGATGAATAGTTGCGTTGGAGAGGCGATGTGGGCAGCTGGGAGATGAGATTGTAACTGGTGCCAATGCTGGAGGAGCGTTGGATGTCGGTGTGGTTCAGTTTGTTGTAGCCCCTTGTTGCTCTGTGTTGCTGCTTTGTGACTGTTTTTTGTGGCTGCTTTGTGGCTGGTTGTTTGTTGCAGGAGACTACTCTTTCGACACTGCTTGGTAGATGTTGTTGTGAGTGAAAGGTTCAACGGCTTGTGCTGATTTGGAGGGAATGTGTCCTTGGTATAGAAACTTGTTTGTCACTTGATATAGATTATTTCAAGGATCTCTAATTCCGTGCAGTAAGATATCTTCTGGACTATCTTTGTCATAAACCATGAATTACTTTGATTCAAATAGAACCCTATAGCCCATGTCTGTCAGTTTTCCTATTGAAAATAGGTTTGGCTTAGCACCAAGAACATAAAGAATGTAGTGATGTCCTTTATTTTCCTTGAGGAATCGGTGGTGCTTACACTTCCTTGCCTTGCTACTGGCAAGATGTGCCCTCCTGCTGTTCTAATGCTTGGAATTCTAGATGGGCTAATCTGGTGCAAAAGATTTGGGTTCCTCGTGACATGCGATGAAGCCCCGGAGTCAAGGAACCAGTCTTCTTCAACGACCGTTGGAGTAATGTAGGCGTTGAGTTCTTTGCTGGGTGCATTGGAAGATGGAGGGTCTTCATGAAATGCCTCAATACAGGCCTGGACATGCGGTGGAGCGTACTCGGAGTCTGAAGTGTAATCTTTGATATATTCTTCAGCTTCTGCAAGGTGGACTTGCTGTGGTCAATTTTGTGATAGATTTGTGAGCTGAAGCTACATCGCTTTGATACGCTCTTCTAGCATAATCCATGTGCAGTTGTGAGAGAGGTGACCTGCCTTGCCGCATCTGTGACAAAATATTGACGTTTGATTTTGGTGCTGGCCTTGGTTTTGTTGTTGTTGGCTAATACCTTGTTGGGTGCCGATCTGTATTGTAGGTCTAGGTCAATCGTTAAAACCCCATCCATATTGTGGGCAACTACAAGATGAGTTGAAGCTGCCGCAAGTTGGTACCTCGTTCGTGCGCATAAAGTTCACCTCTTCGTACTCGTCTCTCTGTTTGTCCAACTTTTGGCTCTGTTCTTCTTGAAGAAGCAACCCTTCAAGTTCGGAGAAGGAAGGTACGTGATCTCGACCTTTCTGGACTTGTCTAAATATAGCCCAACTTCTTGGCAAGCTATTCAAAGTGAGGTCCACTAGGTCCTCATCTAGTATTAGCGTTCCTAGATTAGCCAACTGTGTAACTAGTAGGTTTAGTTCCTGTAGGTATTCTCCTACATTCTTTCCCTCTGCTAGTTTGAGCAAATAGAATTGTTCTTTAACTGATAGACGCCTCGATGAGCTCTGGACGTCACACATAGTTTTGAGACGATTCCAAATAGACTTAGGATCTGTAAGATGAATGATGCTCAATATGATAGATTCTCGTACCGTTGAAATAATGATTCTCCCTGCCCGAAAACATAGCTCATTCTCTTGTAAGGTGTCTGTTGTTTCGAGGTGAATTGCTGGTACAATTACTGCAGCTGGTGGTCTTGTGACTGGTGGCCGTGGTGCTGGCGCTGGCATTGCTGCTGCTACTGAATTGATGTCACCATCAAAATCGCCTTCGTCTCCAACTGTGCTGATCGAGGTTGTTGCAAGATTGGCCGCTGGGATCGGAATCGCGATCGATGTATCAACGATGCGCTGAAAGTAGGGTACTATAGCAGGTTTGATAAATCTCCACAACCCTTCTTGCATGAGTAACATTTTAACTTTATAACTCCAAATGATATAGTTGCTAGGTCCTGCTAGCTTCATAGTTTCCGGAACATCTTTGATGCTAGGATCCATTTCTAACTTGTATCGTGATCGGAACACTTTGATTCCTGATCTATATAGTGTTGTCTATATTGCGGCTGTGAAATAAACTTACAAAGAAAAATTAACTTCTGCTGAGATGCTACAGTCTAACGGATCACTACAAGCGCATTCTAACTACTTGAGGATCTGACTGCTCTGATACCATGTTGAAACAGGTTGCATTCTAATAACGCTGTGTCTGCTTCTATTGCAAGAGAGGGTGAATATAGCTTAAGCACTGGCTTAAGTAAAGAATTACTAACCCTAAACTAATTGGATATACAGGTGATGTACAGGTTTAGCAGAAGGATGAACTATCGAGATGAAACCCTAAAATGCAATATGTATTTGAACACCAACATCTCAGACGCTCCCTAGCATTCACCTTCTTGACATTCCCCATTGGGCGTCAGCGTTCCTTCTGTTGGGAGCGTCAGTGTCTCCTGACGAGGCCCATAAAAATTACAAAACTTATATTTTATATCACACTTATGTTTTGTCCAAACCCTTGGGCTTTTAGGGGTTAAACACTTCTATTTGTAATAAATCAAAAAGGTTTTTTATTTTTTATTTTTTTAAATGAATTAGGACCTAATCATGGAAGGCTTGATTTGCTTAAATTTGTATCAAATATTGATAATGGATATTTTAAAAAGTACAATCAAATTTGAGCAAAGAACATCTACATCTTAAATACATGGACCTTTAGGAGTTCAAAAAACATTAGATGATTTGTGAATGTATCCTTCAAGCATAGAATGAATTTTTGAACAAAAGATTTAGGCTCATTCAAATTAAATGGTACAAAAACTCAAAAAATTAGAAACCTTGATTTTCTTAAATAGTTTTAAATGAATTTCTTTTACCCCCCTAAGGACCATAAGTGCAGATTTTGAAAAATGAATGAACGGAAACACATCCAACACTCATCAAAATATATTTTTCAATCCTTTAGGGACCATGAATACAAATTTTGAACAGTGAATGAAAGGTCATCCAAAACTCATCAAATTGCATTTTTCCATCCATCAATTTTTTTGAATATTTTTGTATTAGTTCTTCAATATTTGAATAATATAGATTACGAAGATTTTATTTTGCAAATATTTGATTATTCAAAGGATATTGGTAGGTTCAAAAAGTAACTTTTTCAGTTCAAAAAATGACCCTCCAAAAATTACTTGAATCAAAAAATATTATAAAAATCTTCAAAAATCACTTTGATTAGAATTCAACATTTTGAACTTATAGAAAAAAATTCTTGTAAAAATCATAAATATTCAATCAACAATTGATTTAGATGGGATTTTCATTTTCTGGCCTCTCATTTTATTGTAAAATATTGATTTGTATATTTTTTGATAAATCCATGTGAATGTGATTTATAAATCATATTTTACAGCTATTGTTTGAGAGTCATCATTAAAATATTGTTCTAAATTGTATTTGATAATAGATCTTTACAATTTTGGAAATTGAAACTCCCCCGTTGGTCCTTTAGGGGTTAATAATGGGCCTATTTGAGTAGTTTATATAATCTTCATATTAGAAAGTTTTGCATCAAATAATAATCAAGATTAACTATTCTATAATTAAATCTACTTAGAAAAAAAACTGATTTTCAAAATTTGTACTCTATATGGAAGATTTTCTATTATTAATTGAATTTTTTCAAAAGATTCAAAGTAGGACAAAAAATAACTTCGCATAATTTTCAAGAATTTATGTTCAATTTCTTATATTTGAGTTCAAAATTTCAAACTTTAATAGTTGAAATGTAAGTGAGTTTAGCTCAATATGTTTTTTAAGAATATATTAAAATTCATTTAATTATACCCCCTAAATGCTCAAGGTACCATATTTTGGTGGTGATTAAACTTTGAAGTTACATAAAATCTTACCAAAATAGTATTTTGGATGGCCTACTCCATTTTAAAACATTAAAATCATTGATAAATTGCAAGTTGTGCAAGCATTCATGGATTTTTTAAATTTATAGGAAATACACCTTCAAGTAGAACTTCAAATACAATAAAGTAGTGCCACCTATAACCAACCAAATAAAGAATTCCAACATGATCTGGAGCAGTGAAGGCAAAACAAATATTTTTCAAAGGTACATCAATAGAAATGACAAAGATTGCAAAAAATTTGGTCATTTTATCGCTTGAATTGAAATTACTATGAATTTGGGAGGCAAAAAGTACTCCAGACCCATGGCCAACATCTAGACTCTTCCAATTCCGATCATTCAAGAATTTTTTTCCTAATTATTATTCCTACTTTTTTTCTTACAACTTGGGACATGTGTCATGTATTTGTTAGTTCCAACCTTGAAAAAAAAAAAAAAAATTCAAAAGTACATGCACCTATAGGGCAGAAATGGGTCATTAGTCGAGAATGGATGGCTCTACTTTAGATCTTGAGGAAAAAATACATTAGAAATTCATTTGAGAAATTATAGAATAGATTTTGGAAAGCAGTAAGTTAATTATGGTTATGTTTGTTACATCCTTAAACTTTTTATTTTTTTCATAACCTCAATTTCAGATTTGACATGTAAAAAATAGAAATTACTTTCACATTTTTAATACCCTCTTGATCAAACATTATAAGCTTTCAAAATATAGGTGATAATATTGTGTTTCTTTTCTTATATCATCTTGACCATAATATATTTCATTTAAATCCATACGAATACAATTAAAAAAAATTGATTAAACTAATCAAACTTTCTTTTTTAAATTTTGAGCAAATTCCAAGAAACTCAAAGAGGCTCAAACATTTAGGAGATAAAAATAATATATCTACATTATAAACATCATCGCAATTAGATCAACTTTGCAAGTTATGCATACAAAAACAACTAGTTTGGATGAAATTAAATAAAATAAAAAATATTGAGCATACCCTCTTAGGATGTAGTCTTCACTGAAATAAAACAAGAAATAAAACATGTGTAGGCCACAAATAGGAAAGAAGCCATATAGTGAGTTTGCAAGAAATACTTGCATTATTTGTTGTATTATTCTATTTTTGGAATTTTATACTATAAATAATAGTAAATCTACATTCAAATACTATTAGCTCGTTTGGTCATAAAATCTCTATCCATTGTTATTAGCTAGAACTATTGTTGCATCAATAGGAGCATGCTTTCTACTAAATAACCCTTATCGATGAAAATGTCTTTTCATCACCAAAAGTTGCTAAAGCTATCCTCCATCTCTATAGAGAGCTTTGCTTGAATACTATGACTACTACTAGTACTTCTTTTTAATACTATAATTGCAAAGAGGAAGTTAAATTTCACAAGAACTACATTCCTACACATTCTAATTTTTTTGAATTAAAGGTATAAATTTTGAAATTTTGAATTAAATAATTTGGTCTATCTGAAGAACTTTGTAAAGAAGATTGGGCAACCAAAAATATGTTATTTGCACTATTCCATTGTTCCACTATAGTGATTGGAAGCCTTTTAGTAGAAGTATCATAAATACATATAATATTTTGACAATCATTTCTAAAATGTCTATTAATCAAGAAATTAGGCCTTTTAATATCATCTTTGAGCACACCAACAAGAGGTACTAAAAAATATTCTAGACTTCCAAAACCACAAGTGTGACAATCATTCAAAATCTCATATTTGAAACAATATTACTTTAAAAATATTAAAGATTTGTAACAAGCCTTTGTTTTCCAAGTCCAACTTGGGTACAAATTTCAAGCCCCATTGAATAGTGCTCCAAAGGTTATGCTTGATAACCTAATATGCATACAATGTTGATAGGAAATAATAAGAATGTTCAAGCTCATGTGGCATATTAGGGCCATTCATTTTTACTCAGTCATTTCTTTGTATCTTCTCCTCTGTGCAAAGAAGGGAAATAATCCTCAATTTAGAAAGAAGATAGTAGATTATATAGAATCATGATTTTTTGTCACAAAAGTCAAATAAAAAATAGATTAACCTCTAAGGTCCCAAGGCCATTTTTCTGTCAAAAACCACTCAAAACTGCCATTTTGGTTGTGTCCATCCAAGGAACTAGAAAAAAATGTTTTCTTAGAATCAAACCATAGGGTCTTGTACTTCACTTGTCCAAGATCATATGGTAAAAATTTCATGAAGTTTGACCATATAGATCAGAAGATGTTAGTAGTCAAAGTAGAAAAAATAAAATTTGAACACTTTATTGCAATTTTCGATGACTTTGACCGCCTTTTGTAGAATTTGTTGTACTACAAACTTTGAATTCAAAATATTTTGTGTTGAAGAATTGAGTTGAAAGTCTAGGATAAAAATTTCAAAAAAAAATACTTGATTTTTATTCTTTAAAATATTGATAAGTAGAAATAGGTCCAAGATTGGAAAAAACACTAAATTGTTAATAGCTCTAAGATGGGGTTGAAACACAATAATTACAATGGTGAGAATTTTTTAGAACAAATACAATATTCTCAAAATAAAAAATTGAATTTTTTTTGAAAATTGCATTCAAAAATGAATCCTTTAAGTTATTTTTTCAAGAAATTTTTTCAAGAAGATGCTTAGATTGTCCAAAAAACAAGTTTGTCCTTAATTTTCTCATTACTAGTCTAAATAGAATGAATTAAAGCTTCACATGTAGATAAAATATAATATTTTAGGAAAAGAAAATCAAAAATTTATTTGGACTTTTTGTAATTTTTTTGGGATGCTCCCTGAGTTCACTTTTAGGCATTTTGTGGTATAATTTTTGCTCCTAGTCACCAATTGAAACAAAGATCATATTCTAGGAAGCTAATCAGTTTTCCTATCTTACAAAAAAGTTTCAAAAAGTTTCATTAAAAATCGAGGTCACAAGAACCTGCCCAAAATCCAATTTGTCACTCGAGGGGACAATGGGACTTTAGAGGTTAAAAATTCAAATGCAATTTAGGATTAGAAACAAAATAAGGACCAAAAAACAAGATGACTTTCAAGACTTTTAGAATACCATGCAATACTTCTAGTGTTTGTAGCATTTGACAAGTTTTCTTGTAGTTAGTAGTGGCCTTGTACACAACAAAATCACAGTTGTCCCATCCAACTGCCTTGTGAATATAATTGCATAGTACGGCATTGCATGGTATTCTAGAGATATTTTATTGAATTCCTTTTGAATTAGCATGAAAAAAAATCCACTATTGGGTTCAAATAATTTTATAAAAGGCACATAATCAACATTTATACATGTGGAGTTGTGACATTATACTTAGAAGACGTACGCAAAAAATACAAATTTCATCAAAGATGTTCTTAAATTATTTATAAAGCTAGTAGTTGCAAAGAAGAACATTTTAGATTTGAAGAGCTTTTGATAAGCTTTGGCTTTGTATTTGAACTCAAATTTTGATAAATGACAATTTTTCAAGCCAAAGTAACATTTGTTCTTGCATTTTGTTTCATTCGAAGAGATTTCGGGGCTCCGAAAGATCGTGAGTTTCCATCTTATTTCCGGACTATGGGAACTTTAGGAACTCTGCCTGAACAAAGAGTGCTACATCAGATATTAATACTTAATGAATAAATTAATTTTTTTTTTCAATTTTTTTTCCAATTTTTTTTTCAATTAAAAAAAAACTTTTTAATTATTTTTACTTATTTTATTTTGACTGCGTATTGTAGTTTCCAACAAAGGAAAATGGCTGAAACAACCCTCCAATGCCCCCAAATTCATTTTGAAAGTATCTATAGAATCTATAGAATATCTTTGAATATTTTGTATAGAGCTAATTATATATTAAGATTTAATGAATTATTTCAATTTTATGCTTTTTGAATCTTTGATTCAAATTTGCAAAATATGGTGTGTTTTTCCATTGTCTTCTTGTCCTAATTTTTTTCTAAGTTTAAAAATAAATTGACTATGATTTTTCAGCCTTCATTTCTCATAACAATTTCTTTAGTTATGTTTTAAAGATGTTTTAAAGAACAATTTAGTATTTTGACCAAAATGTCTTGAACAAATTAAAATGAATGTTTAATTAAAATAAAATATTTCAAATTTTTGTAATTTTGTTTTGTTGCCTGACGAACTAAAAAACAAAGCCCATTACGGTATAACTTTTGCTATTGGGCAGCAATTGAAATTAAAAATTATATCTCCATAAAGCTTAAATGTTTTTCTATCCGTGTTTTCTATCTTCAAAAAGTTTTTAAAAAATCAAGTAAAAAATTGAAGTTACTCAAACCTATCCAAAGTCCATTTTGTCCAATGACAATACTTTGATCTTTGGGGGATTAACCCCTAAAGGACCAAACGGCTTTTCTTGGCAATATAGCAATTTTAGATAGCTCACTGCGGATGGAATTTTTTTTTCTTTGAAAATTACACACAATGTGTGCCCAAGGAGTAGCTTTAAGGCCCAACAATTTTCAAAACTTTTGACTACATGGTTAAAAAGTTATTGGATGATATGTCATTTTCAATGGTCGACGGGCAGCTCAAAAAAATTCTGAAAAATCACTTTTTAAAAAACTAAAAATTTGAAATTGGTTATTTAGATTTATATATACGTATAAAGCTTTGAATTATTCCATTTTGATATACGAGATGAAAATTATGAGGTGTTCTAATTTGCGGGCAGTTATGGATTTTCTACTCTAAGATAAACTTTGAAGTCTTTTATTTAATTCAATTTTTAATATTTTTTGAAAAAAATAAAAGCATAGGATGTATATTGTTTATTGCAACAATACAACCATTGGGATCGACATTTTTCAATTCCATAATTAAATTCTTAACAATTTAGTGTTTTGAATCATTTTCTACTCCTTTCTATTTAATGTTTTTTTCCTATATGTTGTATAATTCCAAATGATCTGAAATGTTTCAAGCATTCCAAATGATCTGAAATTCCAAATAATCTGAAATTTGTCAATTCAAATGCTAATATCTTGCAATGTACAAGGTGGAAAATTCTGAAATTTTTTCTACATATTCTCAAACAAGTTTACTACAAGATCCTATAGTTACATGTGTCAAAAAAGTTTTTTTTGTAAAATTTGGTATTTGTTCTAGAAATGGCAGTTCTAGAGTGAAAACATAGTCTATGACCTGTAGGGGTTAAGTAATCCTAAACTACCATACGTGAGGGTCAGATTCATTAGGCTCTATACGAAATCATATCTTTTTTGGTAATCATTTTTTTTCATTAATTTGATTTAGAGTTATTGGAAGTTCATTTTACAAGGTTCATGACCTTTAATATGGTTCAGAATATTATGTGACCTTTAGCAATATTCACAGCATTATCAATAGCAGCCCTTTTTTTTGGGAACCATGGGGCCAGATTGCACCATTTCAAAATAAATGTCTATTTTTCGCCGGATAAAAGTAACCTTTTTTTGCCAAATTTTTTCCATTTTTCTCAAAAGTGTGGATGAAGTTGCCATTTTTGGATTGAAAAGTGCATACATATGATTGAAAAAGTGTTTTTTGATCTAAAAGATGGATGGATGTAGAAATATTTTTCTTTTCAAAATTTTAATCTTGGCACTAGGCTGATCAGTAGTCCAACACCAGCCTTCACCAATACCCACGGCTTTTAGTACTCATGATTTGAACATCATGAATTTTTTGAGGATTAAATTATTTTCATTAATATTTTCTAGACTCTTCAATTATGCCACGTTATAATTTCAGAAAATTTCATTAGATGCCATATTTAATTATATAAATATCGGACCCTAGCATAGGGTATCTCAAAAGTAAAAGAATTGCGTGCCTTGTAAGAGATTCAGGGCGGACAGATGGACGGCGCGACAACTGAAGAGGGAGGGGGCTTCAACAGCACGCTAACAAGTCTCGTGGTCGACGGCCCGACGGGCGGACGATTTCAAGGATTGTGAATCTGCTGCTCCGAAGTGTCCGCCATCTTCGCCTGCGACAGAAGTGTTGCCGACATCGCTGGCCTTCTCCTTATTTAAGTTAGGGTTCCATTAAATCTTTCGAAGACCACGACAGGAAGAAATTCAAGTTTCACCACTTCGTTTCTCGCTCCCCCCTGCCTGCCGTTCAATTCTCACCTTCGATCCGCGTTCGAGAGTAAGTAACTTAGTGCAGAAATGCGTGCACCTTAGAATTGAAGCTAAGCTGCCGCATTGTTCGGTTGTTCTGCATCCCGAGAAAATCCATTCACGTTTTCTCTCAGGTGATCCTCGCCGCGCTGCACGACGCTTGTTGCCGTTGTTGTCATTCCTCAATAGAATCTCTCGTGTTGGATGTCTTGCTCTTGTTTCTGGTTGTTCCTCTCGACAGCTTTTCCCTTCAGTTCCTGCATCGAAAAGCATTGGAGTTCCTCCTCGTTTTCTTAAATCCAGAAGACTTGGGGCTTACTTTGGGTTTGGGGTTTTGTAGTTGGATGTCTGGCTCTTGTTGCTGGTGTTGTTCCTCTGTAGAACCTTTTCCTTTAATTCCTTCATCGAAAAGCATTGGAATTCCTGCTCATGTTCTTAAATCCAGAAGACTTGGGGCTTACTTAGGGTTTGGAGTTTTATAGCGATTGAGCATGCAAGATTGAAAGAGGTGCAGCTACTGGGGCTTACACATTCGAGAGAGTTTCATAATTTGCGCAGGTAAATCTCGTTCTCCATTCTCATTCTCCACACAACGCAAAAGGGGCGTCACACCTTCTTCTCCAATTAGCTCCTCTTTTCTCTCCACAACAACTTCTCCTTCTTCATAGAAATGAGTATTGCGTGAGCGTTGCGTCAGCTTTGCGTGAGCGTTGCGATGTTTTGTTACGTGAGTGTTTGTGGTCTGTTACTTTTCGAAGTCAATTTTCCAGCCAGTACCTGCTGTTAGTACTCCTCAAACGCACCTTGGCTCTCCCACTGCTAGAGTTGACACTCATCGTTCAGAACTATCTGCTTTTGTAAATGTTCAGGTGTGCATTTTTGCTGCTGTATGGTAATAGAGGAGACAGTTGGAGAGCTAGTAAGTGTGAAGTAGTGGGTCCCAGAGTGTGTGTGGCTCATTTGATTTGGCTTCGGATCAGGACGTTGAGTCGAATGTGAAGTCCCAATTTAGATTCCGAATCCTGTGTATATATTGAACCAGTGTGCGAGCAAGCTGGACTATATGAGACGGCATTGCTTTTTGAGACCGAGATATTTTGAGTAGTGGGTCAGAGGCAGTACAATGATTTGAAGTCCTTGTTTAGGATTTGAAGTCACTGTTTGAGATGGCAGATCGCATTGGAAGTGGACGTTTTGTATCCCTAAGTGCATTTAAGTACACGATTCTTCAATTTCAGGCACAATCTGACAATTTAGTTAGAGACTGAATGTTGGTAAAGTTTAGTGAAATTAATTCCAATGCAATAGTGGCTGACCTTCTTTGTGCGTGCATGACTGCAGACTTGCGTGGAAGAGATTTCGGCCTTTAGCGTTGAGTTTCGGGCAAGCACATTTCGCAGTGGGAATACTTAATCGTGTACTGAGAAGCTGTTTGGATTTGACATCAGCCACTGTGTGTGCAGGTAAATCTCGGTGAATAATTGGTTTGATTTAATTATGCAGTTCATTTGGCAAAGCTCTTGCACCAAAGGCATGAACTTTAGAAATTCATACAGCACTCAATTGAGAATAATTTCTTGAGTTCAACGAGGACAGTGCATATAGAACGTTGTTTAGGGTTTAGATCAAATCAAGTTGATTGCAAAATCAACTGGAATTTAACACTTGTTTCTAGTGCCTTCTTCTTCCTTTCCTATGCTCTTCTTCAGCAATCCTTGCCCCGCTCTCTTTTCGCTCACTTGTGCTTGCTCCCCTCTGCTTAGGGTTGTACCCGTGCTCCTTCTGTCAGTCAAGTTGCACTTCCGGCGGCCATGGCGTTGTCTTTCGGATGGGAGTGGATGACCGATGCTCTGCTGTGGAGACCTTTCGCTCCCGTTTTTTCCCAGGCTATCGAAGCCGCCTTCCAGGGGCACCACCCATCCATCGACTTGCACATTGACTCTTCACACTCGGCCCCTTCTCATTCGATTACGTTCCAATCGCAGTCTCCTTGCCAGGTACTCCTTCCAACCCTTCCTCTTGGGCCTCCTTTCCTATGGTTTAGTGCTTTTTGTATGGCATTACATATCCAGTGTCTTGACAATCTGGTTGCATCTTTTGGCCTCTTAGACCGTGCTCCGTCCCACCTCCTCGTAGATTTTGTTTTGGCCAATGAGCGGGTAAAGTCGTAGTTGTCTCTTTTCCTCTTTTTAAATTTTTTTGGATTTTGGATTTTTGAATGTTGTACAAAATAGGAAAACTTGAGTCTTCCCCTTGCTTTCTCTGGGTTTCCTCCCTTTTCTAGGATCTGATGATGGGGGAACAACAATTCTCTTGTGCAATATGTGAATTTGTTTGATGTCATTTGGCGATCAGCTGATTGTTTAGTCGTGTGTGTGCGATAGAAAACTTGGAGTTCTGGACGCTCAAGGTCCGTGAGGAGGAACGTGGACCCGCAATCGGGAACTGTAGATTGGCAATGGTGGGAGGACGTATTGCAGCAATGGCATTCTTATGATTCATCGATCAATTTTCAGATCGAGACTGCGTGGGGGCAGTGCAATAGCACTTCTAATGCCTATTTTCAAGCTTCTGTGCCTGCTGGTGTTTCCATCCGTATAAACCATCAGAAGTATAATGTGGAGTTTGAGGCAGATGCAGTACAGAAGAATCTCTTCTCACATTACTCACGCAAAGTTCGAAGGCGGCTAACCTCTCCTGCATCAGGATCAGGTGCCTCAGCAGCAGCTGTAGTTGGTCCGGCTGCTTCATCGAGTGCTTCGCAAGCCTCTCATTCTCCGCATGCGGTATCTGTACCAGATCCATCAATTTCAGCTGGGGCGGTGTCTCTCTCCTACGATGCCAGTGATCTACAGCCATATGTGGAGAGCTCAGATGACAATGACTGCCCCATATGTGTGATGAATTTAAGGGAGAAGAACGCTGTGATATTGGCCAAGTGTCGACATGTCTTCTGCAAGAATTGTATTATGCGGTGGTTTGAGACTCGTCCTACCTGCCCAGTGTGTACAATGGCATATGGTGTCATAACTGGAATTCAACCAAACGGAACAATGAGCGTGCGCACTATTCCTGTAGCTAGTCCTGGGTTTGGGAGTGGTCTTGAAGGTTTCCCTGATGTCGACATCATCCAGATCCAATACAATTTTCCAAGTGGTATACAAGTGAGTTTTCTAATCCCTTTCACTCATTATTCTTGTCTTGGCCTTGTGGTTTAATAATGTCATCCTTTGAGCGTGACACCACGATTATTTATCTCAGTGGAGGGTGACACTGTTGAATCTAGGTTGTATCAATTTTGTTTTCTAAGAAGTTTGTGTGAACAGGGTCCCGAGCACCCAAGTCCGGGACGACGCTATACAGGCACTAGGCGGGTTGCATACCTACCTTCGACTAAAGAAGGTGAAGATGTGCTTAGCCTTTTGAAGACTGCTTGGGATCGTAGATTGCTGTTCAGTGTGGGTACCTCAATCACCACAGGTCAAAGGGATGTTGTCACGTAAGTTTTTTTCCTCTGTTGCTTTATGTTTTGTTTCTTGTGTGTCAATTGTTGGCCATAATGTTGTCTTAGAGGAATTTGATGTGAATATGACTAAGTATTGTAGGCTGTGGTAAAGATTTTGGAGCTTGAGAAAATTGAAATGGATAGGTTCGTTGGAAACAATGTCCAGCTGGACTAAGGTTTTCTTGGCAGATCCAGAATCCATTTGCATCATAAGTCCAGTGTTGTCTTTTCTCACCTATTTGTGTCCTATTTCGAATCAACCTCGACGTTTACGGCCAGTTTTATTTATTTACAGATGGTCAGGGGTGCATCACAAGACAAGTACTTGGGGAGGTCCAAGCAACTTTGGTTATGTGAGTGTTTCACAACTTCTGTTGTATCCACTTAAAGTAAAATTGTTTCCGGGCATTCTTTCTTCTACTTGCTCTAGAGCACCAATTCTGCACACTGAGATGAGCCCACAATTTTTTTGCTAGAAGTTATGAAGGTGTGCTGTTTTGTGCTTGTACTCTTTTTTGCTTTCCGAGGAAGATTTTTACTCAAAACTCACTCTTTCAGGTTCATTTGTTTTGTCCTTGCAGCCTGATCCTACATATTTTGCTCGAGTCAAGGCAGAACTTGCTGAAAAGGGCGTGAGGTGAAATGTATGCTCAAACCGAGCGATGGTTGCGTGCGACAATGCAATTTGTAAATACCGGAGCTCAGTTTTACTGTTTTCCTTGTATTTTGCATAATTTTAGAGTACCGGTATGCTGCTCGACTGCTTGGGTCACAAGCACAAGTCTGATGAGTAATGCGGATCACGAGTTCACGATAGAAAGCTCAGTTTAGCTTTGCACCAGTAGTTTAGTTGGGTGAAACCTCTGCGTTGTGATTTAAAGATACCCTTCATGTTCCTTTGTACATTTTATTCTGTACAACAGCAAGCAGTTTGGCAATCATAAACTGCTACAGAAATTATGGCTCTTGTAATTTTCATTACCGTAAGAGTTACTGTTGTTCATTATTGTAAGGACGAAATATGTATTTTTTGGGATGAACTTCCCTGAAAATTTGTAACTCCGTAAGAGTTTCATTTGTACTTGAAAATGCATTGAAAATATCGTAGCGAAACTATCCAAAATAGTACTTTGATAAGATTTTATATAACTTCAAAATTTAGTTGTCACCAAAATATTCAAGACAAAATTGGGGGATGAGTCTATGAATTTAGAGGTTAATATACAGTGAGGTACGGTTCATTTATGAATTTTTCACTAGAAATTTCATCAACTCAACTTCAAGAAGGTTTTAGTATGCTAAAAATGAACCAATTTTTGAAATTGCAAATTGTGTTGGAATTGTAATAAAGTGCACTTCAACTTCATAACAATTGAAAAAGGGATAATTTAAAAACATACAACAATTTCGATGTCTTTTATAAACTATCTACCATTTCATAGAGAACCTATAGAAGATAGTGAACAACTTTTTGCAATGGGGTGATGAACAAGCAAGAAATTATACTAGCAATTCAAGTGGTATGAGATGAAGTATCTTTAAAGCAATTGTGAAGGTTCATTTCTAATATGGACCATTAAATATAAGTTGTAATTTTCACAAATGGTGGCAAAACTAGATGGTACATAGTGCATAGAAAACATCAAACACTTCGTATGATTTTTAATTACATATGTGTATTTGGGATGATGATGAGGTAGACTTCAATGTGATTCCAACACAATTTACAATTTGAAATTGCGTCCATTTTTTAGTACACAGACCTTCCAAAGTTAACCTAATCTTAGCAGGATGCAAAATTTGTATGGAGTAAATGAATTGTACCCCATTGTACTATACAGTCGGATACAAGAGCCTTACAAATTTTTCAATCCGTTTTCACTAGAAAGTTCATCAACTTTAGGAAGCTCTAGCATGCTCAAAAGTGACCCGATTTTGAAACCACAAATTGCATTGGAATTGCAATGAAGTGCACTTCAACTTCATAACACGTGAAAAAGGGATAATTTAAAGTCATACAACAATTTGGATGTCTTTCATACACTGTGTCCCATTTCATAGGAAACCCTTAGAAGATAGTCAAAGATTTGTTGCAATGGGGTGAAGAACAAGCAAGAAATCATACAAGCAATTCAAGTGGTATGAAATAAATATTTTTCAGCAATTTTGAAGGCTCATTTCTAATATGGACCATTGAATACTAATTGTAATTTTTACAAATGGTGACAACACTAGATGATAGATAGTGAATAGAGAACATCAAGTTTTTTGTATGATTTTCAAGTACATATGGATATTTGCAATGAAGATAAAGTAGAGTGATTCCAACGCAAATTACAATTTGAAATTTCGTTCATTTTTCGGCATACACCAGCCTCCCGAAGTTCACCTCAGCAGGATGCAAAAATTCGTAACGTTCCTGTACCCGACTGTACTGTACTCATATTCTACCTGCCTGGAGTTCTATTCTCTCTTCTTCATTGTTCATTTGTGGGCCTTAAATTCTCCATAGAAATTAAGGATTTTGTTGTTTAAAAGGAACACGCTGTGATCTTTGTGCTGAGATCTGTTGGATTGAAATGTTATGAAAAATCACATCAAAATTTCGAGGCTTACAATAGACTGCTGGATTCATAAGAGGAAAAGGTATTGAGTTTTCTATGAACCGGTAAGAATGAAGGATTAAAGAATGACTGCTTGAACTGTTTGTAGATACACATGATCTTTTTATGGGCCGCTGCACGTAGACTCGCTTGTCTGTCTAGCAACATTAGCGGGAATAGAATGGTTTTCAAAAATCTGACTAGAATGAGAACACGTCTCTCAGGAGCAAGCAGCACAGACACTGTCCAGGCACCAAGTCGTCTGATAAATGGTGATAGAAGCTTCTGATCTAGACTGCGGGCAACATGCACTTGTAGTGCTGTTTGGGATGACTTTCCAGGGCCAAGTGCAGAGCAGTATCAACGCCCAGGCCCTGATGAAAGAGGGCGTCATAGATCACACCAACAAAAGCTGCCAAGTCTCTCTCTTCAACCTCTTGCCGTTCCATGTGCTTCTCCGCCCTCTCGAAATCGCTGTCCTCCCAATCACTCTCCGGGCCGCTCTCCTCGGTATCATCCCCGTCTTCGTCTTCCTCCTCTATCACAAATCGTCCTACATCATGCGCCTCCTCTGCGTGGCGTCGGCCTTCTGGTGTCAGCACATCCACGCCATTCGTGACCTGCATGTCTGTCTCTACTGCCGATACGATTACTGCCTTTGCTCCTGCCTCCAAAAAGGCTTTCACTACCGTCGCTGGCGGCCCGTGCTTCCCCATACACAAGACTATACGATCTCGCCAAGCCCCGACCTGCGAAACATACATCCCTGTTAATACAGATGAATGTGGAATTGCGAATGAATTTCCAACTCCTAGGACACGGTGCTACAATACACAACAGAATTACACTAATCTGCTCACCATCCAGCGTACATCTTCCGCAGTCAGGTGAACCGATGCCAGCGCTCTGCGAAACATGTAGGAGCCTACCTCTTGACCATCTTCCAAGACCTGCCACGAGTTTCTTTCTTCATCAGAATGTAAGGTTCTCGTAACTTACAGTAAGTTCCAATTGACGATCCTTGTACAGATATGCTGCTGCAGGACACCAAAGCCTATTCCAAGAAAGTTCAGAAGAACTAGTGTGCAATTACTGCCAAATATTGATTGTATACAAACGGCCACCTGCCATCACGTTTCCTCCCAAATTGAATTTCTATGCTTCGTGGTCTATACTAATGCGTCCAAATTCGCTAATCCAGGGATAAATAGGTCAGGCAAGCCCACCTGAGTATGACGCCCCATGAAGCGATAAAGGGTTCCACTCACGCTGAACCTTGGGAACCCAGCGACAAGATCCGCTAGATTTGCGATTCGCGGAAGCGGCCCCCTTGTCTTGCCTGTTGATCCTAGCCGCATGCCATTAATCACATTCTGCAGAAACTCCGTTGCTTTTTCTCCAGGTTCTGCTACTGCCAACAGATCACTTCGCCAGCTGCTCGAAAGTGGAACATTTTATAATTAGACAATTATTGTCAAAATCAGGAATTGCTATTAATGTCACAAGTTTTGACAAGACATGAAGCTACAAGTAAAAAAAATTGTCCTGAGGCTCTATCAACCCTCATTACAAAATGTGAGCTTTCAAAGTTAAAGAAAAGAGACGAGCTCCATATATTGCAGAATACCAAGAAGAACTGCACTTTTATAGAAATCGAAAACCAAGAATTGAAATATCCGGTAAGGAAGAGATAGAATCCACCTTAGAATCATGCCAGTAACATCACTGTGTAGTGCAAGATGAACAACGCCCACTTGAGGAGAACCAAGTAGCTTTTCTTGAAGAGCCATAACAGGTGGGGCAAGTTGACGAGGGCCTAAAGGTGGTGACCATGGAGGTGAGTGGCTGCCCTTCATGAAGCTGGGACCGAGACTAAGCGGTGGCATTCCATCATTGGGTTTAAAGGATTGTAGTCCAGGCTCTGAACTGTGCAGCCCAGGACTTCTTGGACCCAGTAATGGCGATACAAATGGAGAATTGGAGGTTTGTGGTACAGAGATCGGCGGAGGGAAGCTTTTATAATTGAATAGCTCTAATTTGAGACCATGGCGTGCACAGAAGCCCTCCACAATGCGGGCGTGTCGCCATGGCTTGACAAGCTCAGGGCTCCGACACCCTTCAACAAGAAGAATTCTTCGTCTCAATCCAATGCCTGCGACAATCAAATCATCTCCTGCCAGCACTCGTGCAGAGACTTGTCAGGAAAAAAGCCTTTTGAGTATAATCTCCAGAATATTCTTGTTTGGGGATAGAATCGTAGAAAAGCTCGGAGTGTCTCATTTTAATATAAGAGAGGAAAACCACGGTAACTTTCAAAAGTAATACTCGAGAGACAGGTCAGTAGAGTGTCCGGAAAGCATTTGGAGGGAATATCACAAAACCTCTCATGAACAAACATAATTCTCGAGAAGGTACTTAGCGATGGCATTCAAAAAATGGAGTTATGCAGGATTAAGATCTTCAACACTAGAACGTCAATTAAAAGTTGGTATGCTCCTGAAAATATAACGGAACATACCTTTCCCAAATTGTGAGCCTCTGGGACCTCCTCGTGAAGAGCGAGTTTTGTCCAGCCAGAGGTCTTCTTCTTGAGAAAGTGGTGCAATAGCATTACAAGCAGCTTCAAATACGGCAGCATTTGCATCCACAAATTCTTGGGTGGCAGTTTCCAACTTTGACCAGATGGCAGGATCCGTCTCGTCCAACTCCATACCACAACTTTCGTCAACTGTGTACAACAACAGCAACGACAGTTGTACATAAATTGGCGCATACCCTTGAAACATCAACGACTGAAGAGCATACTGGAACTAAGCAACGGGTTTCCACAGATTAAGCTGATTCAGATGACCTTTCGGGCCTTATCAGCCAGTCAAAATATAGTAAGAGATTTATCCACAATTCTGCACTGAGATCTCGCTGAATATCAGCTAATGTCACCTCTCCCAAGGGAATCAATAAATGTTACTTAGACGGACAAAGTAGCTAAAACGGGTCCTATTATCTTACTTGGATTGAAGCGGTAATACTGCAGGTTTGGAAGCATGGGAAGAAGAGTGTCCAAAGCTTCTTCTACTCTCTCAACAGAGCAGGCACTCTCAATCAGTACCTGACCAGTGTCCAGATACCGCCACCCTCCTTTGCCGCGTGCCTACAATGACCAGAAACAAAAGTTTCTAGCTAATGCTTTGAGCCAGCTGACTGGCCTTGATTGAGAATACTTACACTGCAACTATTTGATTTTATTGAGCTTTTACATCGGTTCCAGAAAATTAACTGATGCGTGACAACGACAGCAAAAAAATGCTGCAAACATGTCTGGTGAACACAAAGTGCCAGCACTGACGGTCAAGAACAAGCTTACAAATCAATAACTTTCCAGTACATGGAGAAGATGCCATCCGTATGCAAGACATAAGAAACAACTGGGATGCTGACATGACCTCGTGAACGTGAAAGCGAAGTACAGGAGACATACCTTAGTAGGCGTATTACCGCACCCAATAGAGACGAGACAATCAATTGGAGTGTCTGGCCATATGAGCTGCGCTTCACGTATGGCAATAATGGTTGGATTATTGGCGACAATTGCCCCATCCTGCCACCGATTGGACTCTGCAAACGCACAAATTAGTGATGCTCAAACCTAGTTAACCATTGTTCTCATATCAGAACTGACAAAACCGATGTGTACATGTCGAGGGGTGCTACTTTGGAAGCGGCAAACCTTGTGAGAAGTCATCGAGATAATAGGGAGCAGCAGATGATGCACGGATGGCTTCCCATATTTGGTGCTTACAGCTGCCTATGAAGGCACTTCTTCGCGGTCCGGCTTGAGTGACTAATGGAGTGGCAGTGGCGGGAGTCCCAGAAACGGAGGCCGCCGGCCCGTCGTTTGTCCAGGGTGCTGTCTCAGGTGTTCCTGGAGGATACTACACCCACACAAAAGTCATAATTCAAAATAGCTCTCATGGCAAAGTTTACGACACTAGAACCCGTAAAAGATACAGAGAACATTATAACAGAAGCTGGAGTTATTGTACTGACCACTTTATGAAGACAAGCTCAGAAATGATGTAAGTTGCAAAATCACATACCTGGTAGTTGCGAAACACAAACGGCTGTGCAGGAGTAACACTGACAAGAGCGGAAACAACAAAAACCTTTGGAACTCCCTTGACTGCAGATTCAACTAGAAGATCCCCCTCCTCATCCGCGCACATCTCTTTCAGCAAACGCTCAAATTGCTCCGCATTGTGCTGATTGTCAAGCCCACAACAAACGTCCGATTAATGCCTCCTCGCTTTGAATACTACAGAGCACATAACATGTCAAAATCAAGAAGCTGAGGACCACAAAAACTCTGAGGAGTTGAATAAAAACATTCAAGATGATGCAAAGGTATCAACAAAAGGAATACGCAAACATGACATTATTTGTCTTCCGTTCCGATAAGAATATGAAACCAGTCGCCCATTCAAAACTAGCCAATACCTTTGACCCATGAACCACGACTCGAAAATTTTGCGATGAACTTTTGTAGACCTGGTCGATCTTTTCGCGCCATGTGGCTGCTTCGTAGTCTTTTGGAATTGGCTCGGCAAACACAAGCTTTCCTACATCCACCAGAACTTATACTATCATAACTCACGAGGCTTATCACACAGCTACAACCCATGAGCCCCACAGAAGGACGAATGAATTGCATAGGGTAGAAGTGGCAGGTACTACCTGTACTCTCGTTCGCAATGTTCACAGAAGAATGACTACATGATAATCGAAAATCAGCCCGAAGGTATGTGAAGCATAGACAGACTCTACATCCACACGTTCACTCACCTAGTGACTTGTAAATGTCCTCACACTGATCCAGGTCCATAAGCTTGATACCCAAAGCTACAGCAAGCATACCACCAGTAGATGTCCCACAGATAAGATCAAACATCTCATGAATACGTCGACCTGTTCCCCGCTCAATATTTCTTAGCATCTGTACAGTTGCCATTCCCCTCATACCCCCACCGTCCATAGATAATATGCGCAACCCTCGTTTGGACACTGGCCGACCACGTACTGCCCGCCGCAGATACTCATTTTCACCTGAATAGACACGGAGACGAGAAACCTTGACATTACTAACCTCTTAAGCATTCTCAGCCATACAGTGAGCACATACTGACAAAATTTGAGCTGCACAGAATAGTAATAAACTCATTTCAAATTGGTTGAAATGTAAGTGTGGAAAAAATGACACTATTGCAATCTCAACAATCGTACCACAACCAAGGAGCGCATAAGGGTACCGACGCCTTTCTGCAGTGGCCAATGGCCAAAATATTACCAAAAAAGAAATATTACCAAAAAAATTTTGTACCTAGAATGGCCAATGCTCGGGCAGCAGCTTTACAGACTGTCGCATTTGTACCGGATGCTTGACGCAATAGGAGGTCTCTCAAACTTTCAGATGCAACTAAGGTGCGCCGGTTCTCCCAACAAAATGCAAGGTTGCCTACAGTCAAAAGGGCATGTCGCTGCACCTGCTTGTCCATTACACTTCACAAGGGTTACATGACTTCTCCCGGCTACATGGGCTGCAGTAGGGAATACTTCTCGTTCTGTAGCCCAAATATTTACTCCCCCCTAGGAAGAGCCTATTTTCAGATCAACTTAAACAGTATCTAGTAAAGGGCTCATTGAATGAGAGGAATCAACCACATCAAAATTCTGAAAAATGTGATCGTCCGAATTGGATATTCACAAACCTCGATACTTCGATGGACACACAAAATTTTAAGACGCTTGAGTATCTCCTTTGTGAGGACGCGGGCTGCAACAGCATCAGAAGTAAAGGCCAAGTTCATCAGGACCTGTAAAACAGAAATAAGCAGTTCTTCTTCACTGCTTGTGTTGCGTAAGACCATCTCAATGGCCTGCACCAAATCAGCTCGCATTAAGCGCACTCCCACTGCTCCATCTACAGCAAGTGATGCCAATGCTATGCAAGCTTGGTCCACCTTCACCATGCAAAAAACGCCAGAAGACACACTATCAGGATGACGACTGCAATGAAGCATTAGGCCTTCAATTCACGACAACATGATCTGCTTTATTAAGGGTTTTAGACTGCACTAGTTAACTGATATTCAGGTAAAGAATAACCAACCACGTGAGGATTGTCACTAAGCATCATGCTAAGAAGTTGACGAAGCGCGCCCTCATCCTTGCCAATAACGGAACGATTACTATCATCTTGCGCCATCTTTGCCAAAGCAGATGCCAGCAACGGATGTTGGCAAGACGAAAACCGAAATATGAGTGCAAAAAACACACTCAACTTGTGTTTCGATGCAACAAAGTAGGAAGCTGTTTCTGTCTGCAGCAAGATTGAAATGAGTCATTAGATTACAGTTCCAGTCATTGACATCAAATTTCTTGAACCATAGATGCAAACTCTAGATTCTAAAGATTACTTCTCCGCTATCGGCCAATATCGCCGAAGAGTCTGTTTCCGTAATTCAAGGTGCAGAGCGTAAGCGGGCAGGACACTGTAACCGAAATTATCATCTTCTGCTCTCTAGCCACGCCCCAGGTCAGATTTGTCACAGGAGCAGACCTAGAAAACTGAAGATAATTTCGACCAAAATTCAATCGTAAACCTCACTACTTGCAACTTGCTGAATGTGACCCCAAACCGCCAAGCATAAAGACCAAGCTGTAAGCCAAACCGTACCTCAATGTCCACGTTGATGGAAGAAAGAGCTTGATCGCCCTCGATGCGGACATTGGCTAGTGACAAATGACGCAAGTTGGTGCACGGTATTATTTCTGGCAAAAACTCCAGAGGATTGCCAAAAAGCCGCAATATTCGTAACTTGGACATGGCCCTGCTAATGCAGCGCCAGATAAGACCCTCCATCAGTATCAATGCTGCTCCACACGTATCTTAGGTGAAAGTTCACAAACCTGGGCGTACCTATGAAATATGCACACTTGCTCCGTGTTCTGCCATGTCAAATTCTGATACTCATGCCCGGAGATACAGTAAGCGACAAGCATACAATGCAGATGGTCAAATACAAAAGTGTGTTTGTACTTACCTGAAATCTAACAAAGGGCGCACAAGCTTGTTGTGCTCAAGTGAAAGCTCCACCAATTCAATGCATTCCCGAAGCTCGGCTGCAACACATTAACTAGTGAGATAGGTCTCCAGAGAACCAACCATACGAGGAATGCAATTGGACATCAAATCTACTACGATGTAGAGAGTAGGGTCAAGGCATCGCAGAACACCTGGAACCGACACAAGAGCATTATGGTCACATTGAAGCACTTGCAGCCGGGTGAGGTGACCGACTTCAGAAGGCAAGAGCGTGATCTTGTTATTGTCCAGGTAGAGTTTTTCCAGCAAAGGTAGCTTCATCAACTCCGAGGGTACAGTCTGCAGGTTGGCAATCAGAGGTCTGTACTGAGCAATATGCTGACGGTCAAAGGCAGACATGATGATTTTTCCACTTTCGAGCAACGCCAATCGTGCAATGATTAATATGCAAGGATAAGGAATCAGTAAGTATTACCACTTTAGCTACACAACGAGAAAATCGACGCCTCAAAGAAGCGCACAAGAAACATAAAATGAAGTAGCAATTGCAAGAAACCTCATCATCGAGAAGGGCGTGACCATGGCCAACAATGTGACAATGAGAAAGGAGCACATGTGGAGCGAAGCTTACAGTGAGGAAACAATTTGACAGGTTAAGAATGGAAATGGATCGATAGTTCTGGCTGTAGCCTAAAAGTTCGTCAGAAACGGTTGATTTGGCGATGTGCTCAACGGAGGCAGGGACAAGCACGCGGGTCAACACGCCTAAGCCATCGGCGGAGGGGGCTGAACCCACAGTCCTCGACAACGACACGACTCGGAGAAGCTCCCGCCGTTTATGGACCGCCATGCGCACTTGGATCGTTCGGTCCCGTCCGCTTTCATCGACGACATGCGGAGACTCCGATTCCTCGTATGTAGGTGGGGCCACTGCAAGATCAACTTGGATTTCGTCGAGCGGAGCCGGTAATGTCACCATAATCTGGGATTGAAGCTTCAGCACCACTTGATCTTCATCGTCGCCTGCGGACCAATCAAGCTGAACCCGAAATCGGCACGAAGAGAGAAGGTCGCTGCCGATGTCGGACTTCAAGGGCTGCCCATTTTGAAGGAGCTCCCGGTTGGGAGAATAGACTTGATCCCCATAGCCAAGAGTCAGGTGGAACGCATCCACCTGCCGTTTCCAGCCTGGCACCCAAGACATGATGCTGATGCAGTGGATTTCCCTGCACGAGGACTACATCCAGATTGTGGCAGCCTCCCGGCCTAGCCTTGCGAGGACGTCGACCGGGACCGAGCGAGAAAAAACAGAGAGCACCCAGGCTCCAGATCCCTGCAGGAAGGAACTTGGAACATACTTACTTCTTGCTCGTGTACAGGGATCGCTTCTCCAAATCACGTCCCTCCTTCATTCATTCCTCTACACCCGCACCAGCACCAACCCGGAATTCACCAATACATTCAACCAGACCAATTTATGATTGAAGAAACATGGCAACACCAAGCAGTTCCGCACTGACTCCACGCCTCCGATAACAATGCTCAGCCCCGTAACCCAAATTCACCCTTCAAGATGGCACAACCACCACCCGTACAACCTTCGCAACGCCCCAGCTAACCCTAAGATTCCACGTACACCGAAATTCTTTGAAAAAATCGGAAGAAAAACCCACGAGCCCAAAGCGGAACTGCAGGTAATGAAGTCTTCCAGATCGCTCACTCGCTCGCAAATAGATCTCGCAATCAAGCAATCTAAGAAGCCGGAAGAAAATCCAATCAATTCACTTCCCCAAACACAAAAGTCCGTGCCCTCGCTTGCCGTACCGGTCTAGAGAAAAACGGGGCGTGCACCAGGTGCGAACGAATCGACCTAGGAGCAGAGAGGGGAGGGAGCGTACCAGCGCGGCGAGAGCATCGAGAATGACGCCCCGTGCAAGCCTCGACGAAAGTCAAGCGTCTCTCCCGCGTCCGCAAGGCAAGGGAATAGAATTGCTTGCTTGCGTGCTTGCTTTGCGGCAATCAATCGAGTAGGTGTCTGCCAGTGGCCACCACATCAACCTCTCTCTCAGACCAAAGCCCCGGCTTCCACTTCATCGTCCGGTTCCGCTTCCACGATCCATACCACAATCTGCGACTCCGTCGCTCAAATTCAATCTCGTCGCAGAGGACGCTAACCAGCTCTATGCATTTCACATCGACTTCAACCGATTGGAAAAGCAATTGAACTGTTGTAAGAATAATCAGGAGTTCGGTCGCGTAGCTGCTGCAGCAATGGAAAGAACCAGTGCTCAACGCAGCTACCTCAGCGTTGCTTAGCTTCCTGCTTGCCGCACTGCAAGCAAAGCAAAACAAAACAAAACCACCGGGGATTTCAACACAAAATTGCCTAATTGTCTCACAAGCTCGCAATTCTATACTTCAGATCCTGCCTTGCCCTCCCGTCCGCGCGCTCACCAGAGGGCTCCGTCCGCACGCACGTGAGCGCAGGCAGGTAGACAGGATGACAAAATCCAGGAGATCACAGCCTTCGCAGGGAAGCTGTGATGGATCCAAAATTCAACTCGTGCAACTCGTCCAAAAAAAGCATCCTACCACCCAGAAGATATAGAAAAAGGGAACCGGAATCATACAATGCACACAATGCAGAGCAAGGAGTGCACATTGGTGGTGAAATTGGCCCCATTCATCGTAGGTGCGAGGAGGAATCCATGGCGGCTGACTTAATACTGCCAACGCTCGCTGCCTGCCAACCCAAATGCAATCAATGAACGGAATTTCAACTGCTGCTGGCAACGATGGAATCCCAACCTGCTGGCTGGCTCGCTCGCTCGTTGTCGTGCCCTAAATTGTGGATTTCGGGGGGAACACTACAAGAACCCTGCGAGCGGGGAGCGGGGAGATCCATATCATAAAGAGAAGAGCAGCAGCAAGACGGAACCAAACCGAATTGTGTAAATGGCGGTGTTGCGTGATCTCCCGGAATTGCGAGCAATTGTTGCGTCAGTCGGAACTAAGAAGAATTTACCGAGACAGAAGACACAGGGCAGTCCTCACTGTCGAGCCGATGGATCGGCCGCGCGGGGCTTACGGGGCGGAAAGCGAACGCAAGAGACACAAGACGGAGTCACGTCGGGGGGAAGCTTATGGCGGGCCGACGGGGCGGGACTCACGGGAGAGGCGTGTGACGGTCGCTCCAAGTCATTCCAGGGTGCAAGTAAAAAAAAAAGCCCCCTATTTACCTTGTAAGGTAACTACACCTAAAATCAACCATGTTCTAATTGCGACCCCTATCTAGGAAGGATTGACATGTTGCTTGAAGTATGTTCTATTGTCAATGATGAGTTAGGTAGGCTTAAATGGTTGCTTTAAGAGCATACTAGCCATTTTTCTATGATTTTTGAAGTGTCGAGAGTGTGGCTATGATTGAATCTCAGCGGTAGGTCATGTGGCAAAAACTCTGGTGCTTACAATTTTATAAATGACGAAATTAGCACCTAGCTTTGTAGCTATCTGGCACTTGGCCAAATGAGAGTGGTCGCTGCTGGTGGCGAATAGGATGGACAACTTTCTAAAGTCTTGGCTAAGGATGCATCACTTTTTTTCTAAATATGGCACCTATACTTATAAAATCTTCTGAAAATGGCACTTAACAATCCAAATTAGGGACTCGGAAGAATTCTTTGGTGACACAGATGCAATTGATCAAAATTCTCTCAATTGGCTGTCCTTGTTCACGGATTTTTGCGACTCCTATTCAAAAAAATACAACATAGCTTTCTAAAACAATCAGACCAACAAACGCAAGCCATAAGTTTTTTATTGAAATGCAACAGGAGTCATGACGAACCAGGCACGCAGCTAACACAAGATATAAGTTCTAAATTGAAATGCAACATGAATCCTCACGAACTAGGCAGGCAACAAACACAAGGCAGAAGTTCTAAATTGAAATGCAACATCAATCATGACAAACCAGGCAATCAACAAACACAAGGCAGAAGTTCTAAATTGAAATGCAACATCAATCATGACAAACCAGGCAATCAACAAACAATACAACAAACACAAACTAACACCTAGACATTGAACTTGCGAATCCGTGAACTCGGCCAATGAAGTTCATCATTGAGAATTGCAAGTTCCCATACTCAAGCCTCATGCTTGCACTTTTTATCCTTCCTCCAGGCGTCGTAGGCATTCTCAAAGGGAAAATCCCTTACTGTGTAGTACCACTGAGAATACACACCAACGGCACATTCAAGGTGGTCGTCAAGGCGATTCCAGAGTTTGCCTCTGGAAAAGGCTACAGAGGAGAAAATACGCTCGTCTTCGACAGATCCAAGAACCTGCACAGCTGTGATCTCTGCCAACTTGATCCATTCGGAGATGGCAGCCCGCAACCACGCAGAGGTTCCAATATTCCGCCACAACCGTGTCAAGGGATTGAGGAGGACCGGTTTCTCCATGGCGTCAGCTCCATTTGCCTTCATGGTGGCCTTCCAGGTGCTGCATTGGTGGTTTAGCTTATCTTCACTCAGCAGTCCCGGGCTTACTGTTTCACCTGCACTTCTCTCGCGACAGAATTGCTCCTTCAGAACCATGAAGTGACACTCAAAGAGTGTGTCTACATTCGATTGGAGCCAGTATTGAGGGTACATAACACCCAATGAATCCATGACGTTGGAAGCAGGGAATCTGCTACTCAACTCATTTATCAGCTTCTCCGCTGCCTCTGTCCAAACAAAGTTTAGGATTAGTGGAAGCATTTCGGTTGTGTTTTTGGTTAGTTGAGCAAACAAGGAACTGATTCCCATTGCTAGCAGAGGTGGTTCGGTGGTTCAGATACCCTACATGAGCAGATACTACGGATTCAAAGCTTACATCAGATTGGAAGCTTACATCAGAAGACTACAAGTTGGAATCACATTTACCTATACATAGTGACTTCAAGCATGTGATCACCTCCGCGAAGTTGTTTTTTGTCACAGGCTTTGCTACACCGAACTCGTTACCGGTGACAGCGTCGAACTTCACAGGACCGCATGTCCAATGAATATGCTCCACTTCATTTGAGTTCAAGTCCAAGGTCGACGGTGTCCAGTTCCAAGACATGCTTGGATGACGTCCACATGAAAATTCCTTAAACTCACAAAAGGCATCAGAAACGAAGCATGTGTTCGGGTTACTGTAAAGTTCATACAACTGTGCCTGACAAACCTTAACTGCAGCAACATAATCACAAACAAAAACATCCCTTTGTTGAGAGAACTTAATGAGGTCATGCACTGTTTCTAAGAGAGGTAGAAAACACGATAATGCACAAGGAACAGATATGTCAGTGAGAAGGTTGAAATTCTTCCTGGCGGCTTCCCTTGCAGAAGCCTTGGAGTCTTTGTCAAACCAATCTTCCGCCATCTTCACCATGAGTGTCTTATATTCCCCCATCACCCTCTTCAATGGAGACAACATGCTCAGCCATCGTGTCTTAACCTACAAGAATCACACGCAGGTCAGTGGGAGCATACAAGGCAAGGCCAGCTTCATATAAGCTACGGTCACTAAACCAACTTTATACAGCACCTGCAGACACAAATGGCACAAAGAAAATGCTGACCTGCAGAATGATCTTCAATCCTTTCGTATGCATGAGTTCAGCAAGTTTTGTGAATTTGAGATGCCTTTTTGGACTCGCTGCAAAGTACCCATGCAAAGTCTGAAGCAGAGTCTCTATTTTTGCAATTACCGGTAAGTGAGACAGGGTCTTCACCGCGAGGTTCGTCCGGTGGCTAAAGCAGTGCACTCCCTCCATATGGAGAGCAACTCGTTCCTGTAAGATTTTGGTAACGCCCGCTCTTGATCCCTATGCAACAACATGCATAAATCATGAAGCAAAAATCATCAACAACATGCATAAATCAGCAAGCGGAAATCATGAACTAGACAGATAGACAAGACGATGGAGAAGCACCTGGAAGACGGCCGCACCATCTGCTCCGAAAGAAACCCACTTGGAACGCATGTCCTGCCGTGTGATGCCAGCTTTACCTTCAATGGCGTCAATTATGCAAATCGCCAGCCTTGATGCAGTTCCCCCCTTCGTCACCTTCTCCAAAGCCAGCAGCATGGGGACTCTGGCGAAGTCCTGCACAACGTATGCATGGATCGATATCCATTGCACATTGTCTATTGTAGTGACTTCATCGCATGTTATGGAAAAGAACCCACAGGCCGCCATGTTTTGCTTAGTCTTTCTTGTGATCTCTTTATGGATGTACTTTGCCATTGACCAGCCGGCAGAATCGCTCCAATGTTTCCGGCTCATGTGTGGCATCTGCAAATACGTGAACAACTCTTGCAAGCTTTTATATTCCACCATAGGGCAACCACTGTGAAGGACGTGAAAAGTAGTGGCAAATTGTTGAATCTTTCGTGCCTTCTCACCCTTCATCTCAATGTTCACTTGCTGCGCTATGGTTGGACGATTGATCATCTACGTGTTGTAAACACCCACAGCCTTGAAGTGACGACAAGTCTTGTTGATGTACACTTCCCCTTTCTTCACCCCCAACTGCGACAAGTCCTTCTTGGCGACGCACTTGCCCGCATGCTTCTCAAGGGTGTCTGTCTTCGGGCCCATGGTGACTGCCCTGCCGTGAACTTGGGTGCAAATCTTGCACTGAACTCTGTGCACAGTCGTGTCTCGATCTCCACGCACCATCTCCGCCCAAGGATGCTGAATTGCCCAAGTATCTTGGCACTTCCTACTGACCTCATAGCTCTTCTGTTTTGCTTTCCGATCATTGGTCTCAGAGCTGTCGATGTTGACAACCTCCACGACGTCATCATCCTCTTCTATGCCGACCACCTCAGGCAAATCGGGAAGCCGTGCAGGACAGATGAGGCGCACCGCGGGATTGGAGCGTCCAGGGGCGCGTGCTGATTCTGAAGCAGAGGTCTCTCCCAACGGCGACGACATCGACTCCGATCTCACGCGCTTCAACGGACGTTTAGGAAACACAATCTCGGTGAGATTGTCGGAGTTCTGGCTACTAAGAAAATATGATTCCAACACCGTTGTCCGTCGCAGCCTCTGAAGCACCACCGGCTTTGACATCTTTTCGGACCCCTCTCAGGAATCACTCAGAGAAACAATGAGAGCGAATTAGAAGTTTCAACTGTTCAGCACACAACAAATGAAAAGCAACGAGAAATGGAGCAATTTAAACTTGGTGAGACTATCGCGACAAACCCTGGTTGTTGACGCACTGCATTGCCCACAAGAGTGATCACCATGCTGCTTCAAAACCGTTGCCATCATGGCCTGAACCCTCCCACAACCCTAATCCACGGCCCACTCCGCGCAACAAACAGACTTCAACGAGTGGTGTACAAGAAAATCATGATACTTACTTTACAAATCCAAAACCATTCTAACGACTCTGAAGATCTGGCAACAAAGGACAAAGTACGTACCTCCAGTGAAAGCAATATGGCGATACACCCTAAACACCCCACACGCAAGCAAGCGACCAGCAAAAATTTTGAATGCGCACTCTTGGTGCCAAAATCAAAGAGAGTGGTGTGATCTGGCTCAAGGCACGGAAATCATGGCGCGGTATGGCAACACCTGCCCAAGCTCCATCACCGTGTCCGGCGACAGGACAGGACGGAGCCGCCTTTCTGCATTGCACCGCAGCGACAGGACCAGCCAACGTCATGGCAACGTGGCGAAAATATAAAGAAATCTCCTTTTCTTTTCCTTAAGGAGTTTCTGAAGGAGAAAGACAGTTTCGCAATTTGGCTATTTTTAGCCAGCAAAAAAAAGGCTGGAGCATACTACCTTACATCTCTCCTACGGCGTTCACTATTTCTCACCCTAGTTCTTGCGGCTCATTATGACACCTACCTCTTAATGACCCGGCTTGCCTCGTTAATTGGGGCCTGCTTGCCTTGTTAGTCAGGGCTTGACATAAAGCATGCAGGGTTTTTATTGTTTTGAGCCGACGGTAACTCCGCTATCTACATGATCTATGTCCATGGGTCATGATGCCTATCCATGGACCACGATGCATGTCCATGATCCATATCTTCCTGAATCCATATATGGTTTAGTAGACCAGATGGGTGTTGTGTTCAGACCCGGTTCAGTGTTTTGCCATTTGTGCTGGCCCAATGTTTCTCCTTCGTATTCTGTGCCAACGATATGGGCTAGGTCGACTAGGGTTTTAACGGTTTTAGGTTCCGATTTAGGGTGGCTTCTTGTTTCGGCAGTGCTACAGTGGTTTTGCATATTTTCGTCATTTGAACGCATTTGTAGGAGCTTCGATATGTTTCCGCCAGTAGTGGTGTACCTTGCTGATAGACGAAGACAGGTTCAGGTTGTCTAGCATTCAGGGTGAGCAATTTATGCTTCACCGTGATGGTGATTGTGGGACTTATTGTTTTAGGACTCTACATTATACTCTACGGGATTAGCATGTATTTGGGTTTGCCGATTGCATGTTGTACGCCGCCCACGTAGCAGTGTACAGATTTAGGGGTGTTCACGCAACCTGTACTTTAGGATTCAGGGTTTTGGGTTCACCGTGGGAGTGACTATGGTTTTGGATTTTAGGGTTGTACATTATACTCTACGAAAATAGTTGAGTGTCTTCTGCATCGATTGCACGTTTTACTTCTTATACATAGTGTTCTACGTGTTCAGATCGGTTGCAATTGGTTTGGCAATTTAGGGAGACGTATTCCAAGGTCACCGTGGGCTTCATGTTGCCGACTTCCAGGTTTACGAGCTGCACCTTCAACTCTCAGGGATCAGTGTCTACTCGCGCATGTTGATTCCTTGTATTACTTGTTCTACTAAAGTTTGTAAAGCGTTACACCGTCTTTAGTTGTTTTAGGGTTTTGGATTCACGATTAGGATTGAACCTCTCTTCCACTTGGATGACTTCATGGTTTAATGGCGGTTCACTATACTCTACGGGACGAGTAGGTGGATGATGCGTCCAGGCAGTTTAATGTTATAATCAAGTGGTAAATTAGTGTGCGGGTTCACACCGACTTTGAATGTGCTAATCAGATCAGTGAACAATGTTGTCGGATGATTCTGCTTCCTATAAACTCTAAGCTTGTTTTGCAATTGCGCATTTAAGGAATAAGGTGATGCCCTCTTGCACTCACCATGGCCGATTCATAGGCTCCAAGTTTATCTACATCCGTTGTTCCAAACGCAAACTCCGTATTGAATTCATGTCACAGTGTTTCATGGGATGGTTGGTACATGAAACACTTCCACGCGCAGCTGCAGGCCATTGCGGCAAAGGTGCAACATCCCTCTGAAGGGCCCATCTGCAGAGCTGATTTGCTGTGGGAGATGCGAGAGACATGTTTAGTCTGACGTTCGGGGGTTGATCGCAAGAGAGACCTCATCGTGGCTCAACAGCGCTTCACCTCCAATGGCAGGGTCGAAGATTTCATTTGGGGGATGGAAAATATCGACGGAGGGGTTCACTGCCATTATGTCAAGATAAGAACGAAACCAAAAAAGAATGCGGGGACTTTCAGAGTTACGGCCATTGCATTGAAGGAGGAGACCCGATACATCGTCCTCTCCTACGCTTGTATAAGATTGTAATGTTCTGAAACTGGACCAATGGTTTCATTTAAGTTACAATGTTGCTAATTTGTAGGTTCATTTAGCTTTTTTGTACAGCTACCACTGCTTGTACAATCTGCAGGACCATAGTGGGAAGATGAAGACCATAACGACTGTGTTGTTGCTGAAACAACAACTTAAAGTCGTCGCCTCCACTACTACAACATGATGTATGCGGACAAAGAAGGACGTCACCACCAATGCTAATGACCCGACGGTGCCAGTGAAGAAACAGAGGGGGAGGAAGGCTGCCAACGGAGAACCTGCAGCAAAACAAATAGGCGCATCCAAGTGGTCGCCTAGGAAAAAAGTAGTTAAGAATCCTGTGAAAGTGAAAACAGGGAAAAAAGTATCGAAATTGCCATTTGATTTGAATGTTGTACCTAACGAGGAAGAGCATAGGATGGAGCCTAGTAACAATCAAGTTGTTCGACAGACCAAGTACAGGCACTCCACATGCAGCCACCGAGGCCCATCGGAATCAGCAAAATATTATCCCCAAAAAGCCGCGAGATTCGTTGAAGCAGTGGAGGGGCTCTCTGAAGTGCGGATGTTTGGCGTCATTTGCCGTGAAGTCACTATACTTGCTATCAGATGTTACGGAACTCTGCATTTTTGAGGCAGAGCACGTCAACTACAACCGTGTTCAGTGCTATGGGTTTGCGGAATCAGGTGACCGCGGCGCATTTGCGTGGCACTTATTGGCAGACATCAAAGAAATTGTACTCCACCTTTTGAGGAATGGCCACAGTGTTCTGCAGATCATGTCAAAGTACATTGCAATTGTGAAGCAAGTGCTTAGGGATGGGAGTGAACTTACACGAGATATGTTTCTCCACGAGCAAGATGTACGAAATCTGACTACGAAAGTTGCAAGAGAGACTTATATGCTTCACAAGCACGATGCAAAGAGTGTCCATCTTTGGGTACAAGAAAATAGCGACAGCGTTTTCTACTACAAGGAGACGACCGTACTTGTGTAGGGAGAGCTAAATCCGGGCAACTTCCCCTTCACTATCGGAATTTAGACGACGTGGCAGCGCAAGATGATGCTTCAATTTGGACACAAGGGAGCCGTTTCAGTTGATGCCACCTTCGGCACAAATGAGAAAAAGATAAGGTAACTAAATTCACACCATTGTAGTCTGTTCTGAGGTTAGTTAAAGAAATGCCGTTTGAGGACAAGTCTAGGGATGGATTGTTCGCTCACCACCTCTCCCGTTTCGGCATAGCAGTTCCCTCTGTACACGTTGATGGTCTTTGACGAATGGCACAATGGCATACCAGTGGCCTTTGTTCTGACATCACGTGCAGCTCAAGAAGACCTCACTCCTTGGATGAGGGCGCTACTAAATAATATGAAGAAGGAGAGTCCAAATTGGCAACCAAATGCTTTCATTGTCGACTGTACGCAGGGAGAGATCAATAGCATACGGTAAGAGTTTGTTACTATTTCCGAGCATCCCATTGACTTTGATAAATGCCGTGATAAACACTAATATGGAACGAGATTATAAAATAACACTTAACGCAATGCGAGAACGTTCTCAAGAAAATAGCAAACTAACTCATGATGAAATATGCGGTTTAGGGGATAGTTGGTTCGGTGTGCACTAAACACTGACGGGTACAGTGGACAATGGTGCAGGGCGGTGTGGCCTGTCACAGCGATCTTCTTGTGTTTGTGGCATGTGCACAGGGCCTGGTAAAAGCAGGCGTGCATCAAAATTCATAACATTGCGCTTCGGGCTGATATCATGAAGGGACTTGGGGTAATTATGTATGGCCGCACCGGACCTGCAAGACACAATGCAATACTTTGGGCTATTCAGAAACTTCAGCGGCTGGAAAATCAGTGCCCTGCTGCAAATGAGTTCTGGAATTACGTCAAGCAACAATGGCTGACAAAGGTTCACATGTGGGTGGTTGGTTACCGTAATCTGCCGTATGCTAAACAAGACACTAACGCGGCGGTTGAGAATTACCATGGCTATATGAAGTCCGTCTTCAAGGCCAAGAGAAGCCATCTCACGAGTAGATGCGTGAATTGGGTCATCCTTGTTCTAACGAGAGATGTCTTGACGCACTATTGGTATCAACGAGTAGCGGAAGCAATTTAGGTTCGTCGACAATCAAAAGGAGCGCGGCATCGTGGTCTCCGCTCTCATCCAAGTGCGTGACATTCCTGACACGGACGTCATGCTGCCAGAGTTCCCCGAGGGGCCGACATTTGTTACGTCCACTACTCACCGACATCTACGATATATGGTTTATAATCCCATGGAACTATGGACAAGCTGCAACTGTGTGCATGCCCAGAAAGGTACTATGACTTGTGCATCTTGAACTTACCGAGGGGACAATAGCTAGTTACTGCGGTGCCTTGAAGAGGATGGCTGCAGCAAAGCTGAGGCATTTACTAAGTCCTAACAGGCTAGGAGAGGCGCCATTGTTTTCCACTCCACGCCATACACAAACGGATTCCCAGTTTTAGAGTACGCCGCAGTTCCAACAAGAATGACCCACTGTGGATCTACACAGTACGCTGCACCTGCTAGCGACTGAACTGATTCAATTTGTAGAAGGGAATATTATGCTTATGGAGCACCTTCACGCGGACTTCCATCAGTCGTTGGGAAAGATGAGGGTCTTGCAGTCCAAAATGGAGTCTGGCAACATCCATCCATCGCAAACGATTTCCATTAGAAAATAAATGAGGCCTTACAAAGGCCGCGAGTTCCCATATACCATTCCCTTTGTTGCAAGCGCCCTTTTTGGTTCTGGCGCAATACTCGTACGACTGTTGCGCTGCATATAATTTATTGCGCCTTATCTTTGTTTGGCAAGAGGGTCTGGGAGTCAGGTTGGCGGAAGGGTTTTGGAGCCTGTACCTTGAGTGCTGTGACTACTGTGATGCCGTAACTGCATGTTTTGATGTAGTTTCTTTCTCCAAATTGTTTGTACTTTGCTAAGGTGTGCTTAGGATTTTGTTTCTACATAATATGTTCTTTGTTGTTGCGTTTGCATTGGGAGGTAGTTGCAATGAGTCCTTTCAGCAAGATTGATGGCATTTTAGTTTACAATTCAAAGAACCCAAATGGCAATTGAATTCCAACAAGAGTTGGTATTGGATCGTGGGTAATGTTGCAACCTGGAAAGCAAGGAGGTCATGCTAGAGACGCACATAAATATAGAGGAGAAAAAGGGTACAAAGTGAGAATTATGAAGTTCAAAGTTGAGAAAGGTTCCTCTATGGTTTCCAATGTCTACGTGCAGCATGCTTACATGCATAGGCAGCTCGACTTGGAGCCTATAGTTCAACACGGCGGTGCAAATTGTAAAGTTTCTGGAAATCCCAATCCCTACTTTTTTTTGTGATTGACTGTGAAGATTGACTGTAGATTAAAGTTAAATGATGTGGTTACACTTGGTAGAATTTATCTATATCTTTACTAGCACAATCCTGTATACTCTTGCAAGGTGTGTAGACATTGAATTCTTGTGCTAAGTCCCCACAATTATTCCTTTATTCTTTCACTTCATTCATAAGCTGGTAAGCCCAGGTTCAGAGATTTGCTCCGTAGAACAACTGAAATGTTCTCTTTTCAACGTTTTGGGATTTGTTCCGTTGGTTGTGAATTAACATTAGTTATCACAATGGTCACAGAGGTTTATATATAATTCACACATAAGCCAATTTCTTCTTGAAGGTGTACTGACATTGTTTTTTTTTTTTATTACAGATTTGTATCCCTCTAGGTTTTATGATTGGGTGCAACCAAAATCCATAATTGATGTGTTGTATATGTTGCATGCTGAGGTTGGTGAGCCTCAGCGAGGACACTACACCCATAAACAGCTACTGAAAATGGGAGTTTACTTCTTCAATGCACTATACATTCCTCAAAGATCCCACCAGTTGTTTGGACGATTGGAAGCTATTCCATTGCCATTGTTTGAAGATCCAGAGTGGCCGGTGCCAGACACAGTAACCACCAAGTCATTTCAGAGTAAGCTACATTGGGATTTCCTGAATTCTATGAAGCTGAATTTGTCATCAAGATGTACCCATATCCAATGGTTTATGCCATGTCATGTATTGGTTGATCTATTCTCTCTAGCTACAGTACATCAAACTCCTACAATGTTTGTTTGCAAAAATTTGTCTGAAGAATGCTTCAATTCTATAATGGATGAGGGATGGGATGTCAAATTGTTGTTGGTTTGGACATCATTTGATGCACAGTAGATTGCAATTCTGTTATTTTCAGGTACCACATTGGCCGCTCTACACTGTATGTAAACTTTGTTTACAACCGTGAATGATTGTTTGGGACTACGTGGGAAAATATGGAGCAAGTTCAGAGTACCGAGATGGTGAAAATTATGTGTGTTCTATCTAACTCTGATGAGCCTCTTCAACTAGAAGTGGGTTCAAGTTGGAGCTTAGCTAGTTTACAACAAGAAATCACATTGAACTTGGTTTACAATGTCCAACATGATTATGCTTTACATGAATAGGTGATGTGCATCATTGAAGATGGACAGATCAAAGAAAAGGTCATTTTCAAACACTAATAGAAAACAAAAATTTGAACTCGGAATTTCTCACTTCTTCAACATTTCTTTTTCTAACCTGGTTATTGTCTATGAGCAAATTAATCCACGCTTTGAAAGGAACAGGGTGGTATCAGATGTGCTTCCACCAAGGATGCTGTTACTCTTTCCGGAGCGCACTTGACGTATCATTACTCTCTTCTGTCTTTCTCTGTGCATCGGTTCCCTTAGTTGGTCCTGTTGGTTCAATTAACTTTCGTCTTTTAAGGATGCAAGTGTATGAAGTTTAAATATGTGATTTACGTGAAATGCTCCTCCTCTTCAATGGAATTGATCTGCTCATGCTGTGGGCATTTGTTTTTGTCTGTGCAGCATACGGTGCCATACAATGCAGCTTCCACGCTTGTGTACAATGTAGAGGAACTGTATGGGAAACCGAAGAATACTTGGGCTTTTATAGAGTAGAGTATTACTAACAGAATGCAGATATTTTCCAGCAGTAGATACGGTGGTCCCATTTCCCTTCCAATATGGCAGAGTTGGTCCTAGCATAAGTGTAGTGACCATCAGCTCAAGTACTATATTCTAGAACCTCATAAAGGTCAAAGGAATAATGCAGCTATGCATTTGTGTGTACATTGGTTTGAGTATTGAGCATATTGTGTTCTAAAGCCTGTCAATTGGTGAGATGCTTTGGTAGAATTGGTTTTCGTATTTGTAACGCATTCAAGTTTCGAAGGCATGGAGGAGGTGAGTCTCATTCCAAGTCCTCCCTAATATTGTTTCCTTCTTGTCTACTTGGTGCCAGTTCTTGGATTCCTTTGTTGGAATATTTTTCTCATTGGATTCATTGTTTCCAATAATTTTGACATAGTTGAATAGTTTATCATCTTCTCTTGCAGGTGGTATGTGAAGAGATGAAATGGCTTCCTTTTCATATAGGAAATCCACCACCTAAGTCTCGTGATGACCACAAAAAGGTGAAATCAAGAGTTGGCTCTGTGAAGATGATTTTAGTTCACTGACTACGTTAGCTCTAAGAAGATGATTTCAATTCAATACGTTAACAATGGAACTCCTAGTAGGTGAGTTTCATGTCTTCTGGTCTAGGAAATGGAGCAGCAACTCAAGCTATTTGGTAAAGTACTCTCTTTGATAGTGATGACGCTTTTGCTCAAGCTCTTCAGAACAAGGACAAGGATACCCCAGCACGTCTAATTGCACTTGCTGGTATTATTGATCGTAAGTATTATGTGCTCCAGTGAATCTAAGGTATTGGAAGTTTTGGAATAATCACCTTGTTTAAGAGATGACTCTTAGCTGCTAAGTAACTAAATGCTGTGCATTTTCATGGAGGCCTAGATTCAAGCTCTTCATCCTTGTTTAATAAGTCTTCACAATTTTCATTAGAAAGGGCTCATTATTATGATAATCCTTTTGCGAGATACTAAAGTCAAACATATTATCTGAGATAAAGGTCTGATATTATCTGGACATGTTGGTTGTGATGAAGGTTCTGCAAATTTGAAACAACCACAGGTACGGTCCTTTTCTTCCAAACACAGGTATGGCCCTTTTTCTTCCAACCACAGGTACTGTCTTTTTCAATCATAATCTTGGATTTTATGTATACATAACTCTCTAATAAGACTTCAACAATTTAAGTGACATGATAAAATAAAGTTAAGTGTAAAGTCTCATATTCTAAATTATAAGTAGTAATGTGTAGTAACAGAATTGAGTAATAGAACTGAGATACGATCATGGGGACACCTAATGCTAATGTGATTTAGGAACCGCTTTTTGTGAAATGACAATTTTGAAGTATCCCACGGCTTTACCAAATAGATTCTCATGACTTGTATTCAACTCTCAAAAGGAGGAAGTTAAATGAAGAAGTCTAATTTTTAGGCTTATATATCCACCAGGACAATGTGTTGAAAGGTGTGAATGCTAAAGGTGATTTGGTTAGAGTATGCTACTAAGGTATATACAAATTGTTGTTCTCTTTTGTCCTTCTTTGCGCATCAATTCCCGCAGTCGGTCCAATTTTCGCTTCATTTATTTTAGTTGGTACCCAATGACTGCCTTTCCTTTCGCATTGTGCTTGCCACTGAGCTGAGTGAAGTGCGGCACTGGAGTTGATCAAAGCTTCTCGCTTCTTTTGGATTCTTACTTCATTTGTGTTGCCTAGCATGTCAACAACAACAGCCTCTAGCTCCTTGTTGTAGAAGCAGCGTTGGATAATTTGAAACCAATGTTTGTATGTCTGTAACAGTGGACTTTTTTTAACTCTACCTCCACCATGCTGTGTGTGTTTGTAGAAAGCAGCCTTTGCAGCGTGATGGGAGAATTCAAGACCTTGACATGACCAAACTGAAAGAGACCCATACTTGCAAACGAAGTACAAGCCATATTTGACAAACACATGCTGCAAATGGAACATGTTGCCAAAGAAGGTAATCATTAGAACCACTGTAGAAATCATTAGAGGCTTAGGCTTAGGCTTTAGAATAGTAATCTTAATTTCTTTGAAGACGAATGCAAAACTAAAAATTCATTAGAGTCTTAGCCTCTTTGAATTGAGGCTATAGAATAGTAATCTTAATCTCTTTGAAGATGAATGCAAAGTTATGAATGCTACTTACAATGTAGTGTGTCACATTACACTCTCCATGTACTTTGACAAATATTTTGCAAAATTCCAGTGCTTGCCTATCAAAGCTGGAAACTTGAGCTGCGATCAGAGTTAAGCCCGTGATGTAAGGAAGTAATCTCTCCAAGGATGACCAGACCTCCATGCGCTCTTGCCTGGTGCTACCATCACCTCTAGATTCTGTTCAACTAAGACAATGTCACGCCAGAGACGATCATTGGTACCTTTGCAAGTTGACTTCTTGAATAGTTTAGCTGTGTGGGCACCACTGAGGGAAGGTTTATTGGGCACATTATTCTGCTTTTCTGACAATTGAAGGTCTTTAAATTTTTTTAGCATTCTTCCGTGCATGCATGTGCTTGACAACAGTCTCTCCATATCCGCTATTGCTTCAACCTTCACTTTTGAATCTCAAATAGTCCATATATACTGGAAATGCAGATGTAAAATTTTCTCACAAATGCGATTTAGTGCGTGTAATGTGCAAATGTCTATACATTCTAGAGGAATGGATAAGATAGGCTTCCATCTACTCAAGCTAGCAACATTGGAGACAGGTTACTAGAGATGTTTGATGCTAGTAGTCCACCAAATCAACCAGCTGGATGTCTCTTAGCTGCTGCTAGTGCTTGAGCCTCTGTTGTTATCAATGTCTTGCATTTTTGCTGGTTACAGTAGATATAGGACATGTGAGCATTTCCTTTTAGACCATAAAGACATTTGATAGTCTTCATGTCGCAAGAGAGATGCCAGTTTACCTTGAATGATCCCACGTTGTCCACTACAAGAAGTTGGCCACTATTCTAAGCTTTAATTAGGGCTAGAAATGAAGTCTGTTCAAACACCCATGACAACACTAAATGTGTTTCTTTGGGAACTCAAAAACAACTAAGAGGCCAAATTTCTCTTTCTGCTTGCACACTGAAATATTGTGGGCTTCAGACTTCTATGTCAGGGTTAAACGCTCTATTCATGAGCGTCATGCATAATCTCTCCAATTTCTCAGCATGGATTATTTTCGCTTCATCCATTTTCAAGCAAAATATCAGTGGTCTGTCTTAGACCTCTGCAGAAGAATACCAAGAATTAATGGCCATTTTTAATTATGAAATATGCAATATAGGATAAATTATGAAGTTTCAATGCAACAAGTTGAAAGGCAAGTTATGTGTGAACTACAGTCTAGAGAATTATAAAACGCTATTGGGGACCATATCTCATTCCCCTATTCACTGTACCTCTCTTCCCCACAAAAACTTTCAACTATCAATTCAACTAGTCTACCGGTACTTGCACGGTCTGAATTACCACTCCAGTGGCCTTCTCTGCAATGTGATCGTAACTTCACATGTATAGTTCTGTCTGATTAGATGTATGCACAAAATCTCCAATTGCTACACAGGTGTCCAGAAATGTACAAGTAGCCAGAGCCAATGGAGCATATTCATACATTAGTTTTGGCTTATTAGGAAGTCTGTGGGGTAAGTATGTTTGGTTACATGTACACTATATCTTTGGCCACCAATTTTTCAAATAGAATTGAGTAGATTGTCTACTTTTGATTTGAGTACATTGGATACTTTTCACCTGAGCAGATTGGCTACTTCTGATCTGAGCACATTCAAACAAAAGCAATCCAGATAGGCTTTTACCTCTACCTTAGATTAATCTATTTATGTTCTATTTGTAAGTCCACCACACTTCAATGTGATCATGCGTTCTCAAGAATGTGGATAATACGTGCATCTCCCACTGTCAAAAATGCTACAACATCAGAACTGACAGAGTCTCAGAAGGCCATGTTATAGCATCAAAACTGCTACACCGTCGAAAACATTACAACTACACATTCAGAGGAGATTTTGGAGCACTGAAATGTTCTAATCACGGTATCCTCAGCAATGAAGAAACAACAAGCTTGCAGGGTTGAATACATACTAAAGTAAGGATCTGAAGATTGAGGAGATTAATTTGAATGCAATGCTCCACAGCTAAAGACTTTTGGGCAGACCTGACATATGCATTTCTTACATTTGCATGAGAGGTGAGAGCGTGAGACGGGATTGAAGTCAATCATGGTCGACAGTAAAGCAAATTTTAGAACCAAATTTTGACTAGAAAAAGCAAATGGCTGTCGTAGGTTTGCTGGATCACTCGTTGCTCGACTTGACAGTATAAATAAACAAAAAATTGCTTCAGAGAAAAATCAAGAAGATGCTCATGACGTAGGGTCCATTTGGAGCCCAAATTAGCATTACAGTTGACTTATGTCAAATACAGGTATGGGAACTTGAAAGACCGGAGCCACCCTAGCCTCACACAAGAAGTTCAATGGTCAGCCTGAGCTGCTGCCTTGAAGTGGTGAATTTGAAATTCCGCAATCCCCCATGTTCACTTTTTTGTTTGCAAACGTATTAGCTGATGAAAAATGCTACAATATCAAAATTGACAGAGTCTCACAAGGCCGGGTGGCAACATCAAAACATAATATATGCAAACTTCTTGAAACATACTTGTTCTTGTGATGTTATAAAGTCTAACCATTGTTTATTGTATTGCTTCAATGTCCAAAAACAGATTATTGTACCGTGTAAGCTGAAGTGAGTTTTTCTTTGTGCTTGATTTTGACTTTCCTTTGGTTATTGGCACTTCGGAGGGTGCCTCATATGTGCTCTCTAGGATTGTCCATTCTCCCACAAAGTCCTTGAACTTACTATTAAGCTCTTGGCATAGTTGTCCAACTCTGTGAGGATTGGGTAGACATCCAAGCCGCAATCCTGTAGCAGTGGCCTGCAATCCACCTTTGACTTTTTTATACACTTCTAAGTAACCTATTTGAGTGATGCCATTTTGGTCACAAGTCTCCAAGATTTTGTAGGATCCCAACTTTGCACTGACCTTTTCCAAGTAGTGGTTTGCTATACGTATGCAAACAGGAGACATACTAGGCAAATGCATCATGGATTCTACTTTTGTATGTGACAAAATGGAAGCAAACATTGGTCCATTTTCCATCCAAGATTGTTTCGTGCCGTAAAGCCTATGACGGGTTGCCTCTGTCAAATTACGGTGATTCACATTTTGTGTGGTTACAAGAGTTACCACTAATCTAGCCAACCTACGCATTGCCTTGGCATGACCTCCATTTGTTGCAAATTTGCGTAAGTCACGTCGTGCCTTCACTTGTTGTTTGATGCCATAAGGAGTCTGAATTAGGTCCTCAAATTTTTTCTTCATGCGGTTTAATTGTGCAATTGCGGCAAGCAATCTGGTTTTCAAGCTACGTAGTTCTTGAGAATGTAGCAGTTCAATGTCCACAATTTTTTGTTCTGCACAATCAAGACCTGCTTGAAGAATCTCCCGCTGCCTAGTGGAATTGGCTTGTAGTTCTTCATGACCAGATTGTGTCAAATTCAAACAATTTTGTAGCAAAACTATGGAGCTCTCCAATTCAGAAATGCGACCTTGCATTTCACGTGTATCTTGACCCCACGACCTTATCATCTCTTGACAGCGGTTTTGCAACATAAAGATTTCAATATCCTCCTCCTGTACAACTCTGGAGGTTCCACCACTATTATTTTCCAGTCTATTACAGTAGCCCAAGAGGCCGTTCTCACCTTCTGCAACATATTCCAATAGCTGTGCAGGTGATTGAAATTTTGGCCGTTTCCCAGAGCTTGGATCACATGGGTAGAGGAATCCATCCATCCATAAGTCCAAATGAGTCTCACAAGCTCTTCTCCTCTTTGCAAAACTTGATCGTGATACTTGATCATCAAATTGTATTTGTTTGGTTCTCAAAGGTCTATATTGTCCAACAGTCCACGCCTGGACTTTGTAAGCATTATTTTCACTCAGTCCATGCAATTGCGCCATTATGAAGTTATCGTTGATTGATACAGCTTTATAGAAGTGGCACCATTTATGCAGTTTCATACACAATGATATAGCTTCTGGTCCTCGGGATCAATAGCTACATAGCAAATTCTTGCCTAATGCAATGAAACAAAAGAGAAGTGAGTGCACATACTTATTTCTCAAAAGGTCAGATGTAGCAAAATGCTTGTCATAGATGTGTCCTTTGAGTATATAGAACTTGTATAGAATAGGACTTATTGAAATAATAGTACATAGACAGATGATTAATTAAATGAAGTTGACAGGCTGCTTTACTCTTGTAAAAATCAGGTATTGTTGAATAAGCAACAGAGGTGGTAGTAAATTTACAATTCTCAAGTTGGCACCTCTATGAATACTGATTACAAAACTTGGATCATGCTCAATGTTGTTTCCAAAAATTGGAGACATAGAAACATCAGACAGAGAGAATGCAATATCATTCCAGAATTATAAAGATTTATGTCCACTGTAAAGGTTCTATGTGGCATGTATTGATAAATGGATGGTACGATTTTGTTCAGTTTGTTTATGAACTTCTAGTTCAAGACTTGCAGGACCGTGAGACTGTCAAATGTGGCAAAAATATTTGAACATCCACAATGTGAGTGGTACCAAGCTAATAAGCTGCTTTGAAGTTGCTACTGAATTCCCTTCATGCAACGTGAAATTTTCTGTCCCATACAGATTTGAATATGGCTTGATAAGGGGTTGATCTGTAATTGTGTGCTTGTTCTTTTTCTATTGTCAATATTAGCCAGATAGTTCATCGTGAGGCCTTCTAGTGGAGATTAGGTTTCATCTATCAATGCACCAAATGTGATAGATATTCCCATGCTCCATGGCAAAAGGACTCATTATTAGGATTATTAAGACTTATTTGTTTGAGTTATAACCAAATTCCCAAAGAAGAAAGACTACCAACAGATTAAACAAGTGACTATAAATAGAATAATTTTCAGTTGTCACTCTAAACTAGAATGAAATAAAGACCAACAAACTACATCTGGTTCAACGATATTATTCATCAAAGTCACCTCATCTGCTTGAGTTGATAATAGAAATTGAAACGTAATCTCACGACATAACTCTCCCAAACATAATAGAGCTTTCTAGAGATCCATCTGGAGTTACCCATGAGCTTCAATAGCTTTGCAATAATTTGATTATATGCACTCTATTATGAGTAATTATCAAACATACCTCCCTATCTCTTTAGGCTCTAAATATATATCTAAATTTTATGGAATTTTGTGATATTGTAACATTATAGTGTTGCAAAAGTGACATTGAAGGGTACTTACTTGGAACTGTAGGAGTCCAAATGGTACTCTAACTTTTTCATGCTTGTAAACATTTGCATGTGCAGCCTCTTATTCATAATAATCTGTGACTGTTAGAACTTTAGAAAACTCTCATTAGCCTTTGAAATGGTCACTTCTAACTTTATGAAGCAAATTTGCTGTGGAAAATTGTCATATATTTGACAAATGCTCTCACTATAAGAAAACCATGTTTTTGGTGATGTTTTACCTCTAACACACGATGTCTGAAAGAACATCTACATGTCTAAAACAACGTCTAGACGTCTAAAACAATGTCAAAACTTACAATGGTTAAGTTCCCATATTTTAGTTCTCCCATATTTTTTTGTTTCACCATGGACGGACAATGAAAATAAATAGGACCTCTTAATCCTTCATTTTCACTAACTTTTAATGAATAAATTCCTTCATTCTGCCATCAAAAATTCTCTTGATGGTAGATGGTAAGTTTTATTTAATTCTTGTTGAATTATTGTCACTTTGATTGGTTATTTTTTTATTTTTTTATTTTTTTATTTATTTTTTAAATAGTTTTTTTCTATCGACCTTGTCCTATGGGTATAGTATGCAGCAATTGATGTCTCAATGAACGTCTAAGTAGATGTCTAAATTGACATTTAAAAAAACAACATTAAAATCTTTTAAACAACATAAAAGTATGCTGACAAGGCATGCCACGTCAGATATTGGCGAATCCTTGTTACTTTTCCCTTGGTCCACGTCAGCAACAAATCGGATGAAATTTTTTTCCTACATGGCACTGCCCGCCCACGTGGCGCTTACGTGGAGCTGAGTTGTTCGCCAAATGGCACACTTTTGGGACCTTAAAAAAGCATGTCATGTGTGATGGCAAAAAAAAAAAAAGCCAAATTGGGCATGTTTTTTTAAAACAGTAGACGTTTTTTGCTTGTTTTCTATGACGCAATTTTAGGTGACATCTACATTGACTCTCAGACATGTTTTTCCGGACATCAGACAATGTTTTTTCAGACATCATAAAAAAGGCCAGTTTCTTATAGTGTCTCATAACATAGACGCTTGGTCTGTTTTGCCTTTGATTTTTTCATTGATCTTAACGACATCAACTACGGCAGTTGTGAAGAGTTTGTGCGATTGCTGAATGAGTTCGCAACTCGGGCATGGACACAGGAGCACAAGCCAAACCAGCCTGCTAGGAAATCCTTCGTCTCTATCCACTGCAGCAAGAACACCTTCATCGGTAAAATGAGGCTGAACAACCATCGCTAGAACTCGCAATGTCCTGCGGTGAAGGACAACCATGGTAATCCGAAGCGGATGCTGCCATATCCAGACCAGGAGTGGAGTGTGGGCGCTAAATTACCCACCCTTGGTAATGGAGCAAACACGACCTGGTTCTTAGCTTTTATCCACTTTTGATTTAAGAGGGTGTTGCGCGCGCTGTCCATTGTGCCTTCCAAGCAATGGAACTTGCTAATGTGTCTTAGTTTTGTGGATGGCAATAGGAGTAGCTATGATCTGTGTGCAAGTTTTACTAACCGGTGGCTAGCCCAAGAGGCTAATCTGGAAAATAACAGGAGATAAGACAATTCTTTTAGATGCTTTACCTATTCTAGGTCCCTTCAATGATGTTTCCTGCTTAGTGCCCACTTGTGGGTTGTCTCAATTGGATTTTTATTTTTAACCTTCTACATAAACTCCTATGATTTAACCTTTGACTTAGTTAAGTATTCTATCTTGAGCCTCAATTTTTTACTTCTACTAAATTTTCACTTCTAGGTTTTGACTTGTAACTTCAGAGAATTACTTCTAAATTTTAATTCTACTTTCTACCTTCAAAATATTACTCCAAGTTTTTATCGTCTAATTTTTATTCCCAATTCCTTACTTCTAAATTAACTTCGAGTTTTGACTTCTAAGTTTTACTCTAATCTTTGGACTGCTAAATTACTTCTAGGTTTCAACCTCTAATTTAATTCTAAGTTTTTACTTCCTAATCTCTGCTTAATTTTTCCCCTCTACCTTAATTTTCTAAATTAACTTGGCTAGTTGTAATCCTAAATTGTTAGTTCTAATTAAGACCTAAGGCCATATTCATTAAAATGAGACAAAGTGTAGTCTCAATTTTATCTTCGACTTGAAGATAAATCGTTATAACTATTTCATTTTGAGACTATTTGGTAATTTGAGACTTTCATATGTTAATATATATATATATATATATATATATATATATATATAAACCTTTGATTGCCCAAAGGTTGCATTTTATCTTTGACTCGAGGATAAAATCACTAAAACAATTTTAGGGTTAAAGTCTCAAAATGACCATTTTGTCTCATTTTTAACAAATATGGCCATGACCTCCAATTTAACTTCCTAATTCTAATTCTAAATCTTGATTCCTAATTAAATCGCCCAAATTAGCTCTAATTGGACTTTTTAACTCTTGATTTTTTCCTAATTTTCTCTTTCCAAACCTAATTCTAGATTGTTGACTCTTAAATTAATGCTAATTCTTATGTTTAACTTTAGTCCTAAGTCGTTCTATTGTTCTTTAAAACAAAGTTTACTAAAATTTTTTCCTTTCTAAACCACTTGACTTAACTTAGCGAGGTCAATCCAAAGCGAAATTTTTAGCGTAATATGTTTTTGGAAACCCCTATTTCTAGTCTATGGACTTTTGGATCTAAACCTCTGATTCTTGCTAATCTTTGCTAATTATCTTGGTTTAAAGCCTAACTGAGAGAATCACAAGCTAACTAGGAAAAAATACCAAAGATCAGTTCAATGGCTTACCTCATCACTGCCGATGTTGGAGATAGCATCGTCCACGTGCTCATACGCATCCCCGTCCATGATGATTTGTTGGCCTTTTTTTTCCAAAGCTCACTGCTTAAATTTTTGAAAGAGATATTACACCCTAACTTCTTTCCTTCTCCCCTCTCTTTTCTTTTCTTTCTCCGTCTTCCTTCTACTCCAGTACTATTGCACCAACCTTTGATGGTGGTCTTACAAAGATAGTCCCAAATGTCAAGGAATTTAAAGGCTCTCCTATCTTCTTACGCCTTCCTTGCTTTGCGTCATTTTTATCCTCCTTTTAGCGATTGCAACAAACTCTTGAGATTTCCTTCCTAGCCTACCTAATACTACACCTAGGTTACTATTTATTGTCTCTTTCCTTGTTCCCTACTTCATCTTGTTCTCCACTAATTCCCTTCCATTATTTTGTGTTCACGTGTGGGTGTGAGAGTGGAGCGTGTATGTGCAGGTGTGACGTGGAGGCACTGATTCCCTTCCCCCTTCCCTTTCTTTTTATTTCTCTAGTTACAGGTGGACCTTGAAACTTTAATTCCTAACTAGGTTATGTTGGACTTCTACCTCTAGGTTCCTAACTAGTCTTGTAACTGGGCTTTTTACTCCAAGTTTTCTAAACTAGATCCTAACTGGGTTTCTTTTCTTCTCTACTTTAGTGGTTTTTTTTCTAAAGTAGCTCCTAACTAAGCAATAACTAAAAAAAAGGAAAGTGGGACCCCGTAGGGTATCATCCCTTGTTGATCTAGCTTTTAGCCATAATGTGTGTGATTTGTAGAAAAATCGGAAAAAACCCAAGCTGACTGCTGGCCTGCTAGCTGCTGGCCCAAACTGATGAGTGCCGGCCACTGCTGGGTATCGGCTCGCTGGCTGGGTACCATCCCGCTGGCTGGCTGGCTGCTGGTTTCCAAAATCTTTTAAACCCACACACCTCGGGTTCCCTCAGGGGAACCCACTTATACAAAACTTAAACTAGGTTTTTGGAGAGTTAGGTCCAGATTCAAAGCTTCGCCGTCTGGGGGGTTAGGCCCAAAAATTTCTTGTACACCAAAACAAACTCCCCAAGTCACATGCTATCTTTCTCACACTAGGACTCTAGATCTTGGTAGCTAAACTTTAGACTTTTCCAAGGAGATCTTGGAAACTAAACTTTGGGGTTAAGTACTAGGTAGGTTTGAAGCTTTGCCGTCAAGTTGGTTTTAACCCCAACTCTAGGACTTCGTGGCACTTCGAGGGTTCAAAACTCCGGCGTCTAGGATTGTTTTAATACATACTCTAGAACTTGACTTAATCATGGGTTCAAAGCTTTGCCGTTCGAGGGGGGGGGGGGTCCACACAACAAAGAAGACTTTAGAAGAAGAAAAAAAAAACATGAAACATGGAAAATTGTACGGAAGGTCAAAGCTTTGGCGTCCCGTAGGGGGGTCCACTCAACAAGAGATACATTAGAAGAAGGTAAAGCACTTTGAACTTAGAAGAGCACACAAGTTAGTATAACAGGGTAAAACACTTGACTTTCACTCTAAAGGCCTCCAATGGCAATATACGCCAAGGCACGGAGGGGGGTGGCTTTAGAATTAGTAGAAAACACAAAAGACCCTAAAGATCTAAGGGTTAGTTCACAAGAGCACATAAAAACACAAGAGAAAACACACAAGGAGTACACAAGGCAAGATAGAAGGACCCCAAGGACCTTCAAAGCTTAAAATACAACAACAAAAGGAGCCAAAAGTGCTCCAAAAACACCGTAGAGGTTTTTGGCTTCAAACGCCAAAATATCCAAGATGACTTGGACCCACGGCTCCAAAAACAAGTATGGGGGTGATTTTAGAGAGGGAAGTAGAGCCCTTTTATAGGTTTCCAAGGGCTCAATCCCCCCCTAAATTCCCACTAGTAACCTTATCAACTTGAATTTTCATCCTCATCCTCAAAGATTTTTATCTTAATCCTAGATTTTTACTTTGTACTACTTATGCTGGACCAACCTCCTCACTTTTGGAGATTAACTCCAAATGTCAAACAAACTACGCCATTGGATCCAAAACGCCATTTTTTGTCCAGAAGTCCTTCACCCCCTATACCAGGATCAAAAACCCAACATAGGCTAGCTTAGATTAAAATTCCAATCGCGGTAAATTTCCAACTCTTGGGGTTTCCTAATTTGAAAAAAGTAACTAGCCTAAGGTCTCAGGAAGGTGAAAGGGAGTAGGAAAAGACTCCTTGTTGACGCTGTTTTGCCATCGTGTGCTCCCGGAATGCCAGTCAACGTTGCGGGGATGTCATGACGTGATTAATTTATAAGGAATCTTGCCGGTTCGGGTATTGGATGCTATCGAAATGCCGCAAAACTTATTGGAACGCATTATTAACATAAAACAAGCTATTCTAATTTTTAGTGAGATTTTACTGCAACCTCGGTAATTTACAAGAAATTCCCGTTGGAGATTAGAACGGTTGACCGTCCAAAAAGGATTCTTCTGCAAGTCGGAAGATGCCGGGAATTTTTGTGGGACCTCTTAGGGAGCCTTGCAAAAGATGTGGAGGTGCATTTCCGTACCTGGCACAATTGGTCAGTGGAGACCTAAACCGACCGTTTCCTTGAATTGTCGATGGCGCGGGAATCTTTTGCACATGAAGTAATCTTGACAAATCAATTTTGTTGTTGGACTTCTGGCATTGGATTTACCCCAGAACACCATCCTTGGGCTAAAGATTCTTCCATGGCCCCGTCTTGAGTTTAGTGGCTCTTGCATACTAATAATTGGGGTTTTCGAGAATTCGTCGATCTAATGGGGAATTTGAAACCTAACCTAGGACCTGACATATAGATCACTGTGAATCCCTAGGACCAATCTAGACATGCATTGCCACCTTCTAGTGGGATTTAGCCCTGCTGAGGCTATGTGACTAAAATCCCCTAAAACCCGTTATTTTGTGGTTTAAACTCTATTTCTAGGCGAGGTTTGGGGATGTTTTAGGTATAAAATCAAATCTAGACCAAATACTATAATGGGTATGGTACACCCCAATTTTGGTTCTACACTTTTTTTATGGCTTTTTGTATAATTTTATCTATTCTAAATTGCAACTTCAAAAAAAAAAAAAATCCAGAGTCCCAAGTGACAATTTGAGAGCTCACATGGGGCAAGGGAGGATGTCGGAGGCGATTTGAAAGGGCAACATTGTGGATGCGGAGGCCTACATTGCCTGGGTGAAGAACCTCCCATCGCCAGTGGATGCTGAGAAACACTGTCAGGTACTTAACAATACAAGGGAGGAAGGCGAGATAGAGACAATGAAGCCACAAGAAGAAGTTCGGACACTCGGAGAAGCAGGGGCGGAGGAGGCTGTAGAAAGTTAGACAAACTCGCAGAAGCGTAAACTCCGGAGCGCCAGCAAGGCAAGACTGACTCGCAAGGACCCACGGGATTTCTGGGAAACAAGTCCAAACAAGCGAGGTAAGGGGACGCCAATGGTGATGAGGTCAAGAAGGGTCTTGTCTCTAGATAGCAGCGGCGGAAGCCCTAAGACCCCTCCGAGGCAGGTCCAAAACGACGATGCAGGGGAGTGGGCAGGAGGTGCGGACGAGGTGGAAGTGAGGGAGTACGAAACATGGAGGTCCGGAAGGGGGGAAGTTAATGGGCTGGGATAGGAGACAAGGGACCCAGGCAACGTCTTCGTCGAACTTGATCCAGAAACGAGTAGGAAGAAAATGGTGTTTGAGGAGCATACGGAAGTGGTGTCGTGGTCCGAGAACTACATCGCACTCCAGCAGTACTAGATGTGCGGTGTAGAGGGCCGAAGCCAAAGATGTATAATCCGGAGTTGGCCGAGTCGACGTCAGGACAAGCGGAGCGACTACGCCGTGACAAGCATGAGGTGAGAATGGCCGCCCACGTCAAGACCGACAAGTTGGAAGTGCGATTTGGGAAACCACAGCCGCCGGTACATCGTGCACTATCGAACATGTACCATATCCTGCAAGTCTGGCCAAAGCTGCTAGACTGGTCATAGGAGGGGCTCTCTGGACCCAAGTTTACTGCCCGATTTGCACAAACGTGGAAGACTGAGAAGTACAGACTCGCCAAGCACGTTTTAAGCTCTTGGTGGCTTTGTGACGCTAAGGTGAGATGTCGCAGAATGCACTTGTCCGTTACAAATTTGTATTTCCAGCGTACTCTGAGTTCCGGAGTCTTTGATTAGAAACACAAGATCAGTGTTTCTCTGAGTTCTAAGTTAGTCCTTTCTCATAGAAGGACAGTTAAAAATTTTTATGTTATTGTAGGAATGTGCAGGAGGAGGACCACCCTGGTATCTTCAACGCTCTCAGACGGGTCGTGAAATCCGTCTGCGGATGTGTGAAGTACAAGAAGGTGCCGCCTGTGAGCGTTTAGTTACCTACCCTTAGTAAATAAGCGAGCACAACGAGGCTCTAGTTTTCATGTGGATTCTTATACAACCTACAGGTGCCTAGCGCCAATCTATTGTGCCTTTCAAGCAATGGATCTTCTTTTCCTATGTTTCTAACATCCACAATGTACACAAAAATCAAAGATTTGAACTACTTGATGATTTCTATTCTAATTTCTTCAGTCAAAAGAGGTCACGGTGGTTTCGAATTCAAATTAATTACAGTCTAAATTTATCTATCCTAAGTCATAGATCATCTCATGGCATTTCTAAAAACATAAAACTCGACCCTCGGCTCCTCTCCTAGCAAAAGTTATGGGTGGATGAAATTTAGCCCTTTCGGGCTATTTAAACTTCATCCATGATTTAGGTGGTATTCCCTAATTCAATTAGCCTTGGAAACTGAACCCTAGCTTTAGGAAATTAGACCGTGCCTAAACTCTAAGTTTTGACTTGGATGAACTATTTTAGATTAGATTCATCCGTTTTTTGACCCAAACTTCATCCTTGAATATATCTCTTAGGGTTTGTGGTATTTTCCAAAGTTCAAACCACTTTAGGGTTACTTTAGGATCCTACTTTGACTTCCTAATTTTGACTTATTCCTTGGATTAGGTTAAAACAACCTAACTCCTTTTATACTTGTTCCTTGAGGTTTTGATTAAGCTCTGGTAAGTTACTATTTTTTTTAGTGTTTTTAGACTTGTTCCTTCAAGAATCTAAACTAAGCTTTCAAAAAAGTCCTCTTGCTTGATATTTCACTTATCCCATCAAAAGTTATTGATGGATGAAGTTTGACCGCTAATCGGTGTTCAAAACTTCATCCGTTGATTACTCCTAATCCTAATTTGGTATTTCACTTTTAATTTCACTTTTACAATCTTGGTTACTTCTAGTTAATATTTCCTAATTTACTTTGTCTTGTTTATCTTCTAATCACTTTTCATCCAAATTAGGCCCTAAACTTCATCCCTCCATATTTCACTCGTTTTAACTCCAAATCCTAAGTGTGAGACGATTTTGGAAAGCCCTAATCTTAATCTACAGGTTTTGACATCTAAACTTGAGGAGAAATCTAGGTTTGATGCTCTGAATTGGTCTTGAACTTTGGCTAAGTGTTAAAAACGCTAATCTAACCAATTAGAAAGAAGGAGAAGTGTTTAGTGATTTACCTCAAATTAGCCTTCATCTGCGGTGTTGTAGAGTAGCTCGTCGAGATATTCCTGGTTTGTCATCTTCGGGGGCTATCTTGGAATTTTGCTCACCGCTTGAAAACAAGTGTTTAATACAAATTTCCTAATTCCTTCCTACCTCTTCTTTTTCTTTCTATTGCTTCTCCTTCCTTTTCTTTTGGTACTATTCTATTTCAATTATTTAAATATCCCAAAGGTTGACTAGTCTTGGAATAAAATAATTGAAGTCAGTTCCTAAATAATAATTGACTCGTCAACTTCTTGGTCAATTATTACTCTATCCAAGTTTTGATGGTTCTAATTGTTCTCCCTAGATTTCCACCTAATCCTATCTCTTCCTAAATTTTCTTCAAACTCCTAAATTGTCACTTCACCTCTCTCAATTTTCAATGTGGTTCTATCTCTTGAGGTATTTGAGAGCTTCTATGGTACTTGGGAATTTGGCAATAAAAACGTTACATCCAAGTTTCTTTCTCCTTAATTCTCCCCCTACCGACCCTACTTCTATTTCTTAATTCTAGTTGACTACAAGCAACCTTTCACCTATTTTAGAATTCCAAATGCATTTTTAAATCCTTGTGGGGTGAGTTTTCTTTGCTAGTATCAAATTTTGTCTTTCTAACCTCACATCCAAGGAAATAAAAAATTTGATTAAGCCTGAACAGGGCCGTTTGGAGCCTGGACAGTGCTGTTTGGAGCGTGGACGAGGAGCACCAGCCGGAGCCAGCAACAGTCGAAGTCCAACACAGTCGGAACTCAACACAGTTAGGGCCCAGCAACAGTCAGAACCCAGCGACAGTCGAGGCCCCTCCTCGCTGCCACGTGGCGCGGCGTGAGAGGCCAAACCCTCCCGGTCGTGCTTGTGAAGGGGGGGTTTTGGCTAGTCGCTCGGAGGTCTCGGGCTGGTCACGTGGGGGGCTCTGGACTGGCTTTTTAGGGGGCTTTGGACTAATTTCTTGGGGGGCTCTGGCTGGTCGCTTGGGGGGTCTGGACTGGTTTCTTGGGCCTGGATTGGTTCGATTTTGGAAGTCTTTACCCAAAATTCATAACTAAAATGAATCACTCATTGACATCTAATTTGGTATTACTAAGTGGAATTTTGGTGGACAAAACTATTGTTTGGGAATTTTGTCAAAATGTTTTAAACGATTCTAATGTTTGAGATCAAAGCTTTGCCGTGTTCCAGAAAATTTCTAAACTTCTAAACAATTTGGACAAAGCAAAGTCAAAGCTTTGCCGTATTCTAGAAAATCTTCAAACTTCTAAACAATTCAAACAAAGCAAAGTCAAAGCTTTGCCGTATGCAAAGGTTTGAAAGAAATTTAAAACAACTTAGGACAAAGGTAGGTTAGTACAACTCTACAAAGGCTAAGTACACTTGGTTAGTCAATACTAAAAAACTCAAATACACGTTAGTGGAGATGGGTTAGAACACCAAGTTCTCAATGAAAACACTAGAATGGCCCCCAAAGCGGCATACGCCTAGGTACAAAGGGGGGGTCTAGGATTAGTGCACGGTTTAATAAAAACAACTTCAAATTTCTACAACAAAAGGCTAAGTTAGTATTTTAGTCAAAAATCCAAAGACAAAGACAATCTTTGAAAGGGCTCTAATGTCCTTCAAAGAAAGCTTGAAAATTAGCAACAACAAAGCTTAAAAAGCTCCAAAAACACACATTTACAACTTCGGCTCAAAAATGGCCAAAAAAATTTAAACAAATGGACCAACGTGTTTCGAAAGCCAAAATAATGGCCCAAGGGGTGTTTGTGAGAGAAAAGTGAGCCCTTATATACATTTCCAAGGGTGCTCACCTCCCTCTCTTTTCCTACTAATAATCTTATCACTTGAGGTTTTCATCATAATCTTCTAATTTTTGACTTTCTACATTGGACCAAACTTCTAACTTTTGGATAACAACTCCAAATTACAAACGAATTGTGCCATTGGCTTCAAAAGGCCATTTTTAATTTGAAGGTCCCTCTATCCCCTAATTTGACCTCAAAAATGCAATAATACTTAGCGCTAATTGAACACCAAAAAGGGGTAAAAATCTAATCTTTGGAGTTTGACTTTTAAAAAAAAAGTAACTAGCCTAATTTCTTCAGAAGGTCTAAGGGAATAAGAAAAGATCCAACTTCGACCCCATTCCAATTCCGTGTGCTCCCGAGACACCGGTCAACTCCATCGGATTCTTCAAATTTGGCAATTGTCGAGGAGTCTCGCCGGTTTGAGTACCTTTGGCTATTAGAATGTCTTGAAACTTGTTGGAGCATCTTATTAGCATAAAACAAGCTAGTTTAATTTTTAATGAGATTTTACCGCAACCTGGGTTACTTACAAGAATTTCCCATCCAAGATTTTGGCGGTTGACCAATCGGAAAGGCATTTTTAGTAAGTCAAAAAATTCCGAATCTTTTTATAGAATCTCTCATGGAATTCCACAAAATATATGCAAGCTCATATCTTACTTTGCACAAGGGTCATAGGAGAATCAAATCTTGTCTTCTCCTTGTGAAATCGGTGACTAGGGAATCTTAGGAGAATCTTGACAAACCAATTTTGCTGTTGGCCTCCAAACATGAATTCCACCCAAGAAAAACATGCTGCATCTCTAGATTCCTCCCAAATGTCTGTCTTGCAATCATAACTCCTACAGGCCTCACAATTGGCATTTTCGCTATTTCTTTGATAAGATGGGGAAAGTAAAACCTATTGTCGGGATTAGACATATGACCTCAACGGTATTCCCTCAAACCAAATCTAGACCTAAGAAGTCACCTATACCGTGGTTTTGGCAATTCTAGTCCTATTTACTATAAATCCATCTAATCACATGAAATCCCAATTTTATACCTATTTACAAATGGGAATTGGATTTAGTTGAGGGCAACATATTGATAAGGGACCAAATGCTATATTGGTATGTGACACATCTATTTTGGTCTTACACTCTTTTTTGAGCTTTTTGCAACTAAAAGTATATTTAAATTTATTATAAACGAAAAAATGAAAACAGTGAGTTCCGGATGTCAAATCGGGACCTCACACCGCCGGGCATGGATGTCATGGGGAGTACCTATAGTACTTGGAAGATGTGGCAATGTTCAAGGATAGCAGATGCACTATGAAGGCCGAGCTGAAGGTGGAGCAGGAGCGCATAATAGAAGAAGCTATGGTGAAATTACGGAAAGAAACATGGTGGGAGCGGGAGGCCTACTTGTAGGACTGGTGCCCCATCTGGCTGGTACTGTTGGAAAATAGCAGTGTACTGGAGAGGCAACCAAGCTTTCCATGGTGACACGATGGTAAGACCAATATAGACGGATAGTCAGGAAATTTAGTGCATTCAGTGTTTTGATGTGATTTTCTGATTGGACCGTACTGTTTCGGAGTGAAGGTTGAGTGCAATCCAATGCGGACCCTAAACCCTAAAATATTATCTGTCTTACAAAGGAGGAGGTTGAGGAGGTCCGCAGGAAAATCCTCGTCCATCGAGCTTTGAGGGTAAGATCCACCCCGTTTGTGCAAATGTTCCAAATGGCGGTGCAGAACGTCTGGAATAGGTGGCGGCAATTAACTTGTCCAAACTTCGGAATGACACGTAAAGCAATTCAGAGTACTTGCAGGCGGGAGCGTGACATACTGGTGGCTTTGGCTGTCCTTACGTAGGAGGCTCCATTCTGCTTCAGCGGGATTGTGTCTTGGAAGCCAGAAGTCATTCAGAATACCGTCATGAAGTACGCCCGCATGGTTAGTGAAGATTCAGGGGCCCAAGTTCTGGACGGCGTGATGGACTAGGTGAAGAATGTTGGCATGAGAGCACTGCAAGATCTAGCGCGTAATGAGCCCGTAGTGTTTTATTTATCTTGAACGACAATGCTGCACGAGCATTGGGGGAACCAGGGCAAGCATTGGACGACGTGTCTAAAAATGCGAGAGGACTTGGACATTGCACTATAAGAAACTGGCCTTTTTTATGATGTCTGAAAAAACGCGTCTGATGTCCAGAAAAACATGTCTAAGAGTCAACGTAGATGTCACCTAAAATTGCTTCACGGAAAACAAGCAAAAAAAGTCTGCTGTTTTCAAAAAACATGCCCAATTTGGCCTTGTTTTTTCTGGCATCACACATGACATGCTTTTTCAAGGTCTCAAAAGTGTGCCATTTGGCAAACAACTCAGCTCCACGTAAGCGCCACGTGAGTAGGCAGTGCCACGTAGGAAAAAAAATTCCTCCGGTTTGTTGCTGACGTGGACCAAGGGAAAAGTGACATGGATGCGCCAATATTTGACGTGGCATGCCTTGTCAACATACTTTTATGTTGTTTAAAAGATTTTAATGTTGTTTTTTTAAATGTCAATTTAGACATCTACTTAGACGTTTTTTGAGACATCAATTGCTGCATATTGTACCCATAGGACAAGGTTAGTAGAAAAAAATTATTTAAAAAAAAATAATAATAATAATTAAATAGACAATCAAAATGACAAGAATTCGGCAAGAATTAAATAAAACTTACCATCTACCATCAAGAGAATTTTTGATGGCAAAATGAAGGAATTCATTCATTAAAAGTTAGTGAAAATGAAGGATTAAGAGGTCCTATTTATTTTCATTGTCCGTCCATGGTGAGACAAAAGATATGGAAGAACTAAAATATGGGAACTTAACCATTGTAAGTTTTGACATTGTTTTAGATGTCTAGACGTTGTTTCAGACATGTAGATGTTCTTTCAAACATCTAGAGCATGTTATTTCAGACATTTTACATTGAACACAACTCTTGCTTTACATATCCCACATGGATTGTTTCACCTCCTACCACCCCACAGTATAAAGACCATCTCTTTTCATCCATGGTACACATCCATCCATTATCCTTTTTTTGCAAAGTATGCCATGTGGTTGCCCTTCCCCTAAACTTTTTAATATGGTCAACATTTTATCATTGCCCATAGTAATTTTTACTAATTTATCCATAGACAAAATGGACCTATTTGCTGACTTGGCAGTCTATGTTTTTTTGGATGTCCCAAACAACATCAACATAATTTCAATCATGTCAAATACAACGTCAGCGTCAATGATAACATCAACTTAGATTTATAGTAAAAAGCCAATGTTGTTTGCAACATCCACCAAAATCTATCTTGTCGGATCAAATGTCCTTTGAAATCTTCATGTTTTATCAGACATCGCGCGTTAGAGGTAAAACATCACCAAAAATATGGTTTTCTTATAGTGTTGGTTGGGTGTCGGATGTTGTTCACCCTAGATGTACAGCTAAAGTCGTACGCGCAGTCTAGGCGTAAGTATCCTTAATACAAAAAATGTGGTAAGATAACACAAAATATTGTTTCGGGGAATTCTATTACGTTATTGTATACTAAAGATGTACGGATCTCCCCCAAAACACCCAAGCAATCACGTCTTTGCTCTCTTTCCGGATAAAACTACCTTCCGGATTCCAATCCAGATCCATCCTTGTCCGGATTCCGGTTACATCTAGTCACACTCCGGTTTATATATCCATGTTTTACCCTCAAGGGATCTATTGTTGATCTTTCAAGAGGGATAGGAACTTGCACCACTCGTAAATCTCATACTCAAACACACACACACACACACATACTTCCGATTTTGTAATTGGGAAGACAAAGACAACAATCCTCACAACTTCTTGGAAGGTCTTTCCGGAAAGCAGGTCATTTAGAATTTACTCCCTAAGACCTTCACTACTACGATAGATCAAAGCACCCAGAACCAGTAGGGACGCGTATTGTACTAGGTTCTAGACTGATCCAATAATTGGCAGGCTTTTCGGAGATGGGGAATATTCCACTGGTGGTTGCTTACATCCGCATGAACCCTTTCTTGAGTTCCGAACTCGCATTCACTCTACTCCTTCCGGATTACTATTCCAGCAGTTTAAAAGCACGGTGCACTAATCCTCTTTCACAGATCCAAAACTTTCACACAAACGTACCTTATCGATCAAATCCGGTTGCCTCAGATCTGGACTTCCCTTCACCTGTCTTTCTCATACTTCAACACCCTCATGAACATTTCAACACATTTGTGTACATAGCCGAATCAAAAAAGTCCACTAAGTGGTCTTAGATTAAAGAAAGCAAAAGAACATAAACAAATGCACTCTAATGGGCTAGGATGGAATGAGAGGGCAACAAACTTGTCCTCCCTTTAAAACTCAAACAAAAAGCAAAAAGGGCACACCCTAAAATCAGAGTGACTAATCAGTGTCACACTACCTTCCAAGATAATCAAAAAATCCCAGGCCAGAGGCCTCCTAGAAATCCGGAACCAAGTTCCACCTCTGGAAAATTTGAAGCGGAACAAATTCAAAAATCACATAAAAAAATAATTATTTCCTCCTTGATTTCTTTACGCTACTCCCTGCCTTGGTTGGTGGCAACTTCACCGGCGTGTTCCTAGCCTATGACCGGGTCAGAATCTGGCGCCTTTGAGGTGGTGTGGCATTGTCTTCCAACTCTAGTCCAGTCTCGCATTCCTCTTCGTTGTCCGAGAGCTCCACTCGGGTTGTCTTAGCCTTGGTCGGTGAAGAAGCCTACTTCATGTGCGCAAAGCCGGCCGGATTAGTCCGGGCCGGATTTGTGATGACATCCGAACATTCACCCATGTGACGGCGGACGACTGACTTTGGTATTGTGAAGAGTGTGGTTCCAGTTGGCCGGGCTGGCATGGTGGAAGGGCAGATGGTGACCTTCGTTCCCAAATTGGAAACTCCCGCCTTTTCCAGAGTTGATGCTTCCGCCTACATATCCTCCATCCAAGAACCGGGTTGTCCCTTGACGGTCAACTGATACGGATTTGGAGGTCCAACTACAAGCTCTACAATCATCTTGTCACTCTGTAAGCTCCAGCACTATAAGAAACCCATATTTTTTGGAATGTTTTCACTATTTTTTGGAATGCATTTTTGTGGACATTGAATAAAACAACTCATGTTTTTATGTCAAATAAAACATCTTGATGTTTTATTGAACATCATTGTTGTCATAAAAACATGGGTTGTTTTGTTCAATGTCTACAAAAATGCATTCCAAAAAATAGTGAAAACATCCCAAAAAATATGGGTTTCTTATAGTGCAGGGGCGCTTCGACAACTCGGCGCACCCTATTGTCTCCAAATCTATCGCTAGTTGCTTCCATAAATCCGAGTCGGCAGGGATGACTGGACAGAGCATCCGGGCTGGGCCTGCCATGGCTTACCAACCAACTATTCCGGTGCAATTGGCATCGACCTCACTATTTTCTTCCTAATTGATTCAAGATTGAAGGAAAATTGAAATCATTAATAGCTCTAAGATAGGGTTGAAATATACTAATCTCAATGGTGAGATTGTTCTAGGTTAATTTAAAGTTTTTGTGAGTTTTTTTTTCTGCCTGACAAACTAAAATTTGGGATTTTTCTACTATAACTTTTACTAACGGGCACCAATTGAAATAAAGATTATATTTTTGGAAAGCTAATGTGATTCTCTATTTTCACAAAAAAATTCAGAAAATTATGACAAATATTGAGACCGTAGGAATGTGCCCGAAATCCATTTTGTCCCCCAAGGGGACAATGGGACTTTAGGGGTTAAATTACGAAAGTCTTAAATAGTGACCTAGATCTTAAAAGTGAGGTTAAAAGTTAGTTTTCAATTTGGAGTTTGTATCAATCAATGGATGAAGTTTTAAACATTGATTAGCGATTAAACTTCATCCATCAATAATTTTTGATAAAATAGGTTAAAGTTCAAGTGAGATAACATTTTGGAAAACTTGAATTAGCTTCTTCAAGGAACAACCCTAAAAATGCTAAAAACAATAATTGACCAGAGTTCATTTGAAATATCAAGGATTAAAAATAGGAAGGATTATGTCATCTCAACTTGATCAAAGAAGAATTTAGCATTAGAAACTCAAAGTAGGAACTTCAAATGATCCAAAAGTGATTCAAACTTTGACAATGAACAATAAACTTAGGAGAAATTAAAGGATGAAGTTTAGGTTAGGAAATGGATGAAATCAACTTGGATTAGTTCATCCAAGTCCAAACTTAGGAATTAAGCAAAACTTATCTATTTAGAAATAGGATTCAAATTTCAAGATTAATTAAATTAGGGAACAAGTCCAAAGGTATAGATGAAGTTTAAATAGTCCCAGAAAGTCTAAACTTCATCCATCAATATTTTTTGCTAGGAGAAAGGGATAGGGTCGAATTTTATGTTTTTGAAAATGGCATAAGGTGCTGGACCATTGAAAATTGCTAAATTTAGATTGTAATTAGACCCATCTCAAAACCACCGTGACCTCTTTTACTTGAGGAAATTAAAATAGAAGTTGTAAATTGTTGCATTTCTTTGATTTTCTTGCAAATTGTGGATGTTTAGGAACTCAAAAAAGATCCACTGCTCGGAAGGCACAATGGATTGATGCTAGGCACGCGTAGATTGAGAAAAATCCACACAAAACTAGAACCTGGTTATGCTCGATTATTTACCAATGGTGGATAAATAAGGACTCACAAACAACCCCCATGGTGTGGTTGGAATCCATTGGAAAGATGTCTAAGCCATAGTGCACATACCGTACGCCTTCATGACTATAGGCCTTCATGACTATAGGCCTTCATGACTATAATAACACAAGCATCTTCATGAAAGAATTGGTTTCTTTATTTTTGTTAGAGTGATGGGGAGAAGCCGTCTTCAAGAGATCCATTTTGTTGTGGATTATGGTTAGGACTTTATCAAGGAACTTCTTTGACATTATGCGGTTCACACAATATAGCTCTCTATGCGCCTTCTGTCCGTTGAGGTGGATTTTCAATTTCCTAATTCACACTTTTTATACCTGCAAACGTAGAATACATGCACTTCTAAGTTGCTTGAGTCTATCATGTTGTCCACACCAAGCAAAATATCACCACATGCCTTGGAAGTGTACTCTAAAAAGAAAAAACGCCAGATGTTGCTTAATTCGCTTGCCAAAATATGTTGCAATTGAAATGACAAATTCATGTTGTTGATCTATGGCAACTTGTCTCTCCAATGAAATGTTGATGGTAGGACTATGGATGGAACTTTCTCCTTTAATTTGAGTGTCTTCAATTTGTAATTTTGTGGGGTATTTGGTCCGCACTATTTTCAAGAAGTAATTGAAGTATAGCTGTTGTACGTAAGGTATGTGTCTGTAGCTTCTTCAAGCCAAGATTACCATGGTGCTCTAACTGTTTATCATTTTTGGCCATCTTCTTGTACCTATAAAAGATAGCTTTTGATACTCTATAGCTGTTACATCAAGTAGTGGGACAAATTTCATGTGCTGACAAGGTAATGAACTCCCTTCCATTGGTGTTATAGTGGAATTGCTTGTGCACGTCAAGTAGATGTGATTTATAGTTGTAAACATCACCATGCATATGCATTTATGATCGTATAGCTGGAATCTGCCCCCGTAAAAAACGGTTGCAAGCAGTTCAGCCAGCAACAAATCATGGCAGACATCTAAGTAATTGCTTGCACTGTAAGAAGGGCTTCTTTCTTGGAAGGGTTCTCTGGCTCATTTCTCTATCGGGAGCTCTCATAGGAACAAACTCCAATTTAAATGCATCACGTGGATGCGCTAGTTGCGGCTTTAAATTTACACGTTTTAGTATAAGAAATCAATGTCTTTTGTAGCATTCGGAAAAAACCGGATATGACATTTTTTCTGATATAGAAAGGCCTCATTGTTGATGTCCAATAAGATTCATAAAAACAAACGTGCCAAAATCGGGCTCTGTTATGCAAAAAACTTGCAAAATTGGAGTTTGTTTTTTGAAAACATTAGAAAAATTGCACTAGTGCAAGTGCTTGAGGAAGTGGCACGTGGATGACACATCACCTCCACGTCACTAGGTCATCAACGGGCAGTACCACATCATTTTTTTTCATCCAACCCCTTCGTGACACGGCTCGTGACATGGACCCAATAAAAATATGACATGACATGCCTTGTCAGCACACTTTTTGACGTGGCAATTTTTTAATCTTTTTTTTTGGAATGTCAATTTAGATGTCTAGATAGACATTTTTTGAAACATTGATTGTTGCATACTGTACCCATAAGTTAAGGTCAGTAGAATTTTTTTTTTAAAATAAACAAAGAACTAAAATAAATGAACAAGATCAATAGTTTAACTCAATAAGAATTAAAAATAACTTACCATCTACCATCAAGAGGATTTTGGATGGCCAAATGAAGTAGTTTCTTCATTGAAAATTTGTGAGAATGTAGGGTTGAGAGGTCCTAGTTATATCCATTGTCCATTCATATTGAGACAAAAGATATGGGATAAATAGGATATGGGAATTTGGTCATTGTAAGTATCGACATTGTTTCAGACGTCTAGACATTGTTGCAGACATATGAATGTTGTTTCAAACATCTTCATGTTGTTTTAGACATCTATAGCATGCTGTTTTAGACATTATACATTGAATATAATTCTTGCTTAGAATATCCCATACGAATTGTCAATCTTCCTACCATCCACTTGTATAAAGAATTTATTTTTTCATCCATGGTGCACATCCATCCATTGCCTTTTTTTTTGCAAAGTATACCACACGGCTGCCTTTTCCCTAAATTTTTTATATTTGGTCAGCATTTTATCATAGACCATAGTAATTTTCATTGATTTATCTATAATGGATATGCTTGCTAACTTGTGAGTCTATATTTTTTGGGACGTTCCAAAAAAATCAATGATATCAAATAAAATGTCAACGTCAATGATAACATCAACTTGTTTTTACAGTAACATACACGCATTTTCTACAATGTCCACAAAAATCTACCTTTTCAGGCCATCTGTCCTTTGATATGTTCTCATTTTTTTTTGACATCACGTATTAGTGGTAAACATCGCCAAAAATGCAATTTTCTTATAGTGTTTGTTAGTGGTCATATAAGCTAGTTCCATTGAGATTGATCCTCAAAATATACCAGGAGTGCATTGACCACATCTATACCAATGTCAAGTCAATCATTGAATTCTTTTACCAAATTTCTTGCATTTTCACCAAAATTATCAGATTAGGATTTAACTTTCAAATTAAAAGTTAGAATTATATTTAATCCGTAGGAGTTAGGAAACCACACAGTGGATTCAAGATTAGATAGAAAATTACTATAGTACTTTAAAAAAATTAATTATGACAACAATTAATAAAAATTATCAAAAAACATCTTGGATGAAAAATAGTAGAAAGTAGATGAGGAATTAGATAGTCATCCAAAGGAATCTTAAAAGAAATGTTAGAATTTAGACAAAAATAGAAATAAAAGGCCAAAGATAGAAGTAACTCTTTAACCCTTAAAGTCCCAAGGCTTTTTTTTGATAAAAAAAAACACTCAAAATTGCAGAGCAAAAAATTTAAAAATTATTTTTTTTGCATATCTGATTATTGGATCTTGTACTACACTATTATAAAAATTTATTAATTTTTTTTCAAAAACTTTGATCTTGTAGATTGCAAGTTATTTGCATTCAAAGTAAAGACAATAAGTTTTTTTGCACCTTGCTTGACTAGATTTCTTGGCTTTAAATCTTCTTAATTTATTTTCTGATTTTTTATGTTTAAGAACTATATTAAGAATCTAAGAAAAAAATTCAACAAACTCCCCTTAATTTTCACTCATTAAGAAATTATTAAGTAGAAGTAGGTTCAAGATTGAAAGAAAAACTAAACCATTAATATCTCCAAGGTAGAATCAAAACACAAGAATTCCAATGGTAAGATTGTTTTAATAAGCCAACTTTACCCTATCTAACAATTTGTTTTGAAAAATTGTAAAAATTGCTTTCAATAATGAATTTTGTAAGTTATTTTTTCAAGAAGTTGCTTTAATTCCCCCCAAAACAAGATTGTCCATAATTTTCTCATCACTAGTCCAAATAAAATGAATTAAAGCTTCAAATGTAGACAAAAATACAATCTTTGTAGAAAAAAACTTTAAAATTAAATAATTCTTTTTTATTTTTATTTTTAGGGGCTGCCCTTCAAGTAGCTTTTTGGACTTAAAGAAACATGATTTTTTCTCCCGGGCACCAATTGGATGAAAACTATAATCCCGGGAAGCTCATCTGATTTTCTATCTTCTAAAAAAGTTTTAAAAATTAGATAAAAAATTAAGATCACACAAGCCTACCAAATTCTAAGAGTCCCCCGTAGGGATTTTGGGACTTTAAGGGTTTACTTAAAGGTCAAGAGATTGCAGTAACCTTTGGGAGTCAGAAGTAAAAGAATTTTATAGATAAATTTTGATAAACCGGTTAATGGTCAAAATTCCTTCATATAAATATTCATCCAGCAAGTCAAAAGTTAGAAATTTTTTTACCATTTTAAAAATATAAAAAATAAAACCTTAAAAGATAAAATCAATTAATCTTAGAAATAAAAATAAATATCTAAAATTATTCAAAGTAGTAAGAAACGTATAAAAATTTATCAATTAGGTTAAAAGATAGCCAAAAGGTAAGCTAGAAATAGAATCTTCAAGGAAATATTCTCAGGATTCCAAAATTAATTTAACCTCAAGAACTAAAAGAATATTAGAGATTTATAGAGGAATGAAGTTTCAAACAAAAGTGAGGTAAAATTGGATGAAAGTCGATTAGAATTGACCAAACAAAGTCAAAGACTAAAATAAGGTAGAAGGTTAAAAATTCAAAATAATCCAAGAATCAAAAGTGAATTTTGATAGTTAAATTGATGGATGAATTTTTAAAAGGTAGATTTAGTCAAACTTCATCCACAGATATCTCTTAGAAAATTAGGTCAAACTTAGAATTCTTTATCATTTTAGAAAGAACAAAGTAAGATTTACAATTCAATCTACTTAACTTTTCCACTTGACTAATCCACATTGGACCAAAGTTTTGATTGTTGTAGCTAAAACCTAGCCTTAGGTACTAATTTGATTTGATTTGATTAGCCATTATCACTAGGAAAGTTCAAGGTAGAAAATACAACAAAAATCCGATTCTTGGAAGGCACAACTAGATTGCACATTGTAACACCTATTAGACATTGAAAAAACACACTAACAACCAGATTGTGTACGCGTTATTCCAAGGGTGGAAATAAAGTGCCCACAAATGACCACACCTAAATTGGTAGGATGGATAAACACATTTTTTTTCATCTTTTCTTTTTAGGAAGTTACTTGAGTTTATTTTCAATGAACAATATTAAAAATTCTCTCATTATGTTATTATTATCAACTTTTCTAAAGAAGAGTCTGTTTAATCCATGGATCAGCCTTGTAGTGTGTTCTGGCCAATACTTGCTATATATCCTTGATGTGAATTTTAGCCATAAGAATGATATTTTTTGAGTCTGAGTTGGACTGATGAAATGAAGCTTATCAAGTTTAATCCTGACTCTAATTAATTTTTCTTTTTAAATTCATAAATTTCAGTATTTTATAGCAAAATGAACTCTAGGCCCATAACCACAATTTGTTAATTGTCTAATTTTAAATTAATACTGGAATTTTGATTTATAACATGATATCATACACTATGATTCCAAATTTATGGTGAAAATTTCAGATTTTTCTAGTATTTTTGAAATTTGATATGAATTTTCCTTTATTCTTCTCTTAAAAGCTTCACAGTAATTTCAAATTATCCCAAAAAATTTGAAAATTCGATGACATTGCAGTAAACATATGACTTCATTTCTGGAATTAAAAATAAAATTTTCATTCATACATAATCGAAAATTGGCAGCAAAAAGAGTGAGGGGAAATGGGGAAATCCGTCCTTTCGCAGATACCCTAAACCAGAGAGAATACTCAGAGAGCAACGACTCGCAAACATTCATCCCTAACGTGCACCACGTACTCGGTATGGAGTACATAACTTCTTCGCGTCAACGCCATCGCCATCGGAAATACAGGGCTTCCGAATTCCGATCCCAACGGAAGAACTAGCAAACTGACCACGGCTGCTCCTGCCACGAAGAAGACCACGAAGAAGACCACGAACAAAAACAGAGAAGCCCACTGGTGGTGCAAACGGAAGAAGGCTCAAGCCGTAATCTCTCTTTGGTGAATTCTCGTTGGATTCAGATTTAAGGCTTGAAGTGATCGGGTTTTAACCTTCACTTAGGATGCGGCTAAGGATATCCGAGGATGTCCTTCGCCGGTATTCCCAGGTGAGCAGGTGTCCATGGTTTTGCTGCGGGCCAGACACCATTTTGAGGGGCGAAGAGGATTCCTTGGACCGTGGATTTCAGTTCTGCTGTTGTCCCTCAAGGCCTTCAAGGGAACCTTGGGTTCTAAAAATCGAACTGTCTGCCTTCATCAACAACAGCTAACTTGCCCGAGTACTCCTGGACAAGATCATCAAAACCCTAAAACACCGTTGCATGGTGCGACTGCACTACTCAACCTCGACTGCAGAAATCGGGCCTTAGGGTTGGTTGTTGAGGCTGACGCATGTGGTGTCTCGCCATGTCGTCTTGCTGCACCAGATTTACCTGCCCCGCTCGTGGAGTCTCCACTGCCAGGTATACCGAACATTCAGAGCATGATTCCTCACTGCAGCATGTGATCCTTTCTCAGCATAGTTAAATTCTGAAGCTGTTTGCATATGCTGAGAGTCGTGGGCGCTGGGGGTTCTCTTCCTGCTCGGAGGTTTATTCGATTAGGGTTTAGCAATTGGGAGGGAAGCGCGGACAGAACTGGAAGGTGGCTGAATAACTCGAGGAGAGCGATTCTTGCATGATACTTTGAGTCTAGATCGAAGTCAAGGTTGCATTGGCTATAGATCCTGTGGGAGGGAGCTTTTCTTTCTGCAGTTAGGGTTTATCAATTTGGAGCTGAGAGCGGAAACAGTTGAAAGGTAGCTCAAGAACTCGCAGAGATGGATCCTGTGGGAGGGAGCTTTTCTTTCTGCAGTTAGGGTTTATCAATTTGGAGCTGAGAGCGGAAACAGTTGAAAGGTAGCTCAAGAACTCGCAGAGATGGATTCATGTATGATGGACTGAGGTTAGAGTGAAGTTAGAGTACGGAACTCGGTGCACATATCGGGCGTTGTTCATGTCAAGCTGTTTAGGGTGATTTTGTCTCCATAGTTAGGGTTTGGCAATTCGGTGGGTAGAGCAGACGCAGTTGCAATGGGAGCGGTTTAGGGAATAGTTTGATCTCCTACGATGCTTTGCGTCTAGATTGAGTTCAAGTTTTTGGGAGCTCAGATATTGGGGCTGTTCATGTGGAGATGTTGTGGTTTAGGTTTCTTGCTCTTCACGAGTTGCAATATTCAGTAGAATTTTGTGTCTGTACAAGTGTTAGTATCTGTCGCAGCGTTCTTACTGGCTACAGAAGAGTGTGTACGGGATTAGAGAATCTCAGAGATTGATACTTTCACATTTGCTGACTACGTTCCAGTCCAGTTTTCTGAAGCTGAATTCATTTGAAGTTGTTGATGTTGATGTCAAGCTGCTGCAGTTGTGTCTTTCTCCGTGCTTGGTGGCCTGAGAGTTCAGGGGGTTGAGCAGTGTGGGGAATCGAACGGACACAGATGCCAGGGAGCAGAAGGCCGTAAGTTGTTTGTCTGAAGCTAAGTATTAAGGCTCCATGCGTCGGTTGTGGTTGATGCAGGGAACTAGTGAGTGTTTTTTTCTCTCAGAACCCTGAGGGTTGAGCCATTTTGGAGGGGGGTCCAGAAAGCAGTTACAGTTAACCTGGAGCGGAACATCTCAAGAGAGGGATTCATACGTGGAACTTTTGTGTGTAGACTGATCTGAACTTCTAGTGAACAATTTGGAAGCGGCAGACATTGGAGTTACTTGGGCTGAAGACCGAGAAGGAGCTATAAAATCAGACAAGCAATTGAACAGACTTGCCAGTCATACATGATACTTCGTGTCTCTGCTGAAGTCGAGTTTTGAAGCTTGTTGTGTTCATTGGACGTTGCTGATGTTGAGGTTGGGGTTGGTGAACCACACTAGAATTTCTCTTCCTGCCTGGAGGTTTAGCATTTTGAGGAAGAGAAGGAACTCAATTGGAGGGAGCAGATTGATACAGAGATTCTACTTTTTCAACTCTTACTCAAGGTTTCAGACATTGCCTGGATATGAAGAAGGAGCTCTTTTCAGCTGATTGAGGATGTACACTTGAAAGGGGACCGAAGACTTGAGGAGATTCAGTCCGATGCTTTTTCTAGATGAGAATTTGGATTTCTACCTGTGGTGTTACTCTGTTGTTGAAGCGGAACCGTTAGAAGATTGTAGACACAGAGCCACAAAATGTCTGCATTAATGCACCTTTTGCTGCATCACAGGCAGCAGACGAGAAGCTATTTGGTGCTTGGAGCTGGTGCACGGGTGAGTGAGCGTTGACTTCTGGCCATACACCTGTTCTACGGAAGTAGTTGGATGACTTGTGGCTTGTCTGAACTGAACTACCGTGTTCATGTTAGCAACACATGTGTCCGATACATTTAGGTTCGTCGAGAGCAGTGTATTTGATCAAGACGGTGGTCCGCTTCCCCCGAACTGACAGGACGTGAACTCGGTTGGTTGGACGTTAAACATTAAATCTTAGAACCGATGAGTACCTTTTGCTCGAACTGCTACAGCTTGAATGTGTTTTTGACACACTGTCGGGGATTTTTGTGACCAGGATGCCTGTGTGATCACTCTGTTGAAGTCTCCATGGCATATACACCCATGTTTATTATGTGTCTCAGCGTCCCATGGTGGAAGCAGCGGCGGATCCATAAGGTGTTCATCGTCATCAGTTTGGAGAAAACCCTCTGGGAGTACCGATGCTTCAGGTATGTCTAAGATGGCCGCTCTCATGGCCAGAAGTGGTTGCTTTTTGTCTCTGAGAAGAATTGAATGACATTTATGAAGTATTTAACCATTGAATCAGGCGAAGTACAGACAATGGAGCAAGATTGGGAGGAGTATTTTGCGGATCCTTTGCAGTGGTGGGACAACAGATTATACAAGGTATCGCTAGGAATATTGCTAAGGTTGGTTATTAGTTGATGTTAGAAATTTGTGAAAAGACATTGAGAAGGTAATTTATTGCTTGTACAAGGTCTTGGGTGCTGGGGTAAACAAGAAGCATATTACATTCTGTGTGGGTTTAGTATTGAGTGAAGGCTATTTAGATCCCTGCAATGTTTAAGGACATATACTCTTTGATTGTTTTCTCATATTGAATCGTGGGTTGTTGTGTGTATAGATGAATCCCAAATCCCCTGACTATAAACACAAGGTGACAATGAAAGCGCTTTGGGTGGATGGTTGGTCCACCCCCGCATGGGTGAAGGCGATGCTGAAATTGTTGGCTTTAAGCGAATTACCTTCTCGTGATGGTTATCATACCCATGATTCTCAAGAGATTGTCCGACCAAATAGGTATTGGCATGAGGATGAGTTTTCTCCCTATGTGAGATGAATTGTTGCAATTGACTTGCCATGGATAATGCTTACGCATTGAAGATGGATGCCAAACCCATTGTTTGTAATTTGTTTTGTTAGGTGTAGCTTGGAATTTGTGGTTTGGGTGAGTTTGAGGATTTGGTTTATGCACCATTCTTCTCTTTTGTTTGTTTTCTGAGTGTTTTATGACACTCAGTACGTCCATTTGTCCATTAAAAGTGCAATGACTTTCAGAAGTATGGTGCATGTAAGAGGTATAAAGACTGCATAGTTGCATCCAGTTATTTTTCATTTGATTGAGCTATGTTTTTCACAGTATGAAGGGTTTATCGATGGGTCAGGTTCCCTAAGGGCAATTTTGGAAGGAGTATCACTTTGTCAGCTAGTGCAAAAGTGTCAAAGCAAGCAGTTCAAGTTATTGGTGGGAGTACTTGCGTGCAAAGTGCAACTACCACAAGTGAAGCAATTGATCTTTTGAAGAACCGATTGCAACAGGGCATTGCAATAGACTCTTACTCCTATGTTGAAATTCTGAAGCGGTGCTTGAAGCAGGAAGACCTTACGGCAGTAAAACAGGTTCATGAGTGCACCATTGAGAGTGGCATGCAGCAGAATATATATGTGGCAAACAACCTATTGAGTGGATACATCAGATGTGGGAGACTGGAGGATGCATGCAGAGTGTTTGATGAACTTGCGAAGAAGGATGTCATTAGCTGGAACGTCATGATTGGAGGTTATGCTCAGCACAGTTGTGGGAAAGACGCCATGGAGGTTTTCCATCGCATGCGAAAGGAAGGTACGCAACCTAATGCAGTTACTTACTTGAGCATCCTGAAAGCCTGTGCGAGCCCATCAGCCTTGAAATGGGTCGAGGAAGTTCATGCATATATCAGAGAGGGTGGGTTCGAATCAGATGTTCGTGTGGGAACGTCGCTCCTTACAATGTATGCAAAGTGTGGAAACATGAAGGAGGCAAGGAGCACTTTTGATAAGTTGACGAGTCGCAATGTGATTACCTGGAATGTGATGATTGGAGCATATTCCGAAAGTGGTGATGGTGAGGAAGCATATCGACTTCTTCTCCAAATGAAACGGGAAGGTCTCAAGCCAGACGCCTTTACATATGCGAGTATCCTGAATGCATGTGCAAGCGCAGGGGCTTTGAAATGGTTGAAGGAGGTTCACAGCCATGTCCGTGAAGCGGGATTTGAGTCAGATGTGCGTTTGGGCACTGCTCTTGTCCACATGTATGCCAAGTGTGGCAGTATCAATGATGCTCGACTTGTTTTTGACAAAATGCAGGCCCGGGATGTTGTCACGTGGACTGTGATGATTGGTGGACTTGCGCAACATGGCTGTGGGTTTGAAGCATATCGACTTCTTCTCCAAATGAAACAGGAAGGTCTGAAACCAGACGCCTTTACTTATGCGAGTATCCTTAATGCATGTGCAAGCGCAGGGACTTTGGAATGGGTGAGGGAGGTGCATAGGCATGCCCGTGAATCGGGATTTGAGTCAGATGTGCGTGTGGGCAACGCGCTGTTGCACATGTACGCAAAGTGCGGCAGAATCGAAGATGCGCGACGGGTTTTTGACAAAATGGAGGAACGGGACGTGATTACTTGGAACATGATGATTGGTGGACTTGCGCAACAAGGACTTGGGTCTGAAGCATTTGAACTTTTTCTCCGAATGAAACGGGAAGGCGTCAAACCAACTGCAATCACTTACATTAGCATCCTGAATACATGTGCAAGCGCGGGGGCTTTGGAGTGGGTGAAGGAGGTTCATGGCTATTTCCATGAAGCGGGATTTGGGTTGGATGTGCGTGTGGGCACCGCGCTGGTCCACATGTATGCAAAGTGTGGTAGTATCGATGATGCGCGACTGACTTTTGACAGAATGGAGGAACGGAATGTAATTTCATGGAATGTGATGATTGGAGCATATGCAGATTGTGGTTTTGGTGAGGAAGCATATCGACTTTTCCTCCGAATGAAACGGGAAGGCTTTGAACCAGACGCAATTACGTATATGAGCGTTCTTAATTCATGTGCAAGCGCAGGGGCTTTGGAGTGGGTAAGGGAGGTTCATTGCCATGCCCTTGAAGCGGGACTTGAGTTGGATGTGCGTGTGGGTAATGCGCTGGTTCACATGTATGCCAAGTGTGGCAATATCGATGATGCTCGGCTAGTTTTCGGCAGAATGGCGGAACGGGACGTGATTAGCTGGAACGTGATGATTGGTGGACTTGCGCAGCATGGATGTGGGTTTGAAGCTCTAGAAGTCTTCAGGAATATGATAGCAGCCGGTGTGAAGCCTGATGGGTACTCATTTGTGGCATTGTTATCGGCCTGTAGTCATGCGGGCCTTGCTGATGAAGGGCGGCGACTCTTCCTGGCTATGTCGCAAGATTACGGCATCGATGCCAGTGTGGTCCACTGGAGCTGCATGGTGGATATTCTTGGGCGGGCTGGGCACCTGGAAGAAGCAAAGGCCTTGATTGATAATTTGCCAGTCGAATCAGATGAAGCAACTTGGGGAGCTCTGCTCGGTGCTTGTAGAACTTATGGTAATGTGGGGTTGGGTGAACTTGCGGCTAAAGAGCTCTTCAAGTTGAAACCCGGCGATGCCTCTACGTACGTGGTCCTCTCCAACATCTATGCTGCAGCTGAGAGGTGGGAGAAGGCATCATCTGTGCGTGCTGCAATGCTGGAGAGGGGTATACGCAAGGAACCAGGGCGTAGCTGGATCGAAGTTGATAAGAAGATTCATGCCTTTGTTGTAGGGGATACATCTCACCCAGAAACGAAGGAGCTATATGCGGAGCTGAGCAGATTGACGGAGGAAATCAAGGCTGAAGGGTACCTTCCCGATACCCGGCTTGTGTTGCATGATGTCGATGAGAAGGATAAGGAGTTTTCACTTTGTTCTCATAGTGAGAAGTTGGCTATTGCATATGGACTTATTCACACCCCAAGTAGTAAACCTGTTTGTGTGTACAAGAATCTTCGAGTGTGTTTAGATTGTCATACAGCAACCAAATTGATCTCAAAAGTGTCTAGAAGAGAGATTGTGATCAGAGATGCAAATCGTTTTCATCACTTCAATGACGGCTTGTGCTCTTGTAAAGATTATTGGTGATGAGTTTGGCAATTCCCATTGATTGTGGAACGATGTTTTGATTCTTCAATGAGCATTTTATATATGCATGTAGTAATTTACTCCATCTGTAGTTGCCTACTCTAATTCTGTATTTGCAGTTATCTTACAAGACATTATTGAGTTTTAGTTCGATTATCGGTATTGTAGTTGAATGCCTTTTAGTTTTTTGTAATTGCATAATTGATTTAATTTGCTAGCGTTATGAAATAACTTCTTTGTACTGTTTGCAAGGCAGTTACTTTTGATGGAGAATCTAGATGTTCCAACTGGGAAACAATGACAATGAAAGAGTTGGTTGCCATCAGGTTAATTATGTTCATTGAGTTATACTATTGCTACACAAAATAGTGAAATTAGGTTGCCTTACCTGAGATAAATTACCTCATGGATCAATGCTTGTTCCACATGGAGGCCCATGCCGCTCTCTGAACCAAGCCTTGAATTGATGCACATATCTATGCCATACACATGGCTCTCAATTGAATGCATCATTGTACAAAAGCAGTGAATATTTCTATAGTGCAGGCTGTCAAGAAATTAGCGTGGGGCAACCTAATTTCACTATTTTGTGTAGATGATATTTACCTCTAAAAGACAAATTCTATGACTATGTAGTCAAACCTCATAATTCTCCACTTTATATTTTCTATTTCTTTGCCGTTTATGAGTGAAATTATTTTATTTTTATTTTTTAGAGATGACATCTCATGTCTAGTATATAGAATTGCAATGAATATTTGCCAAAAAATATTCAAAATTCAATCTGAAATCCGAAAAAATATTCAAAATTAGTTTCAAAATAGTCATACTTAAAAAAGCTGAAAATTTTCAGAATTAAATTAAATTATGATATAGAACATTCAAGTTTAGAGAAAGGTTTCATGTCTCTTTATATTTAGAGTCATGGTAATAGATCCTGAACTTCAAACTTCAATAAAATATTCAATATCATGATTTTTTCAAGTTTTTTAATCCCTAAATGTATTTGACTATGTTTTCACCCAAATGCTCCAAAACTGCCATTTCTAATACAAGTACCAAATTTTAGAAAAAAAGCATTTTTGGACATATGTAACCATAAGATCTTGTAGTTCACTAGTTTGAAAAGATGTGAAAAAAATTTCAGAATTTTTCACCATGCTGATTGCAAGATATTAGTGTTTGAATTGAAAAAAATCCTTTTTTTGTCCCTGCGAAAATCCGGGCAGCTGCACTTCACAATGTCACATTTTTATAAAAAAATGTTTAAAATGGTGATGACTCTTTGGATTCATTTTTGAAAACAAGTTGGCTATATTTTTGAAAAATTTCAGATCATTTGACATATAGGAAAAAAATAGTAAGTAGAAAGAAGTAGAGAATGATTCAAAACACTAAATTGTTAATAATTTAATTATGGAATTGAAAAATGCCAATCCCAATGGTGACAATGTTGTAATGAACAATATACACCCAATACTTTTATTTTTTTTCAAAAATATTGAAAATTGAGTTAAATAAAGAATTTCAAATTTTATTTTAGAGTAGGGAATCCATAACTACCCGCAAACTAGAACACTTCATAATTTTCATCTCATAAATCAAAATGGAATGATTCAAAGCTTTTCATGTATATATAAATCTAAAGAATCAATCTCAAATTTTTATTGTTTTTAAATTGAAGGATTTTTTAAGAATTTTTTGAGCTGCTCGCCGAGCATTGAAAATCACATATCATACAATAACTTTTTAACCATGTAGTCAAAAGTTATGGAAATTGTTGGGCCATAAAACTACTCCTTGGAAAAATATTGTATGAAAATTTCAAAGAAAAAAAATAAAAACTCCATTTATAGTGAGCTGCCCAAATTGCTATGTTGCCAAAAGACGGTATTTGGCCTTTTAGGGGTTAATCATAGTGCAAACTTTGTCAATAAAATGTTCATGTTTACAATTTTTTCAAAATTCTAAGTAGAATGGAAACTTCCTTTGAAAATCTCACTTCAATAGTTTTACTTAAAAGCAAAAGAAATAAGAATGTCAAAAATCAAACTTGAAGAAAAATAGTTGAAAGCATTGAAATACTCTATATAGGTGTCCCTTTTTTTTTAATAAACTACCCAGTAAAGAAATAAAAGAACAACTAACATGACTTGAAGTTAACGCAATGGTGTAAATATAACATTAATGACATTGCACCAAACAAATTAGATGAAAAATGTGAATTCTTCAATATACAAAAATTATGTGTGACTATCTAAAAGACATTATATAATCCTTGGTGTCTTTTTAAAGTAAGGATTCTATCAATCTAATATCCGAATATTATTAAGCTCAAACATCCACTAGAAGCAGAGTGCTTACAAGTTCACATATCAACATACTAATTAATCATTGTTAGCCCTCAAGAATGCAAATCCGTGAGTAGTGATTACTAGCAGGTTAGCATTGAGCAATAAATTTATTTATTTTGCCAACATTATATAGATTGGAGTCTGTTGAAGGTGAATAAGAACTAAAATATTGAAGGTTATAAATTTGCTAGATCACTAGAAGAAAATTGTGTTGGGTTCAACAAAAACTACTTGATGATTTTGTTGTATCCAACACAAAATCTACATTGAATTTTGAAATTTTGTGATGGATACAACAAAAACATCAAATAGTTTTTGTTGAAACCAATGCAATTTTCTTCTAAAGTCAACAATGATAGATTGTAGAGGTTATAGATTTACTAAGTCCTAATTTTATTTGGTGAAAATTAATTAAACATACTAAAGATTTCAATCTAAACTGATTTAAACATATTAAAAATAGTACGTCATTTGTAAATTTGTATCACAAACTAATAGGACAAATTATTGACATAGCAAACTAATTATACTTCCTAAAAGTAAATCATTTATCACAACTGAAAAGCCTAAAATTCATACAAAATCAATCAACAAATGGCTTCAAAGCTAGAGTGTAAATAGAACACCTATAGCAACAAAGACCATTCAAACCAATAAACATATAGAAGAACAAGAAATGGAAGAAAAAATTATACCATGTAAACAATCTTGAATTATAATAAAAATACATTCTAAATCAAAAACTATTTATTACTCTTGAATTTATTGTGAAACTAATATACATCGCACACACTTGAATAATTACCTAGCTTCAACATTAATCCCTAAAGGTCCATTGTCCCTCAACGGGAAGTTTAGGTTGGTATTGTAGAAGTCATTTTAGAATTGATGTTTGTGAAATTTTGAAAGAAGATGTGGGCTTATATAAACTTCATCAAATATATTTTTTTCTATCAGGTGTCCAAATTAAAAGTTATGTTGCTTAAAGTTTTTTGGGCAAAAAGGACAACTTTGAGTAGTTGGTGAAAATAAATTCATCTATTTTTAAAGTTTGGCATGTATATAACTACCATGATATAATAGACAATGGTAAAAAAAACTATGCGTAGTGCAAAAGTCTCATTCTATGAGAAGTTAAAGATTTCTAACCCTCTCAAGTAAGGTCCAAAAAAATCCTTTTCTTCTATAAGCTTGCAATCTACACAATCAAATGGGTTGAAATTTTCCACATTCCTACAGTAGCCATCTAATACACATTTGTACAAGTAAATTTTAAGAAAAAAACTTTTTCTATTGTATTTTCTCTCAATGCACTTAAATATGACAATTTTTGACAAATGTAGTTTCAGTCCTGTAGGGATTAATTTCCAAAATTGACACCAAGGCAAGGATCGAAAGCAAGTTACCTAATTATAAGCACAATAGTTGAAGCAACCAAAGTAAACTCACTATTAATAAAAGAATAAAAGCTTGCATGGTCTTCTTCTTGAATGAAGGACTTCAAAATAATCAATTGACATTTCTATGTGAATAGTCTTCTCAATAAAAAATCCTTAGGTTTTGATGTTGCCAACAGAAGGATGTAAGGTGAATGGTAGTGCTACAATCATTTCTATACCTAAATTTACCAACCTTTGATTTTGTATTCCTCACAAAAACAAATGGTGAAGAAAATGCAAGAGGTGACAACCCCTATGAACATGTTCTTGGAGTCATTTCCAACCAATGCAATAGTTTTCAATCAATGATCAACACCATAACAAATTCACAGATGATGACAAATTCCAATGAAGAGCTCTAGACATCAACATAGGCTACAGTTGGTCAAGATTGCCAACCTCGTCACCAATAATCACCACAAGAACACACGCCATTTTGGAAGTGGTGAAAGCGATTAGCATCCCTCACAATAATCTCTCGTTCAGTCACCTTTGAGATAAACTTGGTTGCTGTATGACAGTCTGAACACACTCGAAGGTTCTTGAACACCCGAATTGGCTCTCTAGGGGGTATCCGCATGAGTCCGTAAGCAATAGCCAACTTCTCACTATGGGAGCAAAGAGCAAGTTCTTTCTCCTCCTTCTCAATGTCCCGCAACACTAGCTGGGTATCAGGAATGTACCCTTCAGCCTTAATTCTCTCACTCAATCTCCTCAGCTCAGCATAGATCTCCTTCGCTTCTGGGTGAGAAGTATCCGCAACAACAAAGCCCTGAACCTTGTTATCAACTTCAATCCAGCTACGCCCGGGCTCCTTGCGTATACCTCTCTCCTGCATCATAGTGCGCACCCACAACACCTCCTCCCACTTGCCAGCTGCAGCACAGATATTCGAGAAAAGCACGTATGCAGAGGAATCCTTCGGTTCCAACTTGAGAAGCTCAATAGCGGCAAGCTTGCCCAATTCCACATTACCATACGTTCTACAAGCACCAAGCAAGGCTCCCCAAGTTGCCCCATCTGGTTCCACTGGCATGTTGCCAATCAAGAGCTTTGCTTCCTCCAAGTGTCCTGCTCGGCCAAGAACATCCACCATGCAGGTACAAAGCACTACAGTAGGTTCAATGCCATAATCTTGTGTCATAGCCAGAAAAAGTCTACGGCCCTCATCCACTAGGCCAGCGTGACTACAGGCCGACAACACTGCAACGAAGGAGATCACATTAGGCTTCACAGCGTCTGCAATCATATATTTGAAAACTTCCAGGGCTTCGTGCCCACATCCATGGTCTGCAAGTCCACCAATCATCACGGTCCATGTAATTACGTCACGATCCTCCATCCTGTCAAAAACTAGCCGAGCATCATCCAAACTGCCACACTTTCCATACATGTGGACAAGCGCATTGCCCACACGCAAATCCGACTCAAGTTCCGCTTTGAGCACATGCCTGTGAACCTCCTTCACCCACTCCAAAGCCCCTACGTTTGAACATGGATTCAGAATGCTCGCAAATGTGATTGCATTGGGTTCGAGGCCTTCCTGTTTCATTTGAACAAGCAGTCCATATGCTTCACTCCCACACCCATGTTGTGCAAGTCCACCAATCATCACGTTCCACGTGATCACATCACGCTCCTCCATCCGGTCAAAAACTAGCCGAGCATCATCCAAACTGCCACACTTTCCATACATGTGGACAAGCGCATTGCCCACACGCAAATCCGACTCAAGTCCCGCTTTGAGCACATGCCTGTGAACCTCCTTCACCCACTCCAAAGCCCCTGCGCTTGAACATGGATTCAGAATGCTCGCAAATGTGATTGCATTGGGTTCGAGGCCTGCCTGTTTCATTTGAACAAGCAGTCCATATGCTTCACTCCCACACCTATGCTGTGCAAGTCCACCAATCATCACGTTCCACGTGATCACATCACGCTCCTCCATCCGGTCAAAAACTAGCCGAGCATCATCCAAACTGCCACACTTTCCATACATGTGGACAAGCGCATTGCCCACACGCAAATCCGACTCAAGTTCCGCTTTGAGCACATGCCTGTGAACCTCCTTCACCCACTCCAAAGCCCCTGCGCTTGAACATGGATTCAGAATGCTCGCAAACGTGATTGCATTGGGTTCGAGGCCTGCCTGTTTCATTTGGAGAAGCAGTTCATATGCGTCACTCCCACACCCATGTTGTGCAAGTTCACCAATCATCACGGTCCACGTGATCACATCACGCTCCTCCATCCGGTCAAAAACTAGCCGAGCATCAACCAAACTGCCACACTTTCCATACATGTGGACAAGCGCATTGCCCACACGCAAATCCGACTCAAGTCCTGCTTTGAAAACATGCCTGTGAACCTCCTTCACCCACTCCAAAGCCCCTGCGCTTGAACGTGGATTCAGAATGCTCGTATAAGTGAATGCATCGGGTTTAAAGCCTTCCCTTTGCATTTGCATAAACAGTTCATATGCTTCTTGCCCACATCCATGTTCTGCAAGTCCACCAATCATCATGTTCCACGTGATCACATCACGGTCCTCCATCCGGTCAAAAACTAGCCGAGCATCATCCAAACTGCCACACTTTCCATACATGTGGACAAGCGCACTGCCCACACGCAAATCCGACTCAAGTCCTGCTTTGAGAACATGCCTGTGAACCTCCTTCACCCACTTCGAAGCCCCTGCACATGCACATGGATTCAGAATGCTCACATAGGTAGTTACGTTTGGTACACAGCCCTCTCTTTGCATTTGGAGAAGGAGTCCATATGCCTCCTGCCCAAATCCATGCTCTGCAAGTCCACCGATCATTATGTTCCATAAGATCACGTCGTGTTCCTCCATTCGCCAAAAAACTACTCGGGCATCATCGATACTGCCACAATTTGCATACATGCGAACAAGCGCATTGCCAACACGCACATCTGATTCAAGCCCAGCATGTCTTACACACGCATGAACTTCTTTGCCCCACTGCAAAGCTGATGGATCGGCACATGCCTTCAGGATGCTCGAGAAAGTAAATGCATTTGGCTGGACCCCTTTTTGGCACATTTGATTGAAAAGTTCCATTGCTTTTTCAGCATGATTGTGCTTTGCATAACCTCCAATCATAATGGTCCAACTGAACACGTTCTTGTTCACAAGTTTATCAAACACTCCACGTGCATCCTCCAATTTTCCACACCTGATATACACGCTCACTAGGTTGTTTGCCACATATGTATTCTGCTCCATTCCACTCTGGTTGATGTAGTCGTGAACCTGCTTCGCGACATTAACATTAAGGTTTTCCTCCTTCAAGCACCGTCTCAAAACTTCAACATACATAAACGAGTCGATGGCCATGCCTTGTTCTAGTCCATTCTTCAAATTACCAATTGCTTCAGTCGTGCTTCTTGCAGTTTTCAAGGACATACTACCGCCACCACCCGGTACAATATGCCTCGACTCTCTTGCAGTACTAGGAACAGTGCATCCACTCCCATTGTAGCCCTTACATAGCCTGGTTCATCAATAGATTCTTCAATAGATATCCCTTAGAAAGAAGAACACTGATACACAGTGAAAGGTTGCAAGACCACGAATGCCCAGTACTCACATATTTCAACATCCACAAATTTGCATCCATCCATTCGAATTCTTAATATCTCTCACATTCATAGCAATTCATTGCAAATCATTCCACTTTAAGTGCACCAATAACCAAAAGGAAGAACAAAGCATACTGCACACATAAAAATCCTTAAACTCACATAAAATCACATATTTCTAGATGCACCACTAGACAAGGTAGCCAACTCAATTCCTAAAGTTACCTGTCTCCTTGTGTTGTGTCTTGAGAATCTTTGGAGCGATACTCAACAAGAGGTTGCATTCTCCCTTCAGTTGTCAAGTTAAGCATTGCCTTTACCCATGGTGGAGTTGACCAGCTATACATCCAAAGTGCTTTCCTTGTCACCTTATGCCTAAAGTCAGGTGATCTAGGATTCCTCTGTAGGCACCACAACCCATGATCAGATCCTAAAAAACTCTCTCATATTCATTTTGCATCTAACAATCAATATTCTAGGAATATATGTTGATGACACTGCAATGATCTGAGCAGTGTTCACTCCACTCAATGACAGCAAACAACGCAATTTCATACTTGTTGCTTTACGAAGTGCCCACAAGTGCCCATGGCGTTGTACAAGCAAAAAACGTCCCGTCACTTGTTGAGCCGAGTATTGTATCCGCTTTCTTTTATCTAGTCATACCTTGTCAGCTCTGTTATCCCACCACTGCGTAGGATCCGCAAAGTACTCTTTCCAAAGTTCTTCAACCGACTGTAGATCACCTGAATCTACCGCAAAATGCTTTACCCACGTCAGTCACATTCTCCCCAGGAGAGGCAAACTCTTTCTGTGACGATGGGCAATATGATACATACCTGAAGCATTGGAATTCGAAGGTGATCTCTTCCAAACTGATGAAAATGATGAACACCGGATTGATCCACTGCCTCGTATGTGAGAGGACAAGGGCAGGGATAAAGAAGGGTAGATAGGCCATGGAGACCTGAAGACTGAGATTGCACAGATATCCTGGGTACACAAACGTCAACACTCTCTTAATAAGCAACTTCGTACCATTCAAAGCGCTCTTTCCATTAATACCGGGGTTTAGGGTTCAGTGTTCATATCCGGTTACGTTTGGAAAAAAGTGACAACCTCTTTATCAAACATTGCTGTAAAGGAGACCTCATATTTTGAAACATTCATTGTCAGCATGACCACAGTAGTCCAAACCATGTCACAAGTCATCCAACCGCTTAGTTCACTCACCTGTGCGCCACCTAGTCCACGCACCGACGAAAAGCTTCTCTGTTCTCTCCTGCACTGCAATTGTTGTCTACAATCTAAATCCCACGACACCAATTGAGGTGGCAGTCCCATCACTATCTGCCTGCATTACAGAAATCAATTCACACTAACTGTTACTAAGAAGAACATCACAAAGAACAACGCTGTGGACAGAAACACATCAAATTAAGAAGAAACTAAATGTGCGAAAAATCTGCTACTACCTCCAATCCTTAAAACCCAAAAACATTAAATAAAGTCCACAACCAAAACCGCATACCTGACGCTTCCGGTGGCCGAATGAAGCAAGACAAGCTGCCCAAGGACGGCAAACCTCCACTGCAGCTTCACGAGGAGCAGCTCCCTCTACGGGATCAATTCAATTGCTGAGGCAAGAATCCAACATAAACCCATTGATTAGCATACAACCCCAGTCAACTGACTTGACTATTGAAAATTACCATCGCTTCAAAGAGAGTCATCAAAAACTTAGGTCCAAACTAAATTACAGTTCTCCTTTGATATGAATGACAAGACTAATTTAAATTTAGATCATTTGAATGACATATATAGAAATATGCATGAAAACCTATCAGAATTGGTCATAACCCATTCATGAACCGCAACAGGGGTCAGAACCCAATCCCCAACCCAACCAGATCGCTCAATCCATTTCCCGGAATGTGTTTTCGACTTGTCTCGTACCCTACCAGTCAGACACAACTTTGACTTCCTCCCTGCTGTTCGTGCTGCCCAATCTCCTGCCCCATGGTGCACACATGCACACTCCTATTCTGACATATGACGATACCTCGTATTGGATGAGTATGACAAGAATCAGCATATGTGGCACCGATTTGGCCATTTCCAGCACATCGTTCAAATGTGATGCAAACAAAGGTGATAGCAAAGTCGCTTTCGACTCTGCAACACAAACGTGAGTTCTCAATCGGTTCGGTACATCTTACCGGCCATATCCAGACTGCTGCCACTGAAGTCTGTTGCAGCTCACACCACATCTATAGTACACACTTTGAGCAGTTCTTTCTAGCTTTGCCAGGAATAAGTACTAATCCGGAAAGACATGAATCCGTGTTCTTCTCTTGCAGGCCCAAGCTTCTTTCCAGGTTCGAAGACTGGGAATCACGCAGTCATCAGCATTGAATAACTTATAGCTATGCTGATTGCCACGGACCGCAATATATCACGAGTTCCCAATTCCAAGTTGAATAAATTTCCTCAAGCGAAAATCCTAAACCCTAGTTCGCGAAACGGCTCATTTCTTCTTGCTCAGTCTGTGAAACTCCCATATCTGCTCCTAATCCTAAGCCAAAAAAACCCGGGATGAATTAGAGGACCTGCTATTTGAATTGCACTGCACTAATTGCGCAGCAAGATATCATCAATCAGCAAATTAATAACTCGCGCTCCACAAGCTCCGAAGGAACCAGCGCTACTCTACTCTCCAGTAGTAAGAGCAGGAAAGATCGATACAACGTTTCTCCTACAACAGCTGGCATCTCACCTCCGTCCTACAATTTCCATCACACTCCCACGAGCTCAAATTAAAATGGCTCCAAACCAACTGCCAGAGCAGAGAAACAAGTCAGAATCCCACTACAAATCCTGCACAAGCGGGCATTGCAGTACGTACTACTTCCCACATTCAGTCATCCTAACACAACAGTACGAGAAATCTCCCTCCGTGAACCCTCAATTCACCACCACAGCCATACGTGCACCCGCAACAGACTGCAGCATGCAGCACCCTTGCTCTGCGAAAGCTCGCGAGCTTGCGATCAAGGAGTCCCCAACCTCTCTCACCATGTCCATTCCTGCTCGACGCCTGCTCCGGTCTCCTTCCTTTGCGGAAACGGAACCCGGGGCACCGAACATCAATCGAAACAGATTATTGTGCGGGTAGTGTTGCACTCGGCCCTCTTTAATATCACATCCTCTAAGGTAAGAGGCTCTGAAATCGACCATTTAAGGGGTGGTCTGCCTTTTTCATGTGGTTTCTTGGATGGGAATATTTTTACCTCATTTTTCAAAGAAAGAAAAATAGATGAGGAATCTATCACAAGACGTTTCATATTTTTTGAAGCATTTTTGAATTAGTTATGAATTTTCAAATGAGATGTGTCGTAGGTCCCTATTTATGATCCTAGGTCTTCCATGAACTGTTCACTAGCAATTCTAAAGAAAGATGGCAAAAGCAAAGAAAATGATTGGCTCTTGCAATTAATAATGCTTTTTTCCTTGATTCATTCAATGACTATAGCATTCACTTTTAGAACCACCTCATGTCCATTTCACAACCATTTATAGGGGCGGTTCTTAATGCACATGTGATTTCAAAGCCTCCTACCTTAATACGGTATAGTAGGGTCCGTTCTCTCACCAAGCCTTTGGGAACATATACAAGAATGGTGTCACCATGAGGCTCTGTTTCAGGTAAACAAGAATATTATTTATTAATCCTTAAAGAATCAAGGCCATTTTTCTATCAAAGACCACTCAAAATTGCCATTTCTGTTGAATTCATTCAAGAATTCAAAAAAATATTTTTTTGGAATCTAACCATAGGGTTTTATACTTTACTTGTCTAAGATCATGTGGTAAAAATTTCATGAAGTTTGACTGTACAAATTGAGAGATATTAGCATTTAAAGTTGTAAAAAGAATCTTTTTTGAAAATTGTCTTGTAATTTCAAATGACTTTGACCACCATTTGTAGAAATTTTTGCACTATGGACTTTGAATTAAAAAAAATTATGCTAAAGAACTGAGTTGAAAGTCTAGGAAAAAATTTTAAAAGCATACTTGATTTTTATTTTCTTAAAATTATTAAGTAGAAATAGATCCAAGATTCAAAAATAAAAATAAATTGTTACTATAGCCCTATGACAGGATTGACACACAAAAATCTCAACAATTTGATTGTTGTAGCAAGCAAATTAATCCTAACCTTGTCAAACAATTTTGTTTGGAAAATTCTGAAAATTGCATTTAGAAATGAATCCTACAAGTTATTTTTCAAAAAGATACTCAAATTGCCCAAAAAACAAGACTACTCATAACTTTCACATCACTAATCCGAATGGAATGAATAAAAGCTTTGGGCTTTTTGTGGTGTAGCTTTTGCACCCATAAAATTGAAATAAAAATTATATTCGCACAAAGCTAATAAGTTATTCTATTCTATAAAAAAGTTTCAAAAAGTTTCATGAAAAATTGAAGTCATAGGAACCTGCCTAGAATCCATTATGTTCCCCAAAAGGACAATGACCCTATAGAGTTAATAGTAAATACTAAATAGAGGAAAATATTTTTTTTTAATTTAAAAATAAAAATGTGGAAAAATTGATAAAGGTGATTTCATTTTAGTTGGCAAGTATTGAAACTATTTGCATTAATTGATTGTAAGTGTTGCTGAAAATTTATTTTTTCATTTTGCAAATGACTAGAAAACAATGTTGCTAAATTCAAAGATTCTTTTAGAATGGTACCTTCATCAAGTGCAACAAATAAACCATTTTCACTAAGTACAACTAATGATATTTTACAATTTTATATTTTTTTGAAACTTTGATTAGATATTAATTCCTAAAGGACCAACATGTGTTTTTTGGCAACATAGAAAATTTAGGCAGGTACATGTGACTAGAGATTTGCATATTTTGGGCTGAAATTTTAGTAGAAGGTGGAGACAAGGAATATCTTTCATATGCACAAAATTTCATGACATTTGGAAAGACAAGTCAAAAGTTATTGCATGATATGTAGTTTGTTTCTCAACTCAGGCAGTCCAAGTAGATAAAAAAAAATTACTTTTTTCAAAAATAAAAATTTTGAAATTGGTTTATTAGGTTTATACACGTGGAAAGCTTTGAATCATTCCATTTTGATCATTGAGTCAAAAGTTATCAGGAGTTTTAGTTTGGAGACAATTATAGATTCTCTACTCTAAAATAAACTTTGAAGTTGTTTCATTCTCTACATCTTTTTACTTACTATTTTTTTCCTATATGTTGTGCAATTCAAAATGATCTAAAATTTTTCAAGCATGTAGCACTAGTAGAAAATTGTGTCCAGAACAACAGAAAATCAATTGATTTCTGTTGTTTTGGACACTGGAATGTCCATTTTCACTGATTTTTGAATTTTTTGTTAATGCAAACAAAACAGCTTCCAATTTTCTGTTGATTTGAATAGTGCAATGACCAAATCAACAACTTTTTGTCGAATTTGAATCTTTTGGGAGTCTTTTTGGAATCTTTTTGGAATCTTTTTGGAATCTTTAAAAATCTTTTGGGAATCTTTCAAAATCTTTTTGGAGTCTTTTTGAATCTTTCTGGAATCTCCTAGAATCTTTAAAAATCTTTAGATTCAACTGAGTATAGAATACATTTTATAAGATTTTGAAAAATTGTGGATTTTTCTTATACCTTTAGCATTATATAGGACAAGCTTCGCACATTGATGTCAAATAATTAATTGATCCATAAGGCCTTAAGGCCTTAATTCATTCTATTTTCTACTTTAGGATGAATCTCTTACAATGCAATATATATTGAATATGATTCTTGTAAAATATTTACTGAAGATGTATTTTATTGCTAGCTCAATGCCTATAAAATCTTAGACCAATCCAAGTGGCAACTAAAAGTTATATATGAAAAGGTCTTTTTTTTTTAAATGGGTGGTTTTGGGTAACCATGACAAATAACTACAATTGGTTTGAAATTCTTTTTACATACTTTCGACAAGATTGTTAATAAAATCTCCAAAGTTGGAAGACATTCAATCACACAATTTTTTTCAAGTTTCGATGTATTTGACACTCATTGCCAAGAGTGCTCAACATTAGAAAATGAAGATAAGCAATACACACCCTAGCACAAAACTAGAAAAATCATAATCATTCATTTTCAAAGTTGAATTTGTGATGCTAAAACAAGATTTCAAACAAACTTTAAAAAAATATGAACTATGTAAAATAGTAACTTGATAACTTTTAATTTATTATCAAAATGTTTTTGACACCAAAATTTTGTGCCTTGGGCAATTCAAAGTTCAACACCAAAATTAGAATTTTAAGTATAATGAATTTTATTTTTTTGACTTAAATCATTAAAAAATTCAATGTTTTTTCAATTCAGTAGACTTTGGCGGCCATTTTGGCATAGAAATAAAACTTTTTCAATAAACCTTTCAATTAAGAAAATTTGGTAAATCAAACTAGCTTTCACCTCCAAAAATCCGTTTGCAATTTGAAGTCTCCAATCAAAAGTTATGGACAAAAATCAGAGAGGGGTAGCAAGAAACAATTTTTTGGATATTTTCGAACATCCTCTCTGATTTTTGTCCATAACTTTTGATTGGAGACTTCAAATTGCAAACGGATTTTTGGAGGTGAAATTTAGTTTGATTTCCCAAATTTTCTTAGTTGAAAGTTTTTGAAGAAAGTTTTTTTACTATGTCCAAATGGCCTCCAAAGTCTGCTGATTTTACAAAGAAAATAAAAACTAATGCAAAAAACTCTATATATAAATTTCTACTCATGCTTCATGCACTTGGTAATGGCCATGGTTCAATGGCTAAGAACCTTGGACCTCAACCATGAGGTCCAAGGTTTGAAGGCCCATGGCTTCACCCGCCCGCATGGCGGGCTGCCTAGGTGGCTGCCACGTGGCGGGCTGCCCGGATTTTTCGGACAGCCTAAAAAATTAATTTTTTAATTTAAAAAAAAAAAAAAAAAACTTTGGAAAAATGTCCAAAACAACAAAATTTGGACAACAGATTTCAGTGGAATTTTGTCCAGTACAACGCGTCCAAAACAACTGAATGGACAACGCTTTTCAGTTGAAAATCTATTGTTATGGACATAATTTTTCTAGTAGTGTAGCCATCTTGCTTTGAAGAATGAATGCAAAGAAACACATACATTTTGGAAATTTTTTCATAATGATCTGACCTTGTAACTTGTAGCTGCCCGTTTTTTTGCATGGCCAAAAAAGAGAACTTTACCACTTCAAACACTAATATCTTGCAATCGACATGGTGGAAATTTCTGAAGTTTTTTCCACATCTTCTCAAACCAGAGTACTACAAGATCCTACAGTTACATGTGTCTAAAAGTGATATTTTCTAGTTACATGTGTTTAGGCTCCAACCTCACCTTGCGGCCTCTGTTTGGCTCAAATTTGATAATACCTGGCTCCGCTCTAAGTTGTAAGTGTCGCGGGAGGGTGGCATTATCAAGTGGCAAGGGTGTGGTCCTCCCGTTTGTACTTTTACCTAGGATTCTTTGTTTCCTTTGTTTTCTTTAGTCTTTTTTGCTCATATTCTCTTCATTGTCCAGCCTCATGGTTTGGTTGTTTTGTATTTTTTTTTTAATGCAGTGGGTTCTCTCCATTTGTTCAAAAAATAAAATAAAATAAAATAAAATAATATAAAAGTGATATTTTCAAAAGTTTTGTACTTGTACTAGAAATGATTGTTTCAAAGCATTTTTGGTGAGAACATAGTCAAAGAGCTTTAGGGATTAATATACTATTTGAAAAGGGTTCCAAAAAATAAATAACTTTAGTTTCAAAAATTCTATTTTAAAAATCAGTTAAAATTGTTTTAAAACAAAAAGAAAATGTGGGTATAACACCAATTTCTAAATTGCATATTACTTTTGTTATTAGGATTTGCAAAATCATTTTCATTAATTTTAACTAAAGTATGAATAGTATTTGTATTGTTTTTTTTCATTATTTCTCAATTTAAAGACATAAAATTTTCTAATATTTTTATATTAATTTAACATAGATGTTTACTAAATTTGCAGTTTTTTCATTCATGTAATTTGACCAATATATATTTTTAGATTTTTTCATTCTGTGATTCACATTATAAGAGTTATTTATTTTAATAGGATATTTAAATTGAATACTTGGTCTATATTGATTAATTTGTAATCTATCTAGACTATTTACTTTAATGCTTATATTGTTTTTATTTCAAATTTTATAGAATTTTTTTTTGTTTTAGATTTTATAATTCTAGTCTTCATATTATTAATTTAAATCTAAAACATTATTTTGCTTTTTTTCTAGTTGATATATAAACCATCTAAAACTTCAATTAGTCTAAATTGACTAATTTCAAAAGCTATATGCAACATTTTCTTCTTAAGTTCTATATCAAAAAATTTAAATATTATATATTCTATTTTTTTTATTCTATACAATAATCTATTTTTTAGGTTATTAGATATTAGCTTAATTGCGAAAAAATCACCACACAATTCACCAACAATTGTCATTTTTTTTATGTACATTGATCTTCAATTCAATTTATCTCTATTATATAATTAATTTGAAAAAGATTCATTCATTCCATTGATCAAATTTTACATACTTTGGGAATGTTAATTTCTAAATAGTGCTTTAAATGACGCACTACATTTATTTATAAATTTGTTGATAATTGAATATATCATCATAACTATGCAACAAAATCAGATAAACAATCTTCAAATTATATTGTAACTCACATTATTTTGGAGATAATAAAATTCAATTCTCATGTAATTTTGCCATAATATAGGTAAAATAAAAGCACCTTTGACTTCTTTGGTGAAAGTTGTCTTATGGATGAATTTTGACCGTTATCCGGTTTATCAAAATTCTTACATAATTTCTTTTTCACTTTGGAAATTCAAATCCTACTTCTACTTTTATCTTTTTGTTTTACTTTTACTTCAGATTCTAAAATTCCTTAGAGATGATTCTATTAGGTAATGTTCTATTTCTTCTCTTTTTATTTTTACTACTACTTTTTTATTCAAGATGAATGTTGGTATTTTCTAGTATGGTAAATATTTTAAAATTACGTGAAATTCTTACTAACTTGAGTTACTTTTTTATTATAAATTTTAATACTCCTTGATGAATTATTTTGGGATGATTCCTTCTAAATTGTTCTTAATTTTTACTTAAACCTTAACTCCTTGTATATTTTGGAATTTTTATCCTATTCCTAATTGCAAATGTTTCCAAGAAAGCTACTCAAATTCTCTATCTAATTCTAAGTTCCAATTCTTGTTTCTTATGATTCCTTGTGTTCTAAATTGCATTCCAATTCCCTAATGCTATGATGTTAATCCTAATTAACAGTCCTAATTTAATTCACTGATTTGCACAATTAAATAATAAAACAATAAAAGAAAGGATTTTTAAGAACTTACTCCAAAAATTGCGGATTTGATGATGCCATCCTTGTTTACCGTCATCGTGATTTTGTTGTAGTCAAACGTAGTGTCCATGTTGTCTTTTCTTTTTTTTCCCTTCAATATGGAAAATAATCGATTCCTTTTGTATTATTTTTTTTTTTTTGTTTATAATTTTTTCTTCTTTTGGGGATATTTTGAAAACAAATCTAATTCTATCAAATCTAATCTAATAGGATTTTGGCTAATGGTTCAAAAATCAACCAAACTTTAAAATAAATTTGCCAAGATTTTCCTACTAATACTAATTTGAGAACTTCTCCCAAAGTCAAACTACTCTTCTAATTGGATTTCTACGTATTTCCCAATCAAAATAAAGAGGGTTACAAAAATCAACAATGTCTAATTAGAATTCTAAGTTGACTTTTTGTTCTCCAAATCCTCTACTTCTAATGTGTCTACTTCTTTCCAAACTTATTTGAGTTGTATGTGCTCTGGCTTTGGGTTCTGTAATTGCTCAGAATTTTGAGAATGAATTTCTCTGTGTATAGCTGAGTTGTCCAGAGGTAGCTGAAGCAGTATTTGAATTTGCAAGGAGTGCACAGATGGTGAGCCTTGAAACAGCAGGACTGAGTTGACTTGAGCTCCCCACTTCCTTGAACCTTAGACTTGTTAACTGAACTTTTGATCTGAGTGGATGACTGGACTTGTTAACTGAGCTTGCAACTTTGAACTTGTTAACTAAGCTTGGGAACTGAGTTGAAATTGGTCTTGTTGATTTAAGTTGGAATTTGAACACCACCTTTTCCTCAAACTGCCTTGGGATGTCAAAATTAACTCCTGGTGTTCCAGAAAAAACCCTGAAATTTGGTTAGTAAAGGCCAACCTTAGTCCAATGGATTAATTTCCCAAAATTTAGATTTTTAACAAAAAAATCAAAGTCAGGGCCTCACAAGCATCCTCCCGATGTGAGTTTGGTTAAACCAACTCTAATATATGTGTATGTAACTCAATCAAGCTCTCTGACTCTGGCCTTCCAACCTGCCATTGTGACCCTCTGACCTGTCACTACTGGCTGGCCGCTTAGCCGGGCTAGCTGGCCTGGTTGGTGGTTTTGGATTTTTGTTTTGGGTTCTAGTTTCTAGTCTAAACTTTTTGGCCGTTGTTTAGCCAAATTTTGGAATTCAAATCTAAACTTTTGGGATTTAACCCCAAACTTGGGTCTCCTTTGGGGATCCCTTAACAAAATAAAAGATGGAAATTCTAACCAAGGGCAAAGCTTTGCCGTTCGGGGGGGGTAGCTCCAAAATTCTAACACTAAAATACTCAATCCAAGAGCAAAGCTTCGCCATCCGGGGGTTTTAGGCCCAAATTTTGGCAAATATCCATTAGTGAGTTAGTAATAAATAAGAGGTTTGAATCTCACCCAAATCACTCCAAAGAACATAAACAACACTTTAAATCATAGCTTCCAACGTCTAGGCTTCAGGGAAAAATTTGCAACAACCAAAGGTGTGAAATTTCTCGCCAAACACTACAAGAAAATGGGGATAAATGTGACTGCAAAGTCACGTTAATCTAGAACTGTAGTTGTTGCCGCGATTGTCCCTCTCTAATTGCACGCTCTGTCCTTTGTAGATCAGGTCCCAATCACCTTGCAGTTGCGGACGCGATTGGGGGATGAAGACTGAAAAAAAAAGCAGGCTTCGTGCGCATATTTTCTTTCCCGGTTCATTTCTTTTCCTACAAGAAGGTGAAAGTCATTTTTTGGGACTTGGCGTTACTAAGATACAACTGTGTCATGACTTTTTGGTCACTCAAGGCAATTTTAGAGCCAATTTTATGGAGCCTACGTGGATTATGCTGTGCTGACGTGTCTATGGTTTAGGAGTGAGTCACTTCATAGTCATGGTCAGTCGCCATATGCCACTGCAAGTCACTTTGGGACGACTAGGACATGAGTTCTTTAGAACTACAAATGAACTTGAGAGTTCTTTTGTGCCTTACGATGGGTGGGGAGTAATCATTCTCACATTGCAAAGCTACCAAAGTAGGCAAGCTAAAGAAATACGACACAATTCACTACGGCTATGCTATACACAATTCATGGGGATGATTTAAGGATTGAGAGACTACAAAAGATTGAACATTGAGCGGGTTTTTTTTTCCAGTGGCCTAGATTAAACATTATAGGACTCTCTAATGTTGTGCATTTTAGAAGCGCTAGAAATCTATGCCCACAGCACAACTCCGTTGCGACTCTTCCGACTAAGTAGAGGCTTCTACAATACTATGATATGACTGCACAGCCAAGGTGACCACTAGTAACGTTCTTGCACCAATACTTTCTCTTCCTTAGACAGTTCAATGGCCCCGACAAAATTTGCCGTCTTAGGGGAATTGGCTTGGTTGGATTTGCTCTATGTTTAGCCTACCATATTCTGCGAGTGTATCTGGCTAATAATTAGACAATCGTAGGATGAATGTGACAGGTGAGACTCTAATGGATAGATAGTTTACGATCTTGCAGCAACCTACAGTTAGGCCGCAATAGTGCCAGCATTGCCACTTGGCTGAAAGTAGTCAAAGTGAAGTTGCATTTTGCTACTATACACTACTCCTTGACATGTAAATGACTTCAGAACGACTCTATCACAACTTCCCATTACTCTTTCACTACTAATAAGGGACTAGATTCCTTAGACTGCCATATAAGATTACAAGTCTGTGAGGTACAAATACTTGTGTCTAACTATGAGGAGAAGAAACTTAATTGCTGGAAGGTGAAGGAGGCACTTACATATAGAAATCTTCCATAATTGTAGCGTTCATGAGCATGTACTAATGTGTTGTGTCTAGTAGCACAACAAACATAGTATATGGCTTCCCTGCCTCTTGAAGAACCTCATTTCTTTGCTTCAAAGTTGTCCGTACTTTGTCATTCACTGCATCCTACAAACATACCTCACTACCTGCAATTTGCCATACAATAGATTAAAATGGGCCTATAAGAGGTCAAAGAATGGAAGCAAGCCAAGAAGGGGATAAATGTGAACATGAGTTTGCATGAATAGGCAGATTACGGAATTGATAGAAAGATTGAAGCCCATCCAAGAAGCCCGCATTGACCTGTAACTGCTACTTTTGTTCATTTGCATACCTTTTAGCACTTCGTGAATACTACAAGAAAGGAGTGTGGCAACGGGTTTAGGTTGCACAACTTTTGCTTACAATGTTGGTCCTGTTTGGAACAGAGATGTCCTCCAAGTTGCACATTAGTCATTTATTAGTTGGTCGGTAGTCACTTCTAAGTTCCAGAGAAGTCATTGGTCAAGTTGTGTAGTAGTCACTCTTCGACATGTCATTGACTAGTTCATTTATAGCTCAATAAATGCAATGGCTGCGGTGCAACGTGGTGACTACAAAACCTACAGGCGCCAATCTTAGGTTTCCAGTGGTCCAGATTTCGTCTCTCCCAATTTGAAGGGCTCATCCTTGTGCTCTTGTCTATCATTGTATCTCTACCTTTGTTTTTGCAGGTGTCTTGTATTGCTTGAATCTTCCCTTGCAGTTCATAGTGTCTTTTTGATTTCAAACTCTGATAGTTTCTTCCCCTCTTGCCTCTTTCTGTGGAATAAAGTATTCTTAGTAGGGGTCAAACTTAAAGAAGATGAAGAGCACTTATGAGTCCTCCGAAGAAGGTACGGTCAATTTCTATGCTGTGTTTGCGGCTTAGGGTTTTGCAATGGGATCAATGAGGACACCCTAAATTTATTTTTGCTTAGGGTTTATGTCTTGTGTTGTAGTCATTCTTGATTATGGGGTAGTCTTGAAGAGGAGCTAATAGTCTTTGCAAAACCTTTCTTGGCTCTTGTAGTCACTCTTTCTCTGTGTTGTAGTCACTCTTTCTCTATGTAAGAATATTAGGGGGACTTGTAGTTTAGAAGCCAAGGGAGTTATTTACACTAGAAGAAAAACGGGTCCGCAGCAACCCACTGATATGCGACTAGATGTCCTGTACAACTATCGTGCAACCGTGGCCCTCTCTATTTGCACCAAATTTATTGTATACTTTGTACTAGTCGCAAAACAGTTGTAGAATGATGTAGAGGGTTACAAGGAGCAACAGATGAGTAGATGTGAAGCATTCTACATCCACAGTTCAACAAAGTTGTCGATATATCTCTTGGAAGTTCAACTACCAAAGTGCAATAAAGTATAATCTAAACTGTAACTCCAACTCAATAAAGAAATGATTAAAGTTCAACTAGAAAGCAACTACAATGCAATTAGAATACGACTTCAATACAAGTGCAAAATAATTACATTACAACTACAAAACAACTACAATGCAACTAAAAAACAACTACAATGCAACTAGAAAACAACTACAATGCAACTAAAAAACAACTACAATGCAACTAAAAAAATTTCACTAAATTGGCTACGAAAGCAACATGTAAGATAGATATAGATATTAGAATCTACGACTATTTTAGATTTTCAATATCTACAGATGGTATAGATTTCAAATACAACTTCAAAAAATCTAGAATTTTTATAGATGTTAGATGTCTACTACACTTATAGATTTCAAAAATCTAAGACAACTGTAGATTTCCTACTTTGGAATTTGAATAGTAAAAGACAAATTGCCATATTGCATCCTGAAAACAACTGCAATGCAACTACAATACAATTAAAAAACAACTACAATACAACTAAAAAATAACTACAATGCAACTAAAAAACAACTACAATGCAACTAAAAAACAACTATAATGCAACTATAAAACAACTACATTGTAACTACAATGCAACTACAGAACAACTAAATGCAACTACAGAACAACTAAATGCAACTACAGAACAACTAAAATGCAACTAGAAAACAATTGTGCACCAAGTTTGTGTGAATTGAACAATCAATAATATTTCATTGCAGTTTTTTCCAAAGGTAACAAAAATGCCAACCATGATTGTTCTCAATATCTTGCAGCTGCTAATATATTCTCTTTTGCAGATAACTCTATAGCTCGGACTAAAGATGGAATAGTAGGTAGAGGAGGCACATCCTCCGGAGCAGCTAAACCAGAAGCTTCTATAGTTGTGCTCACGAAGACATCTGATGTATTGAAAAATTCTCGTCGATCACGAGCTTCTCTGTGCAGAACTACTTTCCAACCGTCTTTCCTTACATCATCAGCAAAGAATACTTGAGTCGCTTGGCTTGAAAATATAAAAGGATCAAGCATTCGACGCATTTTGTGGCGGAAATTGACCACAAGGAAACCAGCCTCGTCTCTAATGTAAGTTGGGTTTCCTCAAATGTCTATTTTCTTCACCCATTCACAGCGCATTAGTATCACAGGGGTGCTAAGAGATCCATAATCTAGTTTTAGTATGTCTTTCAATACTCCAACATAATGCACCGACACATCTCAAACATCAAGAGCTGGAATCTGAAATACAGATGCGACACCGCAATCATATGTCTGCAATTGGGTTGAAGCATTGTCATCAGTCCTGAAATGGTTTCCAAAAGCTTTCATTCGAGAATATTGAAGGGCCTTCTGCGATGGTTTCTTGCACAATAACATTATATCATTGTCCTCTATAGTATGTGCAGCAATATGATTGTTGCGAATAGCCGTTTTTATCCAAACATCAAGCGTTGTTGTGCTTGGGTCTATTTGACACTCTTCTTTCCATTTTCTGCAAGTGCATGAAAGAAGTTCAAATCAAGTTCGTCAAAATAAGCTAAACAACAACTACTACAATTGCAAAGTCCTACAACCATCCCAAATATTTTGTAGCCTTCTAATTCATGTGATTTGCATGTCCTTGTTTTATTAAGTACACTATCCAAGATGAAGAAGCTTGTGCAACTTACTTCACAAATGGCTCCATAACCGCAACATTGTTTAGCACATAATTATGTGCTGCATCCCGCATTGTAGTAGACATTACAAAAGGCCGACCCGCACCTTCAAGAACTTCTTCAGCATCACCATATTCCTCCTTGGCATCCCACACACGCCTTTTGACAACCTCAAATCTTTGTAAATACTCAGTCACAAAGCCAAGGCATTCTTCTTTCAGACACCCTTCTGCCATGCAAGCCTCTGGCCTAGCCATGCTTCAAACGTAATTCTTCAAGGTTTTCATATACCTTTCAACTAGATACATCCACCTTGTGCTAACAGGCCCACACAAGTCAAGTTCCTACACTAGGTGATATGAAAGGTGTGTCATCATGTCAAAAAACAACGGTGGAAATTCCATTTCCAATAGTGCCATACTTTCAGCTACATCCAATTGAAGAGACTCAAACTCCATTGGATTATAAATTTTTGTGCATATCCTCCTAAATACCTTGCACATTCGCATGACAGCCATGCGTGCTCCAGGCTTCAATAGCCCCCTTAATGCTAATGGCATCAATTGCTGCATCAAAACATTATAGTCATGCGATTTGAGGCTTCCAAATTTCTTAGCCTTAATATGTTTGCCAAATGAGGAAGAATACTCTGAGGGAAGCTTCACAGAAGCAATTACATTTGCAAACTGTTCATACTCTTCTTCTGAAAGCACATATCCTGCTGCTGGTTTCAACATTTTACCAGGTCTGCGAGGATTTGGTATCAACCACAAATGCTTTCATATGCCTCTTCTTTGTAAATTGCGTCGCACCTTCACTGTATCTTCTTTCCCACTTATTGTCTTCAAGAAATTCTTGGCAAGATTCATCTCACAATGCATGACGTCTAATGTATAGCGGATAAGAAGCCTCTGAACACATAAACAATTTTCTTAAGTAAGTACAATATTGACTAAGGACAAGGAAAGAAATAATAAATATTTACACATTCATTGGTACATTTATCTCCTTGATGCTTTCACCATCATTTCATCTCTATTAAAGAACATGCTAATGGAACTTAGCAAAAAAGATTCTTGATTTTGTGTATATTGTGGACACTCCTTTGTCTAATGTAATTGCTCATCACAAAGAAAATCTCATTGTATCTCACCATATCTATATGCAACTATAGCACAACCAATATAGAACTATTATCGAGGCTGGCTAGGTATTCTTTTCAACAACTTCCTATAGATGCAACTTAGTCATTTGACTTGATAAACTATTACAACTCACCTTCCAATAGGGCAACTTGAAAAGAATGCTAGTCCGCTTCACTCCATGCAATTTGGACGGATCTCCTGGAGCACCATCTCTGTTCCCTTCTGCCTTCCACGACTTGTACTCCTCCGCATATTCTAGTTGTTCCTCCACAGATACAACTTTGGGTTTTCCTCGTGTTTCCAGTCGTCCATCAAAGTGATCCTTCATATGCTCCGAGCGATAAGGATGATCAGTAGGTAACCATCTACGAGTTCCTTGATAAATTTCTTTACATAGTTCCTTCGAATGCTCTGCTCCTAAGTCATTACCACACCATGCACAACCTGCATATCCTTGGTGGGCAAATCCTCCGACAGTGCCGTATCCTGGATAGTCATGTATTGTCCATAGAAGAACTGCTCGTAGATTGAAAGAGCGGGCCCCAACTTCTTGTATTACATCATATGCTTGCACTCCCTTCCATAGTTCTAGTAGCTCATCCACTAGGGGCTCTAGATATACATCAAATACTTCAGCAGTTACAGATTGCTTTCCAGGAATCAACAAAGCTAACATCATAAAAAAAAATTTGGTACATAACCAAGGGGGCAAATTATAATTCAACAATGTCACTGGCCAAGTGGACCAGCTTGAGCGGGTTTGTTTAAAAGGATTCACTCCATCTGCAGCAAGAGCAAAATGGACATTTCTAGAATCTTCATGAAAGCTTCGGTCCACATTTTCATGGAAGTGGCGCCATGCTTTTGAATCGCATGGATGTCGTACTAGATTGTCTCCTCCCGGACGACTACTTCCATTCTCTAAGTGCCATAGCAACAATTTGGACAATGCTGGGCTACGAAACATGCGCTGCAATCTTGGAATGATGGGGAAATGCCTCAATACTTTCACTGGAAACTTCTTCCGTCTCTCATCCCTATACCTCGGAAGATTACACCTTGGACAGTGCGTAGCATTTTCAAGTTCTCCTCTAAACAACACACATCCTTTTTCACATGCATGGATGCTATTGTAAGAAAACCCTAATTTCTTGGTTAGGCTTCGAGCTGCATAGAAATTCTTGGGCAACGCATTGCCTTGTGGTAGAATGTGTCCTTGCAAAAGTGTAAACATTTCATCAGCAAAATTGTTACTCACCCCATGGACAGTGCAAACATTCATGAGAAGAATGGTAGCTGCCAACTTTGTACACTGAGCACCTTCATACAATTCATGGAGAGCATCTTCCAGAATTTGAGAGTCGAAATTGCTTAGACCTTCACGCTCATGTGTATCACCAACTGGTTCTTCTTGTGGCATTGCATTTTCGACCTCCAATTCAGCATCTACACTTGGTCTAGAGTTGCATTCGCTGCTGACATTGTCTGCTACTGTGAAGGCTTCAACTACTGTGTCATGTAGCCGTTCTTTGATGGCCTCTGCGTCTTCGACGTCTTGAAATAAATTGTCAAGCATGTTCCTGGTGTCTACTTCATTATCAACACGTACTTCTTGACCTCCTTCTGAACTCCAAAAAGCAGCCTCCCATTCATCATCTGATGGCTCCCTACTTCCAGGTCCCTGCCACACTCGAAATTTTGGATCTCTTCCATTTCGAATGAGATGATCACTCACTGTGGAAGCCAGCCACTTCCTGTCGCCTTTACACTTACAACATGGACAATTCATTCTTTTCAAATTCAAAAACCTAGCCCGCCGATACTCTCTTACCCAAAGTCTATCATCACGTTGTTGCTTTCGTCATCCCTCTGTGGTTTGTACCTTGATCATTCTCTCTATCCATCTTGGCCAACTTTGAATTTCACTGAGGAAGTACGGTTGCTTTTAAAATGCACTTGTATCCTATAGATGAAATACAAAAGTAACAATAGAAAATGAGCAATCAAGCTAGTCTTCAGGTTGCAAACCCTAAATCTCCTAAAACACACCCGAAATACACCTAACCCAAGAACTTTGAATACCTTGGTTCAAGATAAAACTATACTACAGCAGGAAGAAGTCCTCTTCTACTGTGAGACATTGCGAGGGGTTGGCCTCCCAAAACATTGTCCTAAAACGGAAGGTGGATTACAATTGAAAGGGCAAGAGAAACATGAATTTAATGACTGATGGAGGGAAAACTAGTTGTTGTCCTTATGGCTAGAGTAGGGTACAATAGAATAGGATTTTGTAGCTGACAGTATTTACAGGTAGAGATTTTGATCAGAATCCAATCTATTGCGTTACAATTTGCAGGGTTCATCGGAGTCCAGAACGGAGCTAGGTTTTAGGGGATGGATTTTCAATTCTACTGTACATAGTGCCATTAGATACTGGTCTAAACTTTTCCTGTATTGTATAGAATTGGACTCGCCTTCATTTATTTTTTGGTAATCCGGTGAATGAGCCTCCTTGTCTCTTTTGAAGGATGAAATTGAGTTGGTTCCTTTTTTGGACATTCCACAAGTTTACGTCAACGACGAGTTTCTTGGAGGATCCAATATTCTTATCTCCATGCACCGAGTAAGTGTCCAAGTTTCCTAAGGTGTTGTCTTTGAATCCTGTTTTCTTATGTGGGACATAGCGTAGATTTCAAGTTTGTACCTGATTGAAGTTCTGATTTGTCTGTGGCAATAGTCGGGAGAGCTAAAGACATTACTGAAAGATGTGAAGAAGATGGACAGCTCATTCACCCCGGGGTGAGCTTCTCTGCGTTGTTTTGATATGGTGACTGCACCGTTTATTGTCTTTTGTATCCTCTTTGATGTATTCAATCACCCCAATTATGTGTCCTAGAATAAACTGATTCTTTTTGCTTGAAATCGTGTACCTTTGGACCACTGTCAAGAATCTTTTTGATATCATAAGGGAAATTGATGAGGTATTTGTGGCCATGCCTCCTTGCCTCTAACACCCAATGATTTTTGCTGCACCTCTTTGAAAGGAGCTCTCCCCTCTGGTGTTGGCATAATTCTGCGTGGACAAGCTCTCCTCACGTCGCTCTGATCAGAAGCTGCACTGTACTTTACATCAAAGTGAAATTGTTGAAGGGCAAAGTTTGAAGGTGCCAATGAGGCTCCAAGCGCAGTCCGTGGCCTTGTGGAGTGAACTTTGGGAGTGTTGGTCAGTAGTAGAATGACTTGATATGATTAAAGTGGTTTATGGAGATGAGACCATTCCTTCATTGTACGAGAATCCGAGAGTTTCTGAGGAGCAGCTTCTCGGGCATCCAATTTCTTATCTTCTCTTTTGATAATTTAAAATTAATCTTACACATGGAAGCTTAAGGCATGCAACTCGCAGCAATTAATAACCTAACTGAAGTTACTGGTTTTGCACCTAGGTTTGTCTCCTTTTTGCTTTGCCTGAACTCAACAACATGAGTCGTTTGACTTATTAATTTTTGATGTTATGTTTTTGATGGTGTGAGAGGGCCCACTTGAACTAGGGTTGATGAGTGGTGTCTGTTTACTAGATTCATTACAACTTTTTTTTGTTTCTATCACCATCTATGTTATAATTTGGCAGATTCTCTTATATTTTTGTCAAGTGGCAGTCTTATTTTTTGGGTTTGGGGTTTGATGTGCAATTTTTCTCAACCGCACTAGCACAGTAGTCTCTCCATTCATTACATGTATGTGTGCGGTTTACAAGTATTGTGAGACGAGCAGTTGCCTTGGGTAGGTTCCTGCAAAATCCTATGACTATGGTTGCTTCTTTATGTGGTCCTACGAAGGAAATTCTCTCGTTCAGGTTGCACCCAGTGCAGAACTGCTTGACAAATGAGGAATTATATGAAGCCATAGAGCGTGTCATGGTTACTGTGATTGATCAGGTGGACACCATCTCTTTCTCTTGCAGTTTGGTTTATCCTTTTTGGTAGGAATTACTTACTGTGCCATCTTTTGCACTAGACTTTAGACATGAATTGTATCATCACTCTGCATGCGAGGTCCATGAAACATCTTTCTTTGGATTGGATGAGTAGAAGTGCTCATCATTAAACCCGTCAATTGCACTGATCCTTCACAGTCATTGCAACTATGTTCCTCTTCTGAACTTGAACTTGTTTCATCCCCTGGTATGTTCAGGTTGGCATCAATATTAACCTGGCAGCTTCACATGATTGGATTTTTGGCCCTCTTCAATTTGCTGCTCATTTTATTTGGTTCTGCAATCGTTTCATCCTGACATATCTTTGTTAATCTTTTTATCAGGAGACATTAGTGTGACTTGGTGAGTTGTGGCTTTGTTCTGCAGCAATTCAACGGAGATCCAGTTGTGCCAGTACAACTTGTGCGTCCTGAGCACTCGAAGAAAGCTTTGTATCACCTCTACGATGAGGTGCACAAGATCACTAAGGGCATGTGCTTGGATCTGCTTGTGGCAATTCTTCTAGATAGCAATGCACCTTTATATGGTATGTAAACTGTTATACTCAGAGCTTGTAAACTGTTCTAATATGGAGTGATCTATGTTTAGGGCACTTCTGTGAAGTGCATGGTCCAAATCTTAAGATAGATGTCGTTTTTTAATAGTTGTGATGGATGTTGATTGTAGGTGATCTGAAGAAGCAGTGTGAGACTGTCCTTGGTGTAGTCTCACAGTGTTGTTTGACCAAGCATGTCTTTAAGATGAGCAAGCAATACTTGGCCAATGTAGCTCTGAAGATTAATGCTAAGCACCTTTATACAATTCATGGAGAGCATTTAGGTTGCACAGTAGTTGCATGCAAGTTGCATATTAGTTGTACACAAGTTGCATACTAGGTGCAACTAGGTGCACATAGGTTACAAATGAGTTGCATGCTAGTTGCATATCAGTTGCATATTAGTTGTATATTAGTTGCATAGTAGTTGCACACTAGTTGTATATTAGTTGAAAATATGGTTGCATACTAGTTGCATATTAAGAAATTGGAGATGCTAGGAGAGATATTGGGTCTCACTAGTCCATGATCGTCCCTGCCAACAGCTTGTTGGTTTTGTAGATGGGGTTCCTGTGAATGTTGAGATCGTTTCCTCGACTGAGGATTACATAACTGTTTTAAATCCTGGACCCCTATTTTTTGGAACTCACCCCGACAATAGCAACAATGATTCATATTAGTTTTACAACCTCAAGTATACAGAGCCAAGTGAGAATGGGCCGTTAGTGAGCTATAGTGTTCTTATGTCATCCCAATATCGCTATTTCATTCATACACATGATGTGTGTTACCTTTTCATTCATCCTACAGTGAGATAGATGAGATGTATGGACGAGAATGACTACTTTACAGAGAACCTCTACTGCGCCGCCAACTTTATGATCTTCTTTATGCTAGTGCTAGTTTAGTGCTAGTTTAGTGCTAGTTTTGACTAGAATGAATGCCTCCTTTTTGTACACAGCTCTCCTGAGTCTTGAGTTCTCTCTCGCAGCCAGAATGGAGAGAAGGAAAAGCGACAAGGAGCCGCGGTGTTTCTGCGGGCTTAGTTTCAAGATGCCAGTCTATGATTATTGGCAACAGAGGAGAGGAGGAGTTCAATGGTAGGGTTTAGTACCAATTATTGTGGTTGAAAGACTTTTTGTTTTTGCATGGAGAGTTTGCAAGTGCGGCACGCGATTGATACCTTTGAGGTGCAGGAAACATGCTTTTTACGAATTCTTGAGAGAGAGTAAGGAGTCTTTCTTGAGTGAGAGAGAGTAAGCGATTGATACCTTTGAGGTGCAGTGCAGGAAGACATGCTTTTTACAATTTCTTGAGAGAGAGTAAGGAGTCTTTCTTGAGTGAGAGAGAGTAAGGACTAGAGGTGTAGAGTACGGCTGTGCGAGTTGACAAGCAATTCGGCGCTGTCTTGCGATCTTGGCTGCAGGTGTCTGGGCTATTGAATCGTGAGTTTTAGGTTTGATCTGCGAGTTTTGAGCTTCATTGGAGGTGCAAGTCTGAAGCTTTAGAGTATGCTTTGGTTTGATGGAGGTTTTGAGATTGAGAGATTAGTTTGGTGAGATGTTTTTTCCTCTTGATTGGGTTTTGTGACTAGGGTCATGGTTGGGCTAGGGTGGGATTGCTGGGTTGGGTTGGGGTTGCTGGATCATCTGGGATGGGGAGAAACAGACCATGTTTTTATTCCTTTAGTTTCGAGGACTTTGTGAAATTTGAAATTTCAAGGACTATTAGAAATTTGAGAATTTTTAGTTGATTTATGTGGGGTTCAGTGTGTTTGGGAGTGTTTTTTGTGTAATGTGTTGTGGTTGCTGACAATAATTGGTTTTGGAACAGAAGTGAATTTGCTATTTTATTTGCAAAATTGCACAGGTATTAGGTGTTGTTCTGGTGGCACCTGCATTGAGTATCTTTTGCACTGCACAGCACCGCACTTGAACTAACTACATTTACAACTCAACGAAAGTGAGCATTCCTATATTCTTTCTTTTCACCATATTTCATTGTTTGATAGATATACATTTATATCATCTAATGTTTTTTTTATTGATAATAATAACTAAGCAATGATTTTTATTGCAGGAGAGTCTCTTCAAAGCGGAATAGTACAATGGATTCAGTGGATCGGCTACCGTCTAAGAAAAGAGCTAGAGGTAACAAGAAAGACAAGGAAGTCATCACAGAAGATGAAGATCCCATTTCTTCAAATGATTTAAGCAGCAGCAATGGTGAGTTGCTAAAATTTTAGAAAGTATTTTTTTACAAAACTTTAAATTCTTCAAATTCATCAAGTACATTGTAGTTTCCTTTCCATTTCTTGTAATACTAATACTATCACTTTTTGTTTAGGGGATGAGCAAAATGAATCAGAAGAAATTGATCACCGTTTGAACCATGCTACTCAACAAAATCAACCGATGCAATCCATGCAGCAGATTCAACAAAATCAACAAAATCAACCGATGCAGCAGCCAGGGCAATGGCAGTGGATGCCACAATTTGGACCACCACTGTCTACACAGTGGACATGTCCCCCCTATGTTGGACCAACAAGTTCTCCCTATTCTGGATCGGGAGGTCCTCCATACTCTCCCTATTTGGGGTCGGGATCTAGAGGACCAGTAGCTCCTGCTTCTGTTTTATGGTAGAATCATGAGAGCATTGGACGATCCAATAGACGAAAGAAGCAGAAGGAGTTAGAAAAAAGTTCAACAATGAAGAGCAAGGGTGGGCTGAAACCAAATGCAATGCATGTGACTTTGAACGGGGAGATTGATGCATCATCTTCCGGGAAGAATGCTTGGGACCAGTCTATGAGATCATATGTCCCTTTAACACTTGATATGAGTGTTATTGAATACGATAAGCATAGACCAGAGACTTTGAAGAAGTTAAGAGACTCAATGGATGCAGAATTTGAATATGTGGGGAATCCCCTTAGTAATAGGGGTTTTCGAAATGCAGTGGTACGGTTTTTGAAAGGTGAACGTTGCAAATTAAAAAAGCTACATGTTCCAGGGGGTAGTGATGATGAGAAAGATTGTCCAACAACTATAGACCTTCAGCAATGGAAACGATTGAAAGCTTATTGGAGTGCAAGTGATCAAGTACAAAAATCTGAAGTGATGTCCAATGCTCGGAAACAAGTTCAAAATGTGTCAAAGCGTGGTCGTCGAGGGAAAGCAGGCTGCGAAATTGTTGTGGTGAGTTTTTTCAATAGTTTGTTTAAAGGTGTTTTTGACTTGATAAAGAATCATTTTGGATTTATCATTGACCAAAACTTGTAGGCATTCTAATAGTGGTCTTCTTGAATTGTCCAAGACGGGGACGGGACTCAGTGAAGTTGCAGAGGGCTTGCAATCTGACGTAGGAGGATCACCATCGGTGAGTGGTTTTGCATGAAAGTTGCAAAATAGTTGTAACAATTTTTTAGTTGCATATATCAGTTGCAAAAATGTTAATTTAAAGTTGCATAGTAGTTGCAAGGGTTAGTATTAGTTGTGAAATAGTTCAATAGTATTTACAAGGATTGCTATGCTAAGAGTTGTAAAGTAGTTGGGTAGTAATTGCAATGATTACTAATAGTTGTAAAATAGTTGGATAGTAGTTGCAATGGTTCTAAAATAGTTGAACAGTAGTTGCAAGGATCACTAAAGTTATAAAGTAGTTGGATAGTAGTTGCAAGGATTACTAGGAGTTGTAAAATAGTTGGACAGTAGTTGCAAGTTCTAAAGTAAATGGATAGTAGTTGCAAGTTCTAAAGTAAATGGATAGTAGTTGCAAGTTCTAAAGTAGTTGGATAGTAGTTGCAAGGATGACTAGGAGTTGTAAAATAGTTGAACAGTAGTTGTAAAATAGTTGAACAATAGTTGCAGAGTAGTCAATGATTATAACCATTGTTTCTTTGTGGTCAATAGGTTGTGCCCTCCGGACTTCAAGCAAAAATGGTTGCATTGGAAACTAAACAAGAGGAATTTGAGAAGTTCAAAGATGAAGTACTCACAATTACAAAGCAGAATACTACAGCTGTTGAAAAGTTGCAGAAGACTTTGATGAAGTTTTTGGGAAAGGAAGACATTCTATCAGATCCTACTCATCCACCATTGGATCCAAGTCCTATTGATCCATCACCTCTTCTAAATCCATCTGATTGTTCTGTTGATCCATCACCTCTTCTAGATCCATCTAATTCTTCTGTAGATCCATATGATCTTGATCCATCATTGGGTGCTACTGTTGCTCTGGATCCATTGGGGAAGAATATGACTACTAATACAAATGAGTTAGTTGTAGGCTCTAACTTGGAGCCGAATGGCATTGCTAATACAAAGGACATTGCTACAAATCCAATGGTGTTAGAAGACAACAACAACAAGAAGGCTCCTTCAAACAAGCAACCAGGTGAGGGCGAAGGTAGTGCCGAACCAGATGAAGGCAAAGCTACTGCCGAACCAGGTGAAGGCAAAGCTACTGCCAAACCAGGTGAAGGCAAAGCTACTGCCGAACCAGGTGAAGGCAAAGCTACTGCCGAACCAGGTGAAGGCAAAGCTACTGCCGAACCAGGTGAGGGCGAAGCTAGTGTTGAAGATGAGTTACTGATGTTGGGTGGCTCTACTCCTATATCAAAGAATGCAAAGGCTCTAAATAGTACAAGAAAGTCTCCTAGAGTAAAGGAGCAAGTAAAGGAGCAAGAGGTGAGGCCAACTTTCTAAGTAATTACTTTGATCTTCAAAATGTCATTGTAATTTTATATATGGATCAATTACTTATGATGATTGTGATCAGTTATTGCAGAAACCTTTTGTCAGGAAGGAGATCTTGAGGAGGGTAGTTCAGCCCAAGGTTGCACCAAAGGTTCCACCTAAATCTAAACCTAAACCCAAACAAAGAGCTAAGGTGGCATTTCCAAAGGTAACATTCATACCTCTTCATTTTTAGAATTTTTTTATATTATCATCTTCAAATCAATGTAAAGTAATGTTGTTCCATATATTTGTATAAATTTATAGCTCATCAATAGCTAATCAAGGTTTTTTTATTCTATACTTGGAGCAGTTCTCAATCGGACAGCATGTTTCCCTTTTCAATCCATCAGCCCCTTCCCAAGTAGTGGCAGCTGGATGTATCACTTCTATTGGAGGTGGAGAGGGTCCACAACAACATCATGGAAAGTCTATTCCAGAAGGGTGGTATAGGCTTGATGTTGCACATGCACCAGGTGGTTTTGTGGATTTGATGCGTCCAAATCCAGAAGGAGATCAATTGAAGTTAAAAGATGTTGTTGGAGCAAATACTATTTGGGATGGGCAATACGTAGTTGTTCTAAATCGTGTTTGCAAGTGAGTTATATAGTAAATTGTAGTTAGTACGTATTTTACTACTATTTTTGTAGGCAATCTGTTTTCTATATGTTCACTGTATGTTATGTTTTGATTGTACTACTTATTTACGTAAAATGTTTGTCTCTATTTCAAAAGTAAGAGATTGGAAAATAGTCATGTATTAATGTTGAAAGTAGTTGCAAATTAGTTGCATGTAATATTTATAAATGTTGAACAGTAGTTGTATAAATGTTGAACAGTAGTTGTAGAAAAGTTGAGATGGTTGCACATGGTTATATTGATGTTGAAAAATCCATTATAAGATAGTTGCATGAAAGTTGCAAAACTATCATGTGTTGAAATCAGTTGCATAATAGTTGCATGTGGTTTGAACAAGTTGAAAATTGCCCATGTCACAATGAAATTTTTATAAAACTAAAAAATTAGTTGCATTTTATATCAATTTGTAAAAAAATTAGTTGCATAATAGTTACATTTAGGTTGCACACTAGTTGCATGCAAGTTGCATATTAGTTGTACACAAGTTGCATACTAGGTGCAACTAGGTGCACATAGTTACAAATGAGTTGCATGCTAGTTGCATATTAGTTGCATACTAAATGTATATTAGTTGCATAGTAGTTGCACACTAGTCGTATATTAGTTGAAAATATGGTTGCATACTAGTTGCATATTAAGAAATTAGTTGCAGACTAGTTGCATACTAGTTGCATATTAAGAAATTAGTTGCAGACTAGTTGCATACTAGTTGTATTTAGGTTTAAAAATTAGTTGCATATTAGTTGCATACTAGTTGCATATTAATTGCATACTAGTTGCATATTAGTTGCATAGGTTAAAAAATTAGTTGCAAAGTAGTTGCATACTAGTTGCATACTAGTTGTATTTTGGTTAAAAAATTAGTATGCAAACTAGTTGCACACTAGTTGGAGACTAGTTGCACACTAGTTGGAGACTAGTTGCACACTAGTTGGAGACTAGTTGCACACTAGTTGGAGACTAGTTGCACACTAGTTGGAGACTAGTTGCACACTAGTTGGAGACTAGTTGCACACTAGTTGCACACTAGTTGCACACTAGTTGCACACTAGTTGCACACTAGTTGCACACTAGTTGCACACTAGTTGCACACTAGTTGCACACTAGTTGCACACTAGTTGCACACTAGTTGCACACTAGTTGCACACTAGTTGCACACTAGTTGTATTTAGGTTTACAAATTAGTTGCATATTAGTTGCATACTAGTTGCATATTAATTGCATACTAGTTGCATATTAGTTGCATAGTTTAAAAAGTTAGTTGCAAAGTAGTTGCATACTAGTTGCATACTAGTTGTATTTAGGTTAAAAAATTAGTTGCAAACTAGTTGCATACTAATTGTATTTAGGTTAAAAAATCAGTTGCAACCTAGTTGCATACTAATTGTATTTAGGTTAAAAAATCAGTTGCAAACTAGTTGCACACTAGTTGCAAATATATACCAAAATGAGTTGCACGCTAGTTGCAAGTAGGTGCAAAAGTAGTTGCATACTAATTGTATGATAGTGGCTTATTAGTTGTATAAAGCTTATAACAAGATGAGTTGCATACTAGTTGTTTATTAGTTGCACATTAGTTGTATAATAATCCTAACTGCATTTGCTACATGAATTGGGTACTAGTTGCATATTAGTTCTAGGTAATCCAAAGAGTTGCATATTAGTGGCGTACAAGTTGCGTACAATTGAAAATAAAAGTTGAAAACTAGTTGCAAAGTTCAAATTTGGTTCAAATACATTAATTACTAAGAAGCGCCATGAGAAGAGGTGCAGTTATTGAGTTTATTGGTCTCATGGGGCACAGTGTAAATTTATTAGTCTTAGCCAGCAGTGCATACCATGTCAGAAGACTTCGTGGATGAAATTTCAGACAGTGCTGTTCGATAAGTGATATGTTACAACTGCATTGCAACTAGTGCAACTTGTCCACTGCGACTAGTGGCTCTAAATTGTCACAAGTCGCAAATGTCCTATACAACTACAAAACTAGTTGCTGTGTGTAGTCGCAGAACCCTTCGTTTTCAATTAGCATTTGGGGTTGTAATTTTTCAAATTTGTTATTGCCAAAGGTTTGGCCTTTTTTGCACTTATGTTGTTCCTCTTTAGATCAAGATTTCACAAAGTATTCTAATGTTCTTCTTGCTATAACGTGGTATTGTTTTTCAATCGTATCATCAGGTGCCTAAATGCTGCTGAATTGGAGATTTTTTTTAATCCTTAGTGATGTATTGAAGTTTCAAATGTTGTTTTCAAATTACAAGGTAGTGAACTTGCACTTAGTCCAAGTAAGAAGTCGTTGTGAAGTCAAGTATAAGTCATGCAGTAGTCACAAAAAAGTAGGAAACCAGTAGATAATTTATTACTTTGCAATTTTGTAAGTACTTCATAGAAGATTGCAAAGGCTAATGTGTTGCTTGTTGCAATCCAATGTCGGCAAGAAATTCTTCCTCATGAATCCTTGATCCTTGATTTTTATGAAGCAAAAATTGACTATGGGGAGCATTAGCAAATTGGAGTAGACAAAACATCAACAGTAGAAGACAAGGGCAAAGGCATCGGTGGAGACGGAGAAGAAGCGCAATGTGTGGTCTAAAAAGGTGCTCTTCCTAAACCCCATTTTGGTACAATAGCTCTAGATTTTTCTACCATTAGAGTTTGTCGGCTGTGGCGGTAAGGTTGTGTTGAAGTTGTGAGGGAGTAGTGATGTAGTGCACTTCCAGTATTGTTGGAAGGTCTCAGTTGTAGGAAAGTCACATATGAGTCGTTTCTTAGTCGCATCTCAGTCACAACTCAATCTAAGCCAATTTGGGGGGGGCACGATTGGGGGAGTGCCTTGTTCATCGTGGGGTCTTTCGGACAGTCCATCGAAGCCAACATTCAAGAGTGATTTTTAGTCGTGGAAAAGATCACGTTGTGGAGGAATTGAGCAATTGTGCTGTCAAGGTCATGTATTGCTCAACGGAAGTGGCAGGGAAGTAATGTAGCGCAAATCCTAACCTGCTTCTTGTTTTATATTTCAATGTGGTATTAGCATTTCAATATCTAACGTGCCTCCTGCTGCAATTCAATATCAACGACAAAGTCTTACTTTTGAACCCTCAATTTGTGTGACAAAAAGTGGCAAAGGACAAGGGCAGTGGATTACCGTTTCAACAAACATTCCACTTCAAGGATATACCGGAGTTCAAGGTGAAGGTCAACGTCTTCGGAATTTTGCATTCTGGAGTTGCGCTCATATTTCCAACATTAGACCCTGACATGTAGAGAATAGAACACGCGCTGGGGAGCGCCGTACTATGATATGGCAAGCATGTGAAGTTCACCACTTGAACCACACTTCAATGTGGGCGAGGGAGTACATCAGGGTATGAAACACAAAGAACTTAACATGACATCTTTGTAAGTGCTAAGAGCTAGCGCATTGCTATTTTTTCGGAAATGCAGAACTCTCATGTTGGCATCAAAACCATCAATGGTCTTCAGTTGAATGCATTGCCTGATAAGTTTATGCACGCGTCATTGTTTATCGTTTGTACGTCTTTTAATGTGGGAATGTAGTTAGAGTCTCCATTGAATGAAGGCATATAAAGGTAGGGAATGATGCTCGAGGCAGTCTTCATTGAGTGCTGTAGTGATATTCCATAGCATGTCCATGAGAAGCTATTACATACACAACAAAGTTGCCACAATCACGATACTACAATGTGAGTCTTAAGTGAGTAGCCCAAAACAAGAACCGCACTAGAATACGACTACAGAATGACTTATGTAGTTATGAATGCGCCTCCACCATCCAGTCCACTCACTTCATTGTAATCGGATTGTGACTCCAAAATGACTCATGTATTACTCTTGCTTCTTTCCTACGACTTCATTGCGACTTTGTTATGACTTCAAATAGTGGCCACTTGTAACACATTGTCAACTATGGCACGACTTTGTTGCGACTTCAAAATGACTTCAAATAGTGGCCACTTGTAACACATTGTCAACTATGGCACGACTTTGTTGCGACTTCAAAATGACTGTGACCCTCTCCTCGACGTTGCGCGTTGTCCACGTCAGATTTTTTAGGGGTCCGACACAACTAATAAGTGCTAGTAGTGGCTAGCCACGTGTCCGTCCACGTCAGATTTATCATGGGTCCGACGCAACTCTGCCGTGACTGCGTCATGACTGGACAGGTGGTTGTCTACGTTGCATGGTCGACCGTCGCACTTTCCACCTCAGACTTTATCATCCATCTCCCATCTAGAAAGAAAAAGATGGTGATAATAGTTCTCTTAAGTACTTCAAAAAACTTAGATTTTAGGTCAAAACATATGACAGTTTCACGACTGCAATAGTTGCAGTCATTTCCCAGTCACATTTTTGATAAATGACTTCTAGAAGTCGTGAAACTGTCATTTTTCGCAGTCATTTATACCCTCAATTTCTTGTAGTGAAAAAAAGCTCAATTGGAAGTTTGTTAGTATTCCACAAAGACTCAAAATACAACAACACTTTTTTCAAAACCAAATTCAAAACCAAATCCAAGGAGTTTTAACTAACGACAATGCCAAAATTTGGCTAGAATATCCTTAGGGTTAGTACTAAAAAAAGAACGCAATAAAAATGCCAACCAACGCAAAGTTAATTCAAACTTGCTTGAAAATACCAAAGAAACAAGCCAAGGACAAAAGGACCCCCACGTCTTTTGTAGTAAGCTCAAAGACACCAATGTATGCTTGAAAACGCAAAGAATTCTTGAATTGAAATGAAAACAAAGAGTTTTTGGCAAAATACCAAAATTCTCGACAACGTGGCCGCGTATGGTGCAACTTAACAAATGTAAAAGGGGTGCAAAGAGAGGGGAAGGGGAGGCCTTATATACTCGCTCAAGGCCTTTACCTTCCCTCTAGTTTCCTAATTTCTACTCCTAGGTAATTCCAAATTTACTTAATTAAAATTCTACACTACTGCTGTGATCGTTCTAACTTTTGGAGAAATGCTCCAAACTCTAAATCAATTGCACCCTTGTCTTTAGAAGACCCAAATTAGTCCGAGGATCCCCCTACCTCCTATTTCTAAGCCGTTTTGTATCGCTAAAAAGGGTAAAAACCCAATTATTGGAGATAATTTTGTTTTCAAGTTTTGACTAGCCAGGGTTGTCAATGAGGTCCAAGATAGTAAGAAAAGAGTCCAAGTTGACTCCAATTGGAAATTAAGAGCTCTTGGTGTGCCGGTCAATGTAACGAATATTTTAAAATCCATTAAAAGTCCATTAGCACTGCCAGTTCTGATACTTGTCGGGGTTGGAATATAATGGAAATTGGTTGGGTGCTTTATTAGCACTAAACATTCTATCCTAATTTTTAGTGGGATTTTACCGCCACTTTGGGATTTTCTAAGAATTTCTCAATGCGTAAAAATACGGTTGACTTCCTAGGGAGTCATTTCCGCAATTTGGAAAATTACAAAATTTTTTGGACAACCTCTAGGAATTTTTTATGTGACATGTGCAAGATTACAACTTTTTTTGCACTAATCAAAGGAATGTCTAACCCAATACCTTCTAGTTTAATTCCCACCCAGGGAAGGAATCATTCTGGATATAGGATTAATTCTCTCCCGAGGGGAGAATCATTTTTGGTCAAAGGAATCTAGCAATCAAGCTTCATCGTTACGCTCCTGGCAGGGTTCTTGGTCAAAATCGCCGTTCTTTGCTCGTGGACTGCTCGTAATCCCGGTTTATGGTTTAACCTGCATTGTCACATGACTTCTTTCCTATCTTCTATTCTTTGTCCTAAGTATTTCACATATCCTTCAAAAATCTATTTCTAGGTGGTTCTACGATTTGGCTATCAGGCTTAATACCACTTGAGCTTTCAAATGTTCTCTCAAATGCTTAAATAGACTTAATATTAGCTCATAGAAGTAATTAGAGTGTTTCCGGGCTTCTTGGTCAAATTATATTGCATTTGTAGGGATTTCCTCCAAATGTCATGTGAATATACTTATACTATCTTTTTAACCCTAATTAATTGTATTTGTGAGCAAAAAGCGAAAAAAAGTAAATTCTGAGGTTCAAGTGCTAACTTGGGGGCTCACAAGCAATCATGGATTGTGGGCGAATGCGGGCCTTGGTCGACCGCGCGTTGGAGCGATCGCGGGTCAAACGGTAGGCGGGCTCCAAATCAAAATTCAGCGGGAGTCAAAGAAAACAAAAATGAAGCGGGACCCCACTTCAGCCTTCATTGCCGAACTGACCAAATATAGTTGGTCTGAAATTCCAGGCACATTTTCACGGTGGCATTTACATTTTCTGAGCATTTTTATATTTATTAGAGGGAGATTTTAAGGTTAACTACTAAAATCTTTTATTTTTTACTAAGAAAGGTAAGTACAAAAACTGTTCAAGAGGTCCTCGAAGGCATATATATGTCTCATTATGGAAGAGTAAAGCCGACAAGTTTTACTTGATTTCGCGGCTTTAACCCCTAAATGCCCAAGGCCTATTTTGGACTTCCTAGAATTTGCTCTTCCAAGAATTTGTTCTAAATTGAACAAAATGTCAACATTTTGATAAGTTGTATCAATTTTTCTTCATTGTAATCAAATAAATTCGAGCTAGGCATGTTAGAGATCTCATAGGAAAAGAAAACACAACAATATCACTTATGGAATGAAAGATTATAATGTTTGACCATGAAGGTGCTAAAACTGCAAAATTTTCAATCTACTTTACAGAAGTCAAATCTAAGAAGTTGGCAACAATAAGAATATGAGGTTCAAGGGCTTAACTTCTTTGTGTCAACGTACTAGAGAACGCACCCTCCAGGGCGCATTCTACCGTGCAAGTGGGTTCATGAGCGAGCCCGGTAGGGCGAGCCCTAGCTCGCGAGAAGGGCAAAATGTGCCCTGAAGAGCGCGTTCCCTGGCGTTAAGAGCAAGTTCCCATGCATAATTGGCCCTTTGTTGGCATTCCCATGCAAAATCAGCTCCTTCGACGGATTTTGCAAACCAATTTAGCTGCGGAGGGGCCCGAATCGCTCAAACCTACTCTTAATGTACTAGGGAACGAATTGCATGATACGGATTCTGCAGCAGCAAGTGACACTAAGCAAGTCCGGAGGGCAAGACCTGTGACCGCACGCTGCTGCAGAATCCACAACATGCAATACGTTCCCTAGCGTTAAAAGTACTTGGAGCATGTTCTGCCCTTATTCTGAGTGTATTTAGGTATTTGAGAACATGACATGCTATTGCTAGACGTATTACTGAACGACGCTATTACTGACGTATTGCTATTACTACACATTCCATGATTAGTCATCTCATTTCTTGGATTTGGAATCTGACTCGGACGACTCTAACGAGTAACGAGTTGCTTCACTATTTGTAGATTATTTACTCGTCCAATTGTACTCTGTCGGGATTTCTGTGAACTCGTAACAGATACTTTCCATCCCCTAATGTATGTATTAGTAATTTGATATTTGCAATGTAAGCATTGTTGCTAAGCATCGGTAGTCCAACATTTAGTTTACATTGTTCTAATGTAATAATTGACATTGTTTTGTGTATCCGTGAGCTCCAGCGACACCAAAAGTATCCACGCAATCCACCTCTGAATGTTGTTACGAAGAATGTATGTATGTATGCGCTCTCGCACGTAGGCAATGTACATCTCCGTATGTAAACCGTATATGTATGATATTTTAAATTGGCAGAATAGGCTCTGGAATTCAGAATCTGCTGGCAGGGCCGATTCTGCCAAAATAAAATGCCTCTGCAAAGGGAGGAATACGCTCCAAGTACTTTTAACGCCATCGCACAGAGCCTCCATCGGAAATACAGGGCTTCCGAATTCCGATCCCAACGGAAGAACTAGCAAACTGACCACGGCTGCTCCTGCCACGAAGAAGACCACGAAGAAGACCACGAAGAAGACCACGAAGAAGACCACGAAGAAGACCACGAAGAAGACCACGAAGAAGACCACGAAGAAGACCACGAAGAAGACCACGAAGAAGACCACGAAGAAAACAGAGAAGCCCACTGGTGGTGCAAACGGAAGAAGGCTCAAGCCGTAATCTCTCTTTGTCGTGAATTCTCGTTGGATTCAGATTTAAGGCTTGAAGTGATCGGGTTTTAACCTTCACTTAGGATGCGGCTAAGGATATCCGAGGATGTCCTTCGCCGGTATTCCCAGGTGAGCAGGTGTCCATGGTTTTGCTGCGGGCCAGACACCATTTTGAGGGGCGAAGAGGATTCCTTGGACCGTGGATTTCAGTTCTGCTGTTGTCCCTCAAGGCCTTCAAGGGAACCTTGGGTTCTAAAAATCGAACTGTCTGCCTTCATCAACAACAGCTAACTTGCCCGAGTACTCCTGGACAAGATCATCAAAACCCTAAAACACCGTTGCATGGTGCGACTGCACTACTCAACCTCGACTGCAGAAATCGGGCCTTAGGGTTGGTTGTTGAGGCTGACGCATGTGGTGTCTCGCCATGTCGTCTTGCTGCACCAGATTTACCTGCCCCGCTCGTGGAGTCTCCACTGCCAGGTATACCGAACATTCAGAGCATGATTCCTCACTGCAGCATGTGATCCTTTCTCAACATAGTTAAATTCTGAAGCTGTTTGCATATGCTGAGAGTCGTGGGCGCTGGGGGTTCTCTTCCTGCTCGGAGGTTTATTCGATTAGGGTTTAGCAATTGGGAGGGAAGCGCGGACAGAACTGGAAGGTGGCTGAATAACTCGAGGAGAGCGATTCTTGCATGATACTTTGAGTCTAGATCGAAGTCAAGGTTGCATTGGCTATAGATCCTGTGGGAGGGAGCTTTTCTTTCTGCAGTTAGGGTTTATCAATTTGGAGCTGAGAGCGGAAACAGTTGAAAGGTAGCTCAAGAACTCGCAGAGATGGATCCTGTGGGAGGGAGCTTTTCTTTCTGCAGTTAGGGTTTATCAATTTGGAGCTGAGAGCGGAAACAGTTGAAAGGTAGCTCAAGAACTCGCAGAGATGGATCCTGTGGGAGGGAGCTTTTCTTTCTGCAGTTAGGGTTTATCAATTTGGAGCTGAGAGCGGAAACAGTTGAAAGGTAGCTCAAGAACTCGCAGAGATGGATTCATGTATGATGGACTGAGGTTAGAGTGAAGTTAGAGTACGGAACTCGGTGCACATATCGGGCGTTGTTCATGTCAAGCTGTTTAGGGTGATTTTGTCTCCATAGTTAGGGTTTGGCAATTCGGTGGGTAGAGCAGACGCAGTTGCAATGGGAGCGGTTTAGGGAATAGTTTGATCTCCTACGATGCTTTGCGTCTAGATTGAGTTCAAGTTTTTGGGAGCTCAGATATTGGGGCTGTTCATGTGGAGATGTTGTGGTTTAGGTTTCTTGCTCTTCACGAGTTGCAATATTCAGTAGAATTTTGTGTCTGTACAAGTGTTAGTATCTGTCGCAGCGTTCTTACTGGCTACAGAAGAGTGTGTACGGGATTAGAGAATCTCAGAGATTGATACTTTCACATTTGCTGACTACGTTCCAGTCCAGTTTTCTGAAGCTGAATTCATTTGAAGTTGTTGATGTTGATGTCAAGCTGCTGCAGTTGTGTCTTTCTCCGTGCTTGGTGGCCTGAGAGTTCAGGGGGTTGAGCAGTGTGGGGAATCGAACGGACACAGATGCCAGGGAGCAGAAGGCCGTAAGTTGTTTGTCTGAAGCTAAGTATTAAGGCTCCATGCGTCGGTTGTGGTTGATGCAGGGAACTAGTGAGTGTTTTTTTCTCTCAGAACCCTGAGGGTTGAGCCATTTTGGAGGGGGGTCCAGAAAGCAGTTACAGTTAACCTGGAGCGGAACATCTCAAGAGAGGGATTCATACGTGGAACTTTTGTGTGTAGACTGATCTGAACTTCTAGTGAACAATTTGGAAGCGGCAGACATTGGAGTTACTTGGGCTGAAGACCGAGAAGGAGCTATAAAATCAGACAAGCAATTGAACAGACTTGCCAGTCATACATGATACTTCGTGTCTCTGCTGAAGTCGAGTTTTGAAGCTTGTTGTGTTCATTGGACGTTGCTGATGTTGAGGTTGGGGTTGGTGAACCACACTAGAATTTCTCTTCCTGCCTGGAGGTTTAGCATTTTGAGGAAGAGAAGGAACTCAGTTGGAGGGAGCAGATTGATACAGAGATTCTACTTTTTCAACTCTTACTCAAGGTTTCAGACATTGCCTGGATATGAAGAAGGAGCTCTTTTCAGCTGATTGAGGATGTACACTTGAAAGGGGACCGAAGACTTGAGGAGATTCAGTCCGATGCTTTTTCTAGATGAGAATTTGGATTTCTACCTGTGGTGTTACTCTGTTGTTGAAGCGGAACCGTTAGAAGATTGTAGACACAGAGCCACAAAATGTCTGCATTAATGCACCTTTTGCTGCATCACAGGCAGCAGACGAGAAGCTATTTGGTGCTTGGAGCTGGTGCACGGGTGAGTGAGCGTTGACTTCTGGCCATACACCTGTTCTACGGAAGTAGTTGGATGACTTGTGGCTTGTCTGAACTGAACTACCGTGTTCATGTTAGCAACACATGTGTCCGATACATTTAGGTTCGTCGAGAGCAGTGTATTTGATCAAGACGGTGGTCCGCTTCCCCCGAACTGACAGGACGTGAACTCGGTTGGTTGGACGTTAAACATTAAATCTTAGAACCGATGAGTACCTTTTGCTCGAACTGCTACAGCTTGAATGTGTTTTTGACACACTGTCGGGGATTTTTGTGACCAGGATGCCTGTGTGATCACTCTGTTGAAGTCTCCATGGCATATACACCCATGTTTATTATGTGTCTCAGCGTCCCATGGTGGAAGCAGCGGCGGATCCATAAGGTGTTCATCGTCATCAGTTTGGAGAAAACCCTCTGGGAGTACCGATGCTTCAGGTATGTCTAAGATGGCCGCTCTCATGGCCAGAAGTGGTTGCTTTTTGTCTCTGAGAAGAATTGAATGACATTTATGAAGTATTTAACCATTGAATCAGGCGAAGTACAGACAATGGAGCAAGATTGGGAGGAGTATTTTGCGGATCCTTTGCAGTGGTGGGACAACAGATTATACAAGGTATCGCTAGGAATATTGCTAAGGTTGGTTATTAGTTGATGTTAGAAATTTGTGAAAAGACATTGAGAAGGTAATTTATTGCTTGTACAAGGTCTTGGGTGCTGGGGTAAACAAGAAGCATATTACATTCTGTGTGGGTTTAGTATTGAGTGAAGGCTATTTAGATCCCTGCAATGTTTAAGGACATATACTCTTTGATTGTTTTCTCATATTGAATCGTGGGTTGTTGTGTGTATAGATGAATCCCAAATCCCCTGACTATAAACACAAGGTGACAATGAAAGCGCTTTGGGTGGATGGTTGGTCCACCCCCGCATGGGTGAAGGCGATGCTGAAATTGTTGGCTTTAAGCGAATTACCTTCTCGTGATGGTTATCATACCCATGATTCTCAAGAGATTGTCCGACCAAATAGGTATTGGCATGAGGATGAGTTTTCTCCCTATGTGAGATGAATTGTTGCAATTGACTTGCCATGGATAATGCTTACGCATTGAAGATGGATGCCAAACCCATTGTTTGTAATTTGTTTTGTTAGGTGTAGCTTGGAATTTGTGGTTTGGGTGAGTTTGAGGATTTGGTTTATGCACCATTCTTCTCTTTTGTTTGTTTTCTGAGTGTTTTATGACACTCAGTACGTCCATTTGTCCATTAAAAGTGCAATGACTTTCAGAAGTATGGTGCATGTAAGAGGTATAAAGACTGCATAGTTGCATCCAGTTATTTTTCATTTGATTGAGCTATGTTTTTCACAGTATGAAGGGTTTATCGATGGGTCAGGTTCCCTAAGGGCAATTTTGGAAGGAGTATCACTTTGTCAGCTAGTGCAAAAGTGTCAAAGCAAGCAGTTCAAGTTATTGGTGGGAGTACTTGCGTGCAAAGTGCAACTACCACAAGTGAAGCAATTGATCTTTTGAAGAACCGATTGCAACAGGGCATTGCAATAGACTCTTACTCCTATGTTGAAATTCTGAAGCGGTGCTTGAAGCAGGAAGACCTTACGGCAGTAAAACAGGTTCATGAGTGCACCATTGAGAGTGGCATGCAGCAGAATATATATGTGGCAAACAACCTATTGAGTGGATACATCAGATGTGGGAGACTGGAGGATGCATGCAGAGTGTTTGATGAACTTGCGAAGAAGGATGTCATTAGCTGGAACGTCATGATTGGAGGTTATGCTCAGCACAGTTGTGGGAAAGACGCCATGGAGGTTTTCCATCGCATGCGAAAGGAAGGTACGCAACCTAATGCAGTTACTTACTTGAGCATCCTGAAAGCCTGTGCGAGCCCATCAGCCTTGAAATGGGTCGAGGAAGTTCATGCATATATCAGAGAGGGTGGGTTCGAATCAGATGTTCGTGTGGGAACGTCGCTCCTTACAATGTATGCAAAGTGTGGAAACATGAAGGAGGCAAGGAGCACTTTTGATAAGTTGACGAGTCGCAATGTGATTACCTGGAATGTGATGATTGGAGCATATTCCGAAAGTGGTGATGGTGAGGAAGCATATCGACTTCTTCTCCAAATGAAACGGGAAGGTCTCAAGCCAGACGCCTTTACATATGCGAGTATCCTGAATGCATGTGCAAGCGCAGGGGCTTTGAAATGGTTGAAGGAGGTTCACAGCCATGCCCGTGAAGCGGGATTTGAGTCAGATGTGCGTGTGGGCAACGCGCTGGTACACATGTATGCCAAGTGTGGCAGTATCAATGATGCTCGACTTGTTTTTGACAAAATGCAGGCCCGGGATGTTGTCACGTGGACTGTGATGATTGGTGGACTTGCGCAACATGGCTGTGGGTCTGAAGCTTATCGACGTCTTCTTCAAATGAAACAGGAAGGTCTGAAACCAGACGCATTTACTTATGCGAGTATCCTTAATGCATGTGCAAGCGCAGGGACTTTAGAATGGGTGAGGGAGGTGCATAGGCATGCCCGTGAATCGGGATTTGAGTCAGATGTGCGTGTGGGCAACGCGCTGGTGCACATGTATGCGAAGTGCGGCAGTATCGATGATGCGCGACTGACTTTTGACAAAATGGAGGAACGGGACGTGATTACTTGGAACATGATGATTGGTGGACTTGCGCAACAAGGACTTGGGTCTGAAGCATTTGAACTTTTTCTCCGAATGAAACGGGAAGGCGTCAAACCAACTGCAATCACTTATATTAGCATCCTGAATACATGTGCAAGCGCGGGGGCTTTGGAGTGGGTGAAGGAGGTTCATGGCTATTCCCGTGAATCGGGATTTGAGTCAGATGTGCGTGTGGGCACCGCGCTGGTCCACATGTATGCAAAGTGTGGCTGTATCGATGATGCGCGACTGACTTTTGACAGAATGGAGGAACGGAATGTAATTTCATGGAATGTGATGATTGGAGGACTTGCGCAACATGGACTTGGGTCTGAAGCATTTAAACTTTTCCTCCGAATGAAACGGGAAGGCTTCAAACCAACTGCGATCACTTTTATTAGCATCCTTAATAGATGTGCAAGCGCAGGGGCTTTGAAGTGGGTGATGGAGGTTCATAGCCATGCTCGTGAAGCGGGATTTGAGTCAGATGTGCGTGTGGGCACCGCGCTGGTTCACATGTATGCCAAGTGTGGCAGTATCGATGATGCTCAGTTGGTTTTTGACAGAATAGAGGAACGGAATGTAATTTCATGGAATGTGATGATTGGAGCATATGCAGATTGTGGTTTTGGTAAGGAATCATATCGTCTTCTTCTCCAAATGAAACAGGAAGGTCTGAAACCAGACGCATTTACTTATGCGAGTATCCTAAATGCATGTGCAAGCGCAGGGGCTTTAGAGTGGGTAAGAGCGGTTCATAGCCAGGCCCGTGAAGCCGGATTTGAGTTGGATGTGCGTGTCGGCAGTGCGCTGGTGCACATGTATGCGAAATGTGGCAGTATCGACGATGCTCGATTGGTTTTTGACAGAATGGCGGAACGGGACGTGATTAGCTGGAACGTGATGATTGGTGGACTTGCGCAGCATGGATGTGGGTTTGAAGCTCTAGAAGTCTTCAGGAATATGATAGCAGCCAGTGTGATCCCTGATGAGTACTCATTTGTTGCATTGTTAGCGGCCTGTAGTCATGCGGGCCTTGTTGATGAAGGGCGTCGACTCTTCCTGGCTATGTCGCAAGATTACGGCATCGATGCCAGTGTGGTCCACTGGAGCTGCATGGTGGATATTCTTGGGCGGGCTGGGCACCTGGAAGAAGCAAAGGCCTTGATTGATAATATGCCAGTTGAATCAGATGAAGCAACTTGGGGAGCTTTGCTCGGTGCTTGTAGATCTTATGGTAATGTGGGGTTGGGTGAACTTGCGGCTAAAGAGCTCTTCAAGTTGAAACCTGGGGATGCCTCTACGTATGTGGTCCTCTCCAACATCTATGCTGCAGCTGAGAAGTGGGAGAAGGCATCATCTGTGCGTGCTGCAATGCTGGAGAGGGGTGTACGCAAGGAACCAGGGCGTAGCTGGATCGAAGTTGATAAGAAGATTCATGTCTTTGTTGCAGGGGATGCATCTCACCCAGAAACGAAGGAGCTATATGCGGAGCTGAGCAGATTGACGGAGGAAATCAAGGCTGAGGGCTACCTTCCAGATACCCGGCTTGTGTTGCATGATGTTGACGAGAAGGATAAAGAGTTTAATCTTTGTTCTCATAGTGAGAAGTTGGCTATTGCATATGGACTTATTCACACCCAAAGTAGTAAACCTGTTTGTGTTTACAAGAATCTTCGAGTGTGTTCAGATTGTCATACAGCAACCAAATTGATCTCAAAAGTGTCTAGAAGAGAGATTGTGGTTAGAGATGCGAATCGTTTTCATCACTTCAATGACGGCTTGTGTTCTTGTAAAGATTATTGGTGATCAGTTTGGAAATCTTGATTATAGTGGAACAATTTCTTGGAACCTTTGACAACCTTCAATGATCTTTGACTAGCTTTGAAGGTCATTATTTGATTTGTACATGGAATATATTATCCAATTTGTAGTTGCCTTGTCCATCATTTACCGTGCAAGTTTCTTACGTGACTTCCTTAAGGTGTAAGTTGTAATTCATTTACCAATATTGCATGCACTAGATTAGTGTTACATTTTTACAATTATTTCTTGTTTATTTTGTATTCATGGTTGCATCAGATAGACCATATGATACGAGGAGTTGGTGCAAGCATTCATTATGTTAGTCAAACACTATATATCAATGAATAAGTTTTAAAAATTTTGTGCCATATTAGGAACGGACTTCAACACAAGAATGGGGGGTGGTTTGAGAGGGAAATGGGCCCCCTTTTATACCTTTCCGGGCCACCCACCTCCCCTCAATTAACCGAGGGCAAACCTATCACTAAGGATTTTCATCCTTATCTTCTAGGATTTTCCTTCAAGTTCGGGGTAAACGTTGGATCCAATTTCTAACTTTTGGAGTTTAACTCCAAATTGCAAACAGATTGCACCATTGGCTTCAAAAAGCCAATTTTAGTCTAAAGGTCCCCCTACCCCATATTTCACCTCTAAAAAACCATCTAAAGCTAGGCCCAACTAAAGACAATAAAAAGTAAAAATGCTAACTTTTGGAGTTTACCTTTTCTGAAAAAAGGTAATTAGTTAGGGTTGTTGGGCAAGCCCTGGGGAATAAGAAAAGACTCCTGGTTGACTTTGTTCCGACTTCGTGTGCTCCTGGAATGCCGGTCAACTCCACATGAAATCTGCAAGAGTTCAATTTGGAGGAATGTTGGTGATTTGATTGTTTCTCGCTATCAGAATGCCACGAAACTTGTCGGGGTGCATTATTAGCATAAAAGACTCTACACTAATTTTTAGTGAGATTTTACTGAGCCCGAGGTAATTTATTAGGAATTTTCCATCAGGCTTTGAGGCGGTTGACTGTCCGGAAAGGATATCTCTGCAATCCATAAAACTACGAAACTTCTTGAGGAACATCTCATGGAGTTCCCTAAGAGATGTGTCAGTTCATTTCTTCATTGGCACATTTGGGCAAGGGGGGCAAAAATCCCCATCCCTCACCTTTACCAGTAGTCAGGGAATCTTTCACATGCGGGAGAATCTTAGTGAATGGATTTTGCTTCCGAATCTTGGACAGGTTTCCAAACCAAGATCACAATCCGACGGCTACAGTTTCCTCTTGTTGGCCCATCTTGAGAAAGTAACACTTGCAAGCTAATAATTGGAGTTTCTATTATTTCGTCGTTGAGATGGAGAAATTGAAACCTATCTTTGGAGACCTATCTAGGAACCTCTATGGACTTCCCTAAGACCATTTAGCCACTACAATCGCATGCCACATGGTTTTAGGCTATTTCAGGTAAAAACCCTCAAATCTAGCATTTTCCCACTAATCCGTGGATCTAACCTATGTACAAGTGGATTTTAGGACTATTCTAAGGGAATTACTCTATTATAGACCAAAGCCTAGTTTGGTATGTGACACACTATTTGGCTTTACACTCTTTTTAGGGGTTTTTGTGGATAATTGTAACTTAAATTGCGAGGTTTGGAAAAAACAAATTATAAGTCCCAAGTGACGAATTGGGAGCTCACACTAAATCCTCTCAAATTTTGTCTTCCTTTTGGAAGATCCCTTTCTCTTCTTTGATGAGCCCCTCCCGGATTCCTCATGCACAGCTTGGTGAAGAATGCATTCGTGGAGTTGGACTTTGGACTGGGTGTGTAGAGAGAGCAGGCAACCTTTGCCACACCTCCCCCTAAGACCCGGATTCCACATGGGCTAAAGCAGCTACCGAAAGATAACGTGAGGTAGGAGCGGGATTGACCTACAATCCAACCGACAAGAAGTATTCTAGTGCCGACACTTGACTTAGTGTCGGAGGTCCGTGATGCTAAGGTGAGAATTCTAGTGGAGGAAGCTCATGATCAATACAAGGAGGCTGAGGACATGCCCAACGTTGCTGAGGATGAAGAAGAATTTCCCGCGCTCCACCTTGAAGCAGACGGTGTGCCAAACTTAAAGGAAATTGAGCCGGTGGTGGTTGAGGACCTAGGTGAGTTTGCCAAGGACCAAGAAGACTTGACCACGGACCAGGAAGACGTGGTCAAGGACCGTGATGAGGTCGCCAAGGACCTAGGAGTGGGGGCCGAGGACCAGGATGATGCGGATGAGGACCATGAGGTTTTGGCTGAGGAACCTCTGGGCCAATCCGCAAATGCACTGGAAGACATTGAGCTAAATGGTTTCCAAGACCTTGCCTGATCTCTCGTTCAATTCAATCCAAGTTGAACCTGCTCAATGATTATTGTCCGTTCCATTATGATCCACTGCGTAGTTACGCTTAGATAGGTGGTAGAAGGCTGAGAAGTTGTATATAATTGTAGAATTTAATTCTTGTTTTGAAACTTTGTAATTAAAAAAAATCCTTAACAAATTGTCCTCGTGTAAAATTTTCACAGCTGCAGGCTCTGTACCTTTCAAAAGTGTGGCTATTGATTTTTACCGTCTTGCTAGTCCCCGGAATGTGTGCACTCTATCATTGTCCATACAAGAGACTTCTATGGTAGACATAGTTGCAACTCCTCCGGTATTGCTTGATTTGCCAAGATTGCACAACATTGTTCCGTCTACTTCTAAGGACCAGACCTTGCTCAACAATCTTGGCAATGCAATAGTGAAGACGAATACTCCTCCATCTCAGACGTTGGCGTTTACAGTGGTTCCTTCAACAATTTGCGCGAAGTCGGATGCTGTGAGTTTTCCTCCCCGCATGTAATTTGTAGTCTTCTTGCTATTGTGCTTGTCGTAGATGTAATGAGTGTTTTTTTGTTGTTTGTTGAATATATAGCCGAATGTTTTTGGGTTGGACTTTTTTTAAATATTCCCTGTTTACTTTAAACATAATAGCCGTGAGAGAAGGAGTGCAATAGGTGAGGAGGACGATCAGGTTCTTCTCTCATTCATGTCTAGGATGACAGGGAAGAAATGGCTCGATGTCGTCCTGCATTTGAATGGCTTATTATGCAAATGTGAGGATGTCATTTATAATGTAGATGAAAAAAGACTGTGCTCTCCCCATGAGGTAGATCCTAAGCTATGGCACATTATGGTTGAGATCAACAGGGTCACTAGTTGACCGCATCTCAAGGAATTCCTACAAGCGGTAATCCAAATTGCAATTGTCTCGGTGTGGAGCTCCATAAAGAGGTTGCATGCTGAAAATGTTTGTATATACCTCTTTTATGGTCTAGAACCTCCATTGTATGTCCTTGGACAAGAACAATGCAATGTTTTGAAGTATAGAATGGGAAATCACGGGAACTTAGTTAACTTGAAGTTGAGGGGAACAAACAAGGAGTTGTTATTGAAGCCATTGGAGAAGTTATTCAACTTGAGGGATCCCGTCTTCTCAAGTCATAACACCATTATAGTGGATGATTGTCCACAAAAGCACTTCTTGAACAACCCCGTGAATGTGGTGCTCTTTGATCCATGGTCAGTGGAAGGATGTGGGGCAAGAGATCAGATTCTCATAAGTCATCTTCTCCTGTGGATTCGGAAACTGTACACAGAGAGGCCTTGGGAGGTGTATCCTTTTTGGAGAGACAACCCAATGGATATTCTCCACCTTGCGCACGAACCAGTCCAAAGCAAGTATAAAGAGCTCTCAAGGGCACTTGAGGTGTCCAATTTTTTAATCGATGAGTGGACACAAAAAACTCGTAGGCGTTATGTGTCTCTACAAAGAAAAGGCAAATTGCAGCGCAAGGAGATTGATATAGAAGACATTATGTTCCGGCTGTGTCTACCACCTGTAGATGATTGGTGATTATTAGGTGCTATAGTGCATATGCTTCTTCTTTTATAAAGGCTACAATTTTTTTGTGTTTCAGTGGTTGCTTTTTATAAGTCAATATTTCTTGTAAATATAAGACTACCTTCCCTACCTTGCTAAATTTTTATCACTTGTGTGTAAGCTAGCCTTGCTTCAATAGTTTGGTCCCCAATATTGAGTGTTGTGGGAAGTCTACTGCCTCTCATTATTTGTTTTCTGACTACGATCAATTTACAATATCAGAGAGTGGCGTGGAGCACATCATGTTTTCAACAAAGACAAAGCAATCCACAATGGACTTTTCCGTTATGCCTGTTGATGATGGGATTGTTGACAGTCCGCCAAATGGCGAAAAGTGCACTATGCCTATTAGTTCTCTTTCTCCATTGAAATCTTGTCATAGATCAACTTCACCCCAAGATTGCTCTAGGATGAATCCTGAGACACAATAAAAACTCTATGATGAACAAATGGGTGTGCTGCCCACCCTCGAGGTATGGGAGTTTTCATGTCTTGATTTTGCTATGGAACTTTTATTTTTCAACTGAATAGAATTGCAAATTTATAATTTCAATGGACTTGGCAGGGTGGAGACATTGTGGCTAAGTCTGTTGCTAAAGGCAGCAATAATTTGGAGGGTTTGCCACTTGCAAATGTCAATTTGAAAAAGGGGCCTAAGACACCAAAGGTTCTTTGATCTCTTTTGCCTCGATGCAGTTTACTTGGAGTTATGCCATGCCAATCAAAGATACATGGTACTGTTCTTAAACCGCTTTCTTTTACTCGCAAACCATGGGACACTTGGGAAGAGAGGTCCTTGGCTGCACAAAGGCAGGAGATATGAAGTCATACTCCCATAAAACTAATGAGTACAGTCAAGGACCAGAGATATATGCGGCAGTGGAGAAGCTGAAGAAGCTAGAGGAGATGAAGAAGTTGAAGGAGCTGAAGAGTAAATCACGCTCATAGTATGTAGTTTGAAATCCATGGAGGACATCCCACTCTCCCCATTATAGTCACATAGGATTTGGGTGTATCACTCAACTAGTATGGAGTGCTTTAGAACTCATGAAAATTTGGGACTATACTATTTTGTAGCAAATGACCAAAATTAAGTTGCTAAGAGCACTAGGAATTATAAATTGTTCCAGTCTTGCTAGTGAAGTACATCTTTGTAGACTATTTGGAAATAGAATATCTTGGTCTAAAGTGACAATCTAGTCTTGGAACTGATCAAATCAACATTGTAGACAAACTTAGGGAATGTACAAGTGCGGAAATTATAGAACCAGACTCTGGTGTCTTCCTTTAGAAGTACCCTTATAGACTGCATTCTGGGCAGTGCGGTGTATGAGAGTATTTCTCAAGGAGAATACCAGAGTATGGTTCTGTAGTTTCCGTGCTTTTCATTCTCGAGTTTGTCTCTATTGTTTATTTGAACAGTTTCAAGACTTTGTTGTCACCAAGTCTTCATTATATAGGTGCTATAGCCGACAACACTTATAGAATCGCTCAACAAACAATCGGATTTAGGATTTTAGAAATCAATAGTAAATTTTGTTTTGCAATGTATTTATCCAATATGTATATATTTGGTGACTTTTTCTTCTAATAATAATGTATAACGCAATATTTGCATGTTACTTTTGAATTCTTTATATACAAACATGTTTTGGATGTCATTGCATTGCTTTTTACGTGTTTACAGGGCTCAAATTCTTCTTTGTTTATTGGTTGCATGGCTCCAATTACCATATTATTGAAAAAAGAGTCTCATTTCATTGGAAAACTCTCAAAATAATGAATATGATGTTTAAAGGACCAAAATGCATTTTTTGTCTATACAGAAATTTTGGGTAGGTACTTGTAATTGGAAATTTGCATATTTTGGGCTGAAATTTTAATTGAAGGTGGGGACAAGGAATATCTTCATGTGTATTAAATTTCATGACATTTGGAAATATGAGTAAAAAGTTATGGCCTAATATGTTACTTTTTTTTGTAACTAGGCAGTCTAGGCAGATAAAAAAAATCCCTTTTTTCAAAAACAAAAATTTGAAATTGGTTTTCTACATTTATATACACATGGAAAGCTTTGAATCATATTTCAATCAATGAGTCAAAAGTTATGAGGTTTTTTAGTTTGCGGGCAGTTATGGATTCTCTACTATAAAAAAAAACTTTAAAGTTGTTTATTTCACTCAATTTTCAATGTTTTTGGAAAAAAATAAAACCTTAGGAGATTGATTATTACTTAGGATTGGCATTTTTAATTCCATAATTAAATTCTTAACAATTCAATATTTTAAATCATTCTCTACTTCTTTCTATCTACTATTCTTTTCCTATATGTTGTACAATTCCAAATGATGTGAAATTCTTTGAGTATATAGCCATCTTGTTTAGGGAACAGAATTCAAAGAAGCACCACCATTTTTGACATTTTTTCATTGAAAAGTGAGCTTGTAAAGTGCAGTTGCCCGATTTTTTGAAGGATTGAAAAAATGATTTTGATGAATTTGAATGCTTATATCTTTTGATTCACATGGTGGAATATTCTGAAATTTTTACCACATGTTGTTAAAACATTATATTACAAGCTCCTACGATTACATGTGTCAAAAAAAAAATTCGAAAAATTTGGTAGTCGTATTAGAAATGGCAGTTTTGGAGCGTTTTTGGTGAATACATAGTCATGGAGCTTTAGGGGTTAAAAATCTAGGAGATTTTGAAATTTATTGTCGACACTGAGGGTACTACACCGGTATGGGGGAGTGATACCTCAAGCTCCTGAAATTTCATCAAGTCCAACGTACAATTGACAAAAATGTATCTATCTTCAAGAAGAAAGGAGCCAGAGTGAGCAGACTGTACAAGCAATACAAAGATTCGATACTATTGATCTCGCAAAGAGACGTTATCTTGCAATTCGATCATGGTGGTTGTCATCGGGGGCTGTAAGTCAAGAAACACTTCATCACTTGGACCATTGGCTAGCATTTTGGCATTTTTGCTATCGGCAATGGGGAGGTTTTATGCAAATGGTAAGTAGTCTTGAATTCTAACAAAGTGTAGTTGTATTATAATTTGATAAATGTGCTTTGTGAAATTAGGAAATTTATTTTTTGGTTGCATGATTGCATTTTCTTTTTGATGTAAAGAAATTAGCCTAAATTAGATTTTTTAGATGAATTTCCTAAAAGATTTGAGAAATTCCGTGAAGGGTGCCTAAAAGAGGAGGTCAAGCTGGTACCACTTAGCCATTAGTCGGATCCAACCAAAGGTTTTGTGGTACCAGGTGGACCTCCTCTTTTTGGTACCTTAAAATCCAATTTTTTTTAAAGAAATGGCAATGCCTGTAGTTGGATATTTGTAAAAGAATTAGTATAAATTATAGGCAAAGGGTGCTTGTGTAGGAGTTCCACATTTTCATTAATATAGTGGTGAATGTGTTTCATATTTTTGTTATTTGACCTATGCTCTAGCAGTCATGAATGTTTAAGGTTAGTATTGATTGACATAAAGAATTTCACATGGTAATTGATATTCCATGGCTGATTGATTATGCAGGGGTTGAGTTTGGAGGAGATGGCTGATGTGCCCTTGTGCAACTTATCAAAAACAATTCATAACAAGTGGCTTCAAATGTCCGGGAATTGGGGAAATAATTTGTTTGATGCCATTTGCGATGATAGTATCCGGGCATGGATGCAAATGACAAATTATCGTGCATACTTGAGAGGAAATTTGTCTGGATCCGGTCCATCAAAGGGAGAATTGAGGTTGAGAGCGGCTAGACGAAGCGGAGATATCAAGAAATTTGCAGAAGCGTTGAATACACTTCCTGAATCGAAGGATGTGAGAACTCGGATACCACATCTGGAAGGCGAGGAAATTTTTGGAAGCACAAAGAGGAAGTTGGACGTACCCATTAGCAATGCCAGAGACTCACACTTACCAGACAAGGTGAATTTCTCTCAACCGCATGTTTGAATAAGGTCAAATTTAGCTCTAGCTGGGTCTTCGGGTGGTACAAGTCAGCAGCCTGCACCCAACACTTGTCAGCATGTCAGCATTGCCTTTGGAAGTGACTGCAACGTGTCAAAGTGGAACATTGCAAGAATCAACCACAAATCAAGCACAAGATGTCAAGCTTAGCAATGGGGGTCAAACATGAAGTGCACTGCAAAAATATCAAAGGGACAGAATGGAACCCTAGCTCCCACCTATTGCGGGAGAAAAGAAGATTATGGAAGTAAGCAGGAGGTAGTGGTGGACTTTTGGTTTTGTTGGGATGACGTTGAACAATGTGTGAAAGGCACAAAACGCAAGTGGGTCATCGATTGGCCTGAGATTCCGGAGATTTGGCCTATTTTGACGGGGACTAATCTCACTAGGGATGAAACTTTGCTACTATAGCATGCTGGATTCCGTCTTCAAGAGAGACCTGCGTTGTCACCACGTCGGCTCTTCAACATGTCAAAAGTATTCAAGACTATTCTTTATGATAAACTACCAACATCAAATCCGACTCAGTATCCAACGGTTCAAAACAATAGAAGCATATGCCAACTTGCAAATGCTCCAACATCGGAATAGAGGAACAAGTGGGAGAGCGCAAGCAACGTCAAAGGACAAATTGTAGAAGTGACGTTGCTTCCTTTTTCGGGCCTGGGTGCAATAGTGTCATTGGAGACAAGGGCAAACACCAATAAAAATGTGTATTGCATAACAGTGGGTATGTATCCCACTTGTACATGTCCGGATTTTGTGGACATGATTGTTTCCGCAATTGGAGGTCGTCAGCAATATGTGAATTGCAAGCATTTGTACTATTTGTTTAGGTACTTCTGCAAGATGGATGTGCATGATGACGTATTCATTCATGCACCGGGTTACAGCTTCAATGAATTGCAGTTATTTCTAATTTGAGTAGAGATAATCAGTTTCGTGGAGTAGGAAAATCTACATGTTGTGGTGTACTTCATTCGTAATGTATTCATTTACATTTTTTAAGATTGGAAACATTTGGAAGTTTGGGAATGGACATTGTTTACGTACTCGTGTATTCATTTCCCTTTTTTTTTTTTTTTACTGAGTAGTACATGCTGAATATTGCCTACCATTTTTTTGGTAAGTAGTGTTAGATAAAGTCTTTGTAGTTGTTGTATTACAAAAAACTAAAATTGTATGAAGTGGACTTGTAGTGCTAGATGAAAGTGAATAACTATGCACACTATTGAGATTACAATGTAGTGAATGGAAGAAAGGCTTTACTTAGATGGTAGGAAGATACAAAGACCCATGAGTGGGCTGATCTCATACTAGAAGCCTTTCACTAGTTATCCACAAACCATGTGGGATAACTAACCACTATGGGCTGCCTTTGACTATGAGCAATACCGAATGAACTCTAACACTAACTAAGTGACTAATGCTACTCCTAAAGCTGAATGTACATGGTCTACACTAATATGTACATGTTCTTCAATACACACAAGGTCCAATGTATAAAGTAGGAGGTTCTAAAAGCGCATAAGGCTCTAAAATGGACCAACTCCTCAAATGTACAGTACCTATACATGTTGCTTTTATATAGCCTTCAACAATGTACAAATAGTGTACATTTTAGGAAGTGGCCGATTTTAGAGCATTATGACATTTCAACTTCAAAATATAGTATTTCATTCTACAAAAGCTCCAAAAAAATATTAAACGACTTTGGTTAGATGCCAATTCCACTTCTCTTTCCAAGAAAATTTCTTGAATTTACCAATCACAAATTCACCTCCCCAAAATTCAGTTCCACCTCATAAATGAGCGATTTATGGACATCCTAGCTTAGAACTATTGGAAAATAGAAATTAGCACACTTCAGCAAAAATTAAGCTAAATCCATGGTTATAGGGATAGGGATCATAGGTACCCAAAAAATACTATAAATAGCAATTTTTTTCCTCTTTTTTTATATTTTATTTTTTTGGAGGGATATTTTTGTATTTTTTTTGGGTGTATGTGTGTGTTGGTGGCTCCAAGCTCACAAACTCCACGCTCGCAGCTCACAAGCTCACCGCTCCAAGCTCGCACGCTAGCGTCGTTGCCATTTCATCCTAAATCCAATGCCATTCCTTTTTTGCTTGGTTAGCAAAACTCTTCCATCCCAACTCTTGAACATAAATTCTTTGTTGATTTTTTCATCATTGATCTAAAATTCACTTTTTTCCAACCCATTGACATTTTATTCCCTTGCCTACTTTTTTTTATCATTGATTAGGAAAGCACTCCTAATCCAATTCAATGACAAAGTTTTCTTCCTTTTCCATTTTCTAACTTACTTTACAAGGTAAGTTACCTCGTAACACACTTACCTTATTTAAACCTTAATGGTAATTTGTGTTATTGATTTGGAGTCTTTTAATTCTCTCTTCCTTGTCATTATAAAAAAATTGGTAACCATTTTCTCTTGGATTATATACCTATGTCCATCCCAACTTAATAATCCCCATTTACCTATCCCATTTTTTTTGCTTTGATTAGCAATACACTTCCATCCCAATTGTAAATCCTAAACCCTAAACCCCAAAAGCAAATTTAAAGGTTAGGATTTAGGGTTAGAGACAATCTTTCTAACTTTTGACACTTTTTTTGTAAATAGTCTCCTCAATACATTTTAAAGTTGCCAACAAAAAGATGCATATTGTAAAGACAGGGGGGGCTTTGGCCAATTCTAACTAAAATTTGTCATCCTTTCATTTCAGCTTCTTCACAAAAATCATTGTTGAAGAAAATGCAGAGACAACAACCTCTATGAATACCTCCCTTAAGAGTCATTTCCAACGAAGCAATTGTTTTCAATCAATGATCAACACAATAAAATTTATTCACAAATGATGAAAAATTACAATGAAAATTTTCAAATTACAATTGAATGCAAAAATCATGGTTAAGAGATTCAGAAAACAAGGTAGCCAAAAATTAGTCAAGATTGCCAACTTGGTCACCAGTAATCACCACAAGAACACATCCCATCTTGGAAGTGGTGAAAGCGATTGGCATCCCTCACAACAATATCTCGTTTAGTCACCTTCGACATAAACTTGGTTGCTGTATGGCAATCTAAACATACTCGAAGGTTCTTGAACACCCGAATTGGTTGTCCAAGGGGTGTCCGCATGAGTCCATAAGCAATAGCCAACCTCTCACTATGGGAGCAAAGAGCAAGTTCTTTCTCCTCCTCCTCCATGTTCCGCAACACTAGCCGGGTGTCAGGAATGTAACCTTCGGCCTTAATTGTCTCACTCAATCTCCTCAGCTCAGCATAGATCTCCTTCGCTTCTGAGTGAGAAGTATCCCCTACGACAAAGTCATGGACCTTGTTATCAACTTCAATCCAGCTACGCCCTGGCTCCTTGCGTATGCCTCTCTCCTGCATCATAGTGCGCACCCACGACACCTCCTCCCACTTGCCAGCTGCAGCATAGATATTCGAGAGAAGCACGTATGCAGAAGCATCCATCGGCTCCAACTTGAGACGCTCATAAGCGGCAAGTTTGCCCAACTCCACATTACCGTACGTTCTACAAGCACCAAGCAAGGCTCCCCAAGTTGCACCATTTGGTTCCACCGGCATGTTGTCAATCAAGAGCTTTGCTTCCTCCAAGTGTCCTGCTCGGCCAAGAACATCCACCATGCAGTTACAAAGCACCACAGTAGGTTCGATGCCATAATCTTGTGTCATAGCCAAAAAATGTCTACGGCTCTCGTCCACAAGGCCTGAATGACTACAAGCTGACAACACTGCAACGAATGAGATCTCACTGGGCTTCACACCGTCTGCAATCATAGTATTAAAGACTTCCAGGGCTTCATGCCCACATCCATGCTCTGCAAGTCCACCAATCATCACGTTCCAAGTAATCACGCCCCGTTCCTCCATCTTGTCGAAAGCCAGTCGCGCATCATCGATACTGCCACACTTCGCATACATGTGCACCAGTGCGGTGCCCACACGCACATCTGACTCAAATCCGGCTTCACGGACACGGCTATGAACCTCCCTGACCCACTCCAAAGCCCCCGCGCTTGCACATGCATTCAGGATACTCGCATATGTAACGGCGTCTGGTTTGAGACCATCCCGTTTCATTTGGAGAAGAAGTCGATATGCTTCAGACCCACAGCCATGTTGCGCAAGTCCTCCAATCATCACGGTCCAAGTAATCACGTCCCGTTCCTCCATCTTGTCGAAAGCTAGTCGCGCATCATCGATACTGCCACACTTCGCATACATGTGCACCAGCGCGTTGCCCACACGCACATCTGACTCGAATCCGGCTTCACGGACATGGCTATGAACTTCCCTGACCCACTCCAAAGCCCCCGCGCTTGCACATGCATTCAGGATACTCGCATATGTAAAGGCGTCTGGTTTGAGACCTTCCCGTTTCATTTGGAGAAGAAGTCGATATGCTTCAGACCCACAGCCATGTTGCGCAAGTCCTCCAATCATCACGGTCCAAGTAATCACATTGCGACTCGCCAACTTAGCAAAAGTGTTCCTTGCCTCCTTTATGTTCCCAGAATTTGCATACATTTTAAGAAGCGAAGTCCCCACACGAACATCTGATTCGAACCCACCCTCTCTGATATATGCATGAACTTCCTCGACCCACTTCAAGGCTGATGGGCTCGCACAGGCTTTCAGGATGCTCAAGTAAGTAACTGCATTAGGTTGCATACCTTCCTTTCTCATGCGATGGAAAACTTCCAGGGCGTCTTTACCACAACTGTGCTGAGCATAACCTCCAATCATGACATTCCAACTAACAACATTCTTCTCCACAAGTTCATCAAACACTTTGCGTGCATCCTCCAGTCTGCCACATCTGATGTATCCATTCAATAGGTTGTTTGCCAAAAAAGTATTCTGCTGCATGCCGCTCTCAACGGTGCACTTATGAACCTGCTTTATTGCCGGAAGGTCTTCCGGCTTCAAGCACCGCTTCAGAACTTCAACATAGGAGTACGAGTCTACTGCAATGCCCTGTTGTAGTCGGTGCTTCAAAAGATCAATTGCTTCACTAGCGGATGTTACGCTTTGCAAGCACGTACTTGCACCACTAACTTGAAAAGCTTGGCTTGGCGCGTTGGCACTAGTGGGCAAAGTGATTCTCTTCCCAAAATTGCCCTTGGGTAACCTGACCCATCCATACCCATCCATTCATAAGAAAAACCTTCATACTTCGTACTGTGAAAAATTTTGCTCCATCAATTTAAAAATACTTGGATGCATGTATGCAGTCTTTATACTGCTTAAAAGCACAATACTTCACACTACACCTAACAAAACATATTACAAATTACAAATTACATCCACCTTCAATGTGTGAGCATCATCTATAGCAAGTCAATTGCACCCAATTCTTGTTACAAAGGAAGACAACTCATGCTCATGCCAATACCTATTCAGTTGTACAATCTCTAGAGAATCATTGGTATGATAACCACCACCAGAAGGTAATTTGCTTAAAGTCACCAATTTGACCATTGCCTTCACCCATGGTGGGGTTGACCAACCATCTACCCAGAGCACTTTCATTGTCACCTTGTGTTTAAAGTCTGGTGATTTGGGATTCATCTATACACACCAACAACCCACAATCCAATGTGAAAAAACAATCAAAGAACACATGTCCTTAAGCATTGGAGTGATCTAATTAGCCTTCACTTCAATTCAAAACCCAATCAAAATGTAATACGCTTCTTGTTTACCTGCCCAAGACCTTATACAAGCAATAAATAACCTCTCAATGTCTTTTCACAAATATCTAACATCAACTAATTGGTAGCCTTAGATATATTCCTAGTGATACCTTGTAAAATCTGGTGTCCCACCACTGCAAAGGATCCGCAAAATACTCCTCCCAATCTTGCTCAATTGTCTGTACTTTGCCTGATTCAACTGTTAAATACTTCAGATATGTCATTCATGTTCTTCCTAAGCGACAAAAAGCACCCGCTTCTGTACATGAGAGCGGCCACATTAAACATACCTGAAGCATCGGGTTTTCTCCAAACTGATGACGATGAACACCTAATTGATCCGTTGTTCCTTCCTCCATGGGAGGCTGAGACAAATAATAAACATGGGTGTATAAGCCTTGGAGACTTCAAGAGTGTGATCACACAGACATCCTGGTCACACAAATTCCCCAGTCTGTCAAAAAACACATTCAATTGGTAGCAGTTTGGGCATCAGATAGTCATTGGTACTAATATTGAATGTTTAACGTCTAACCAACCAAGTTCACGTCCTGTCAGTTTGGGAGAAGCGTAAGTCCGTATTGATCAATATACTGCTATCGAGGAACCTAAATGTATGGGAAACATAAGTTGCTAACATGACCAGGGTAGTTCAGTTTAAACAAGTCACAAGTCATCCAACTACTTCCGTAGAACAGGTGTATGGTCATAAGTCAACACTCACTCACCCGTGCACCAACTCCAAGCCCCAAATAGCTTCTCGTTTGTTGCCTATGATGCAATAAAAGGTGCATTAATGCAGACATCTTGTGGCTCGGTGTCCACAAGCTTCTACCGGTTCCTCTTCAACAACAGAGTAACACCACAGATAGAAATCCAACTTCCTAATCAGAAAAAGTATATGAATGAATCTCCTCAACTCTTTGGCCCCCTTTCAAGTGTACGTCCCCAGCCAGTTGAAAAGAGCTCCTCCTCCATATCCATGCAATGTCTGAAACCTTGAGTAAAAGTTGAAAAAATAGCATATAAGTATCAATCAGCTCCCTTCAACTGGGTTCGTTGCTCTTCTTCAAATTGCTAAACCTCTAGGCAGGAAGAGAAATTCTAGTTTGGGTCACCAACCCAACCTCAACATCAGCAACGTCCAATGATCACAACACAAGCTTCAAAACTAGACTTCAGCAGACACACAATATTATGTGTGACTGTTCAATTGCTTGTCTGATTTTATACCTCCTTCTCGGCCTTCAGCACCAATAATTCCAAGGTCTGCCGCTTCCAAATTATTGACTAGAATTTCAATTCAGTCCGCACACAAAAGTTCCAAGTACGAATCCCTCTCTTCAGATCTACCGCTCCCCGTTAACTGTAAACTGCTTTCTGGAACTCCCTCCAAAATGGCTCAACCCTCAGGATTCTGAGGGAAAAAAAGACTCACTAGTTCCCTGCATCAACCACCAACAACATATGGAGCCTTAATAGTAAGCTCCACCAGTCAAACAAATTATCATATAGCATAAGGCTCTCTTTCATCTGTGTCTGTTCGATTCTCCACACTGCTCAACCCTGAACTCTCAGACCACCAAGCACGGAGGAAGAAACAACTGCAGCAGCTTGACATCGACATGAACAACTTCAAGTGACTTCAGCCTCATAAAACTTGACTGGAACTTAGACAGGGGAAAGTTCAACTGTGAAAGTATCAATCTCTAAGATTCTCCATCCCTTACAAGAACCCTGCAACAGATACCGGCACTTGCACAGACACAATATTCTGCTGAAAATTCTACTCAAAATTGCAACTTGTGAAGAGCAAGGAACATAAACCACAACATCTCCACATGAACAACCCCAATATCTGAGAGCTTCCAAAAAATTGACTTCAATCTAGACGCAAAGCATCGTGTGAGATCAACCTTTTTAAATATGCTCCTCCCGTTGCAACTGCGTCTGCTCTACCCACCGAATTGCCAAACCCTAACTATGGAGAATAAATCGCCCTAGACAGCTTCACATGAACAACGCCCGATATATGCAACAAGTTCCGTAATCTAAGTTCACTCTAACCTCAGACCATCATACATGAATCAATCTCTGCGACTTCTGGAGCTACCTTTGAGCTGTTCTGCTCTCAGCTCCAAATTGATAAACCCTAACTACAGAAAGAATAGCTCCCTCAAAACAGCTCCATAGGATCCATAGCCAATGCAACCTTGACTTCGATCTACACTCAAAGTATCATGCAAAAATCGCTCTCCTCGAGCTATTCAGCAACTTCCAATTCTGTCCGCGCTTCCCTCCCAATTGCTAAACCCTAATCGAGTAAACCTCCAAGCAGGAAGAGAACCCACGAGCTCTCAATATATGCAAAGGGCTTCAAAGTTAACTATCCTGCAGAGAAAGGATCATCTGCAGCAGGGAGGAATTATGCTCTGAGAGTTTGGTTTACCTGGCAGTGGATACTCAATGAGCGAACAGGTCAATCTGGTGCAGCAAGAGGACATGGCGAGACACCAAAGGCGTCAGCCTCACCAACCACCTTTAAGTCCCTAAGACCCGATTTCTACAGTCGAGGTTGAGCAGTGCAAGTCGCACTTTGCAACGGTGTTTTAGGATTCTGATCATCTTGTTCAGGAGCCTCGGGCAAGATAGCTGTTGTTGATGAAGGCAGACAGTTCGACTTTTAGAATCCAAGGACCCTTCAGGCCTTGAGTGACACCAGAACTGGAAGTTCTAAAATCCACGGGCTAAGCAATCCTCTTCGCCCCTCGAAATGGTGTCTGGCCCGCAACAAAACCATTCACCCCTGTTTACCCGAAAACCTGACATCCTCGGATATCCTCAGCCGCATCCTAAGTAAAGACTAAAACCGATCACTTCAAACCCCAGATCTAAATCGAACGAGAATTCGCGACAACGAGAGATTAGGGTTTGATCCTTCTTCCGTGTCCACCACCAGTGAGCTTGTCTGTTTTCTTCGTGGTCTCCTTATTAGTTTTCTTCGTGGTGAGAGCGGCCGTGGTCAGTTTGCTAGTTCTTCCGTTGGATCGGAAGTCCTACAATTCTGACGGAGGCTCTGTCCGATGGCGTCGACGCGAAGAAGTAAGTTACAATCAAGCCAGTGGATCCTGCAATTGCTGGAGTCCGTCCTGCTCTGTTGAACAAGATAACTTAAATCCCCTAGTCCTTGTTTGCTGCGTCCATTAGTTTTCTGGGATTCTTGTCGCAAGGAATCGCTGTTACTACACACATTCTCTGAACGTTTGTTGCAAAGGGCGAGTACGCTTTCATTTGGGGATGATCCTTGGAATCCAGATTGCTTTCCGTTTTGAAATTGTGAATCGAATGCACGCTTGGAGCTTGGAGCTTCTTGTGGCCAAACCTAGACTATTACGCAGGGTTGGTGATGATAGCGCGAGGAGCTTTGCGGGTTTGCGCTGATCATGTGCACGTTCCTCTGTTTGTGGTTAGTTGCTCACCCAATTTGGTCCCGAATTCTCGCCACTGGATTGCAGGGGGAGAGATTTCTCTGTTGCAAGGACGAACGAAAGCTCAAATCAAGCTGGCACTAGCTGTAATTGTCCCTGCTGCGTGCAGTGGCCCCTTGTTGTAGATTGCTCACCGTAGTAGTAGAAGCTTTAGTTGTAGTAGTACTGCAGATTTTTGTGTAATCTCTGTTGCTCCTTTTGAGGATTTGATTCGTACTGTGGGGGCTTGAAAATTGGGCAAGCGTCTGGGGCAATGATCTTGTGTGGGATCCTGTTTGTAGCTAATTTGTAGCTAAAATTTTAAGTGCGTGAGGGTAGAGAGGTTGCTTTGGGGATAACGTGTTGGAATCTTCGAACATTTGTGCCTTCGAATCTTATAGACTATGTGGAGTAGCAAAGTGTTAGAAGAAGACGGGCGTCTCGTATCTGAGATAGGGGAAAAAGTAGAAGGGGGGTTCCATTTTGGTGCTTGAAATCTGTCTGGGTATGTTGCTCTCGTAGGATTGCGCTAGAGTAGCAATTCAAACTCAGGTTAAGCTTTCCTCTTCACACTTTGGTTTCTAGCAAATTCATGGCAGAAATAATTGTTGTTACAGGGTCAGAAACGACTCCGCCATCACCTTTTCTTGCGTTACATTTGAATAACGTGCTGGAAACGGCCAAATCGGTGCCATATATGCTGATTCCAGTCATATTCACCCAATACAAGGTATCGTCATATGTCAGAGTAGGGGTGTGACAAGTCAATTGACTGACTGGGGTTGTATGCTAGTCAATGGGTGGATCTTGAATTCTTGCCTCAGCAATTGATTGATCCTGTGGACGGAGCTGCTCCTCCTGAAGCTGCAGTGGAGGTTTGCCGTTCTTGGGCAGCTTGTCTTGCTTCATTTGGCCGTCGGAAGCGTCAGGAATGCGGTTTTGTTTGTGGACTTAATTTATTGTGTGTTAGGGATTTAAGGATTTGGAGTTCGTAGCAGATTTTTCACTCCCTTAATTTTCTTCTGAATTTGATGTGTTTCTCTTCACAGGTCCATTCCGGCGTTAGTCTTTGTGCGTTCTTCTTAGTAACAGTCAATGAGTGGTCTCCGTAATGCAGGCAGATAGTGATGTGTTTGCCAGCTCAATTGGTGTTGCGGGATTTAGATTGTAGACAACAATTGCAGTTTGGGAGAGAACAGAGAAGCTTTTTGTTGGTGCGTGGACTAGCTGGTGCTCAGGTGAGTAAATTTAGCGCTTGGATGACTTGTGACATGGATTATTGTCGTCATGTTGGCAACAAATGCGTCGAAATATGGGTTTCCTTTACAGCAATGTTCGATATAGACGTAGTCACATTTTTGCAAACGTAACCGGATATGAACATGGTTCACCGAACCCTAAGCCCCGGTATTGATGGGGAGAGTGTGCTTTAAATGGTACGAAGTTGCTCATTGACAGAGTGTTGACATTTGTGAGCCCAGGATGTCTGTGCAATCACAGGCTTCAGGTCTTCATGGCCACTCTATCTTTCTTTATCCTTGCCCTTGTCCTCTCCCATACGAAGGAGTGGACCAAATAGGTGTTCATCATTTTCATCAGTTTGGAAGAGACCACCTTCGAACTCCAATGTTTCAGGTATGTATCACATGCCCTTTTTCACTGAAAGAGTTTGCCCCTCTTGGTGAGAATGTGACTGACATGGACGAAGCATGTTGCGGGGGATTCAGGTGAACCACAGTCGGTTGAAGAACTTTGGGAAGAGTATTTTGCGGATCGTACGCAGTGGTGGGACAATAGAGGCGATAAGGTTTGACTATTTGATAAATGAAAGTGGATACAATGCTCGGGTCAACAAGTGACGGGGATATTTCTTGCGTGTACAAGGCAATGGGCACTTAGTAAAGCACCAAGTGCGAAATCGCGTTGTTTGCTGTCCAAGAGTGCACTGAAAATTGCTCAGATCATTGCAATATCAACAACAAATATTCCTTGAATGTTGATTGTTGGATGCAAAATGAGCATGAGACAGGTTTTCAGGATCTGATCATGGGTTGTGGCGCCTACAGAGGAATCCAAGATCACTTGACTTTAGACATAAGGTGGCAAGGAAAGCGCTTTGGATAGATGGCTGGTCAACTCCACCAGGGGTGAAGGCAATGCTCAAGTTGGTAACTAAGGGCAAACTGCAGCCACTTGATGATTATCGTAGCGAAGATTCTCAAGACACAACACAAGGAAACAGGTAACTTTAGGAACTGCGTTAGCTCCCTTGTCTAGTGATGAGAGTAGGTGCATCTAGGAATATGTGATTTTGAGTGATTTTGAGGATTCTTGTTCATGCAATATGCTTTGTTCTTTCTTTGGGGTTATTGGATGCACTTAGAGTGGGATGATTTTCAAAGAATTGCTATGTATGTGAGAGATATCAAGAAATAAATTGGATGGATGCAATTTTGTTCACATTAAGATATGCGAGTACAGGGCATTAGTGGTCTTGCACCCTTTCCACTTTGCATTTCAATGTTCTTTCTAAGTTCTTTTCTAATGAGACTGTATTGATGAATCAGGATATCGGAGGGCCACAATGGAAAAAGACGCATTGTGTCTAGTACTGCAAGAGAGTCGAGGCATATTCTACATGTTGGTGGCGGTCGTACGCCCATGGAAAGTGCAAGAAACACGATTGAAGCAATTGGTAATTTGAAGAATCGACTAGAACAAGGCTTGGCCATCAACTCGGATATGTATGTTGAAGTTTTGAGACGGTGCTTGAAGGAGAAAAACGTTAAAGTTAATTTGGCGAAGCAGGTTCACGACTACATCAACCAGAGTGGAATGGAGCAGATTACATATGTGGCAAACAACCTAGTGAGCGTGTATATCAAGTGTGGAGACTTGGAGGCTGCACGTGGAGTGTTTGATAAACTTGTGAAGAAGAACGTCTTCAGTTGGAACATCCTGATTGGAGGTTATGCAAAGCACAAGCGTGCCGAAAAAGCAATGGAACTTTTCAATCACATGTTCCAAAAAGGGGTCCAGCCAGATGCGTTTACTTTCTCGAGCGTCCTGAAGGCTTACGCCAATCCATCAGCTTTGCAGTGGGCAAAGAAGTTCATGCGTGTGTAAGACATGCTGGGCTTGAATCAGATGTGCGTGTTGGCGGTTCGCTTCTGCACATGTATGCAAATTGTGGCAGTATCGATGATGCCCGAGTAGTTTTTGGACGAATGAAGAAGCACGACGTGATCTCATGGAACTTGATAATTGGAGGACTTGCGCAACATGGCCGTGGGCACGAAGCATATAAATTGTTTCTTCAAATGCAACTGGAAGGCTTTAAACCAAACGCAATCACTTATATGAGTATCCTGAATGCATGTGCAAGTGCAGGGGCTTTGGAGTGGGTGAAGGAGGTTCACACGCAGGCCCGTGCAGCCGGATTCGAGGTCGATGTGCGTGTGGGCAATGTGCTGGTGCACATGTATGCAAAGTGTGGCAGTATTGATGATGCACGCCTGGCTTTTGACAAGATGGAGGAGCGGGACGTGATTACTTGGAACGTGATGATTGGAGGACTTGCAGAGCATGGCTGTGGGCACGAAGCATATGAACTGTTTCAGCAAATGCAACGGGAAGGCTTTAAGCCGGATGCAGTCACTTATGCTAGCATTCTGAATGCATGTGCAAGCGCAGGGGCTTTGGAGTGGGTGAAGGAGGTTCACAGGCATGCCCGTGAAGCCGGATTTAAAGGTCATTTAAATCATAATGACAATTCATTTTCGCGATTTATAGGTTGAAGAGACTATAAAGGTTCTTCCGCTTTCGGAGTCCTCCAGCGGTCGCAGCAGCTGCGTCGTCTCTCGCTCCTTTGCGCTCTCAACAACATTTTAAAGTTCAATTATACAGTCTTGAAAAAGGTGTATTTTTTTTTACATGGATTATACATTCGAGTCCGATGTGCGTGTGAGCAGTGCGCTCATGCACATGTATGCAAAGTGCGGCAGTATCGATGATGCGCGCCTGGCTTTTGACAAGATGGAGGAGCGGAACGTGATGATTGGAGGACTTGCTCAACATGGCTGTGGGCACGAAGCATATGATCTGTTTCAGCAAATGCAACGGGAAGGCTTTAAGCCGGATGCAGTCTCTTATGCTAGCATTCTGAATGCATGTGCAAGCGCAGGGGCTTTGGAGTGGGTGAAGGAGGTTCACAGGCATGGCCGTGAAGCCGGATTCGAGTCCGATGTGCGTGTGGGCAGTGCGCTGGTGCACATGTATGCAAAGTGTGGCAATATCGATGATGCGCGCCTGGCTTTTGACAAGATGGAGGAGCGGAACGTGATTACTTGGAACGTGATGATTAGAGGACTTGCTCAATATGGCTGTGGGCATGAAGCCCTGGAAGTCTTTAGATCTATGATTGCAGCCGGTGTGAAGCCTGATGAGATCTGATTCGTTGCATTGTTGTCAGCTTGTAGTCATTCAGGCCTTGTGGATGAGGGCCGTAGACTTTTATTGGCTATGACACAAGACTATGGCATCGAACCTACTGTGGAGCTTTGTAACTGCATGGTGAATGCCCTTGGTCGAGCAGGACTCTTGGAGGAAGCAAAGCTCTTGATTGGCAACATGCCGGTGGAAGCAGATGGTGCAACTTGGGGAGCCCTGCTTGGCGCTTGTAGAATGTACGGTAATGTGGAGTTGGGCAAACTTGCCGCTAACGAGCTCCTCAAGTTGGAACCGAAGGATGCTTCTGCATACGTGCTTCTCTCGAATATCTATGCTGCAGCTGGGAAGTGGGAGGAAGTGTTGTGGGTGCGCACTATGATGCAGGAGAGAGGCATACGCAAGGAGCCAGGGCGTAGTTGGATTGAAGTTGATAACAAGGTCCATGACTTCGTCGTAGGAAACACTTCTCACGCAGAAGCGAAGGAGATCTATGCTGAGCTGAGGAGATTGAGTGAGACAATTAAGGTCAAAGGCTACTTTCCTGACACCCGGCTAGTGTTGCAGAACATTGATGAGGAGGAGAAAGACCTTACTCTTTGTTCCCACAGCGAGAAGTTGGCTATTGCTTACGGACTGATGCGGATACCCCCTAGACAGCCAATTTGGGTGTTCAAGAACCTTCGAGTATGTTTAGAATGCCATACAGCAACCAAGTTTATCTCAAAGGCCATTGAGCGAGATATTGTTGTAAGGGATGCTAGTCGCTTTCACCACTTCCAAGATGGGGTGTCTTCTTGTGGTGATTATTGGTGATGCGGTTGGCAATTTTGACAAATTGTTGGCTATCCTCTTATCTGAATCTCTTGACCATGATTTTTGCATTCAATTGTAATCTGAAATTTTCATTGTAATTTGTCATCGTTTGCAAATATAGTTATGTTGATTAGATTGTAAACAATTGTGTTGGTTGGAAATGACTTGAAGGGGGTATTCATAGAGTTTGTTATCTGTGCATTTGGGTATTCATAGAGGTTTGTTTTTTTAAAGAATACAAAGCCTAAGGATGGAAAATTGACCATTGGACCATCACATAGTAATTATCCTTCCATCAAAATCTAAAGATTCTTTTTCAAGACTTCAATAGGAAGTATGTGAAACAAATATTTGAAAGTCCTTCAAGTAGGCCATGCAAACAATTAATTTTTCTCAATTGCAAGTCTATTCTCTGAGTGCAGCTCTTGTGCTTATAATTAGGTAACTTGATTTTTGGTCCTTGCCTTAGTGTGAATTTTGGAAATTATTATTGTAGCTAAATGATAATAGTCTATGAGATGTATATTGTTGCTCTAAGTTCAAGAGAAATAAATAGTTTTGAACTTCGGATGTAATTTTATTGTAGTTCAGGTTACTTTAAAGATTGTTGTTATTTCCTTCAATTCTTCTTATATTTTTTGGATTGGATTGTCTTTGTCGCTGTAGGTGCCTTATTTGCACTCAATTTTTGAAGTGCTTTGTTGAGAGATTTTTATGTGTTATAGGCTCTTCCATTTTGGCAAATAATCCATTATCAGGAATTAAGTGACAAGTAAGTTTGTTGTTAAACTGATTTATATCCTATCAACCCCTAGAAACTCTATTGTCTTCTCAGAGAAGAAAATGGATTTTGGATAGGTTCCTATAACTCAATTTTTTATTAAACTTTTTGAAACTTTCTCATAAGATAGATAAAAGTGATTAGCTTTGTGGGAATATAATTTCTATTACAATTGGTACTTGGGAATAAAAGTTATACCACAAAGCTTGAAATTGAATTCGGTCAATAATATGAAAAAAATCACAAAAAATCAAAATATATTTTTTTTTAAATTCTAGAAGATTATATTTTTTCCTAAATGTAAAGCTTTGATTCATCTCATTTTGACATATTATGCAAAAATTATGGACGATCTTAATATATAGGCAATTAGAGCTTTTTCTTAGAAAAAGCCCTTGTAGGATTCATTTTTCAATGCAGTTTTCACAATTTTTTAGTAGAAATTGTTGGGCGGGGTTAAATTTGGTTGCTAGAATAATCTCACTGTTAAGAGTATTGCATTTCAATCTCATCTCATAGTTATTAATGATTTAGTTCTTTTTCAATCTTGAACCTACTTCTATTGAAGAATTTTAGAGAATGGAAATCAAATATTTTCTTTTGTAAAATTAATTCCAAGACTCTCAATTCAATTTTTCAACACAAGATTTTCTTAATTCAAAGTTTGTAGTCAAAATCTTTCTACAAATGGAAGTCAAAGTCATTTGGATTTGCAAATCAAAGTTTATATTATTATTTTTTCAACTTTGAATACTTATATCTTGCAATCTATGTGGTCAAACTTTATGAAATTTTTATCACATGATCTTATACAAGTTAAATACAAAATCCTATGGTTAGATTCTGAAAAAATGTTCTTATTTATTTATTTTGGCAAATGTAACAAACTTGGCAGTTTAGGGTGGTTTGGGGCAAGAAATTGGCCTTGGGACTTTAAGGCCTTAGGGATTATAGTAGGGGAATCAAAAATTACCAATGCTCTTCAAATGGCCCTTATAAAATGTCTAGAAATGGTCTTTAATTATTGTGAATGGTTTCAAATTACAAACCTGCAGGAAATAATTTACAAAAAGGATGAAATAAAATAACCTAAAAAATGGGGCAAGGATGAAGAAATGGTGCTAAGTATAATTAATTATATTGATTATTGAAAATTCCATATTAGAAGCTGATTGTAATTGAAAGTTAGGTGAATAGCCATAAGTTTGGATGTTGGTTTTGTAGTCTTTGAGCATTCAATACTTGTTACAAAGACAATCTTGTAATTTTAGACGCTCAAATTAGAGACTCATACAAGGTAATTTCTAAACAAAGGAAGAATATTGAAGAAGATCACTTTTTGGAAATTGCTTAAGAGTAAGGAGATTGAAAAAAGAAAAAGAAAAAGAAAAAAACACATCTAGATTCATGTAACAGTACGATCTTGTACTACGCGAGCTAGTTTTAAAAAACGTGGGACAAATTTCAAAAGTTTCTACCGAATAGATTGCAAGATATTAGCATTTGAAGTGAAAAAAATCCTTTTAGGGGGCTCTACGAGAACTGAGCTTTTGCACTTCCCAAACTTACATCTTTATAGAAAAATGTCCAAAATGGTGGTGTTCCTTTAAGTTCATTTTGTGAGGCAAGTTGTCTATGTTATTGAAAAACTTCAAATCATTTGAAATTGTATTGTACAATATACACGGGATAAATAGTAAATAGAAAGAAGTAGGAATGGTTCAAAATACTAAATTGTTAAGAATTTAGTTTTAGAATTGAAAAATGTCAATTTTCAATGGTTGGAATATTATAATAAACAATCCACAATCATTATTTATCTTTTTTTCAAAAATATTGAAAATTGGATCAAATAAAGGACTTCAAAGTTTATTTTAGAATAGATGTTCTACAACTATCCATAAACTAAAGTTTTTAATAACTTTTGATTCATTGATCAAAATGGAATGATTTGAAGCTTTTTACTAACATATAAATCTAATAAACCAATTTCAACATAGATTTGTTGTTTTAATCAACAATCTTCATCCAGTAGTTTTATTTTTTCCAAAAAAATATTGAAAAATTGAGTTATTTCTATATGCATTTTTGTTTGTACATGTAGAGGTTTATGAATTACAATTAGAGCAGTACTTAATTCCTATATATAAACCGTAAACAATATTTGAATGTTCAAAATATTGTTGAATGTTCAAAATCAGCATGGAGAAATATTATTTCTCTATTAAGTGCACTGGAATTAACCCCTAAAGTTTCATGACTATGTAATCACCAAAAACGCTCCAAAACTGCCATTTCTAATACAACTACCAAATTTTTGGAAAAAAACAATTTTTGACACATGTAACCAACGGATCTTGTAGTATGATATTTTGAAAACATGTGGTAAAAATTTCAGAAAATTCCACCGTGTGGATCATAAGATATAAGCATTCAAAGTCTTGAAAACCATTTTTTCAATCCTGCGAAAAACCGGGCAGCTGCACTTACAAGCTCACTTTTCAATGAAAAAATGCCGATAAAGGTGTTGCTTCTTTGAATTCAGTTTCCTAAACAAGTTGTCTATATGCTTGAAAAATTTCACATCATTTGGAATTGTACAACATATAGGAAAAAAATAGTAAGTAGAAAGAAGTAGAAAATGACTCAAAATACTAAATTGTTAAAAATTTAATCATGGAATTTAAAAATGCTAATCCCAACGGTTGTAGTGTTGTAATAATCAATCTACATCCTAAGATTTTATTTTTTTCCAAAATTTTTGAAAATTGAGTTAAATAAACGACTTTAAAGTTTTTTTTAGAGTAGAGAATCCATAACTGCCTGCAATTCAAAAACCCTCATAACTTTTGACTCATTGATTGAAATGGAGTGACTCAAAGCTTTTTAAGTATATATAAATGTAGAGAACCAATTTCAAAAAAAAAAATCCGGAAAAAATGATCATTTCTAATCTGCCCAAACTGCCCGGTTACGAAAAAAAGTAACATATCAGGTCACAACTTTTGACTCGTATTTCGAAATGTTATGAAACTTGGTACACATGAAGATATTCCTCGCCCCCATCTTCTATTAAAATTTCAGCCTCACGTATGGATCTCTCTAGTCACACGTACCTGCCCAAAATTTCTATACATCCAAAAAACGGATGTTGGTCCTTTAGGGGTTAAGATATGGAGGCTGGTGGTTAGGAGGGAGGACAAATTCACTATTGCAAAGTATATTTAGTTTATAGCAACAAGTCCGTAAGATTCTAAATTTCAAGACACACTTTTGAAGAACTTATAATTTTAATTAGTGTAGCCAATTAAAACAACACATCAAAGAAATGTGCTTGTGGTTTGCATATTGTTAATTTAGAAGCGGAATTATGAAGATAAAACATTGGGCTGGTCAGTTTACACTAGAAGAACCCCGTATTTAATGTGACGAGCTTGATTTTTCTTGACGGATTTTTCTAGACATCCACAGTAGCCAAAACCATGTTTTTATGTCAATTATAACATCCACTGTAACATGAAAACATGGTTTTGGCTACTGTGGATGTTTAGAAAAATCCATCAAGAAAAATCAAGCTTGTCACATTAAACACGGGTTTCTTCTAGTGTTATATAGATAAAGGAGGTTTCTTGGTGTTGTAAGCTTCACATATGGTACATGACCAAAATAACCCCCAAATAATATTGATTAATACAATTGTCTACAACTACCTCAATTGCATTTGCTATAGCTCCATACAATTTACAATAGAAATGGTAATAATTATGATAATTTCATAATTAGATTTTCATTCAACTCTTTATAAACCAAATGTTTAGCAAATTGTCATATGCGTAATCTAGGCGTAAGTATCCTTACACAAAAATGTGGTAAGATGATACAAAATATTGTCCCAGGGAATTCCAAATGTTATCTCAATTTTAGGTTTCCGGAACTTGGAAGTTTCCGGAAGTTGACCACCTGGAGAGTGATCCGTCCAACTCACAAACTATCTTCTGGAAGTTCTTTCTTTCCAGAATCTAACCCAAAATCGGCTTGATTTGGTTCCGGGTCTAACTATACAACTTGGTGGGTTTTGATACCTCTGTTTTATCCTCAGAGGGTCCGCACTTGCTCTTTCCGAGGGTAGGGAATTTCACCACTCCAAATCCTAACACAATCTCTCCTCTATTAAACCAAAAACAACCCAAGGAAATAACCAATCGAGCAAAGAGGGTGGCTCCTTCACAACTTCCGGATCAAACACTCAGAAAGTTGGTTACGCAGGGACGCGTTAGGTCCTCCGTACTACAACAATGGATCTACGACTTCCAGAACTAAGGGCTGACTTCCTAGCTTTTGACTGCTCCTCAGGTTGGCAGACCTTCTGATGGGTGGAAATATTCCTCTGACGGTCTCTTACTTCCGCACGGAAATGCTCTTCAAATTCCGGACTTGCATCCGTGCCCCTTCAGGGCCTCCACTGGATCACCGTTCCGGCAAATTAAAGGCAACACGCACAGCTCTTCACTTGCAAATCTAAACTCCTCTGCAAAACACACTTAGTCTAATCCAGTTTTCAAAGAATCTGGACTCCCCTCCTTGCACACTCTCACTTACACACCAGCATACAAGTGACCATAGATGCAATATACAAGAAAATAATCCCCAAGGTGATCTCCTAAATGCTCAAATTAAATGACAAGGAAAGAAATGGGAGGCCAGCAAGCCAGCTTGCCCTTAAAAACCAACAAATAGCGGCCAAACGGCCAACACAAAACCCGGCTAATGGTCCTACTGATCGTTTCGAGAAAATGAGAAAGCCATTCACACTCTAAAAGTCCGGAACCTTGGGCCCCACATCTGGGTTACTTGATCTGGACACAACTAACCAAATAAAATCCTAACTAACAGACTTACTGACCTAGTCAATTATCCTTCCGCAGCTTTTTTGCTGAAGTCTCGCCTTTGGCTGCCGCCCAGATGTTTTCCGACTCAACTTCTTGGGCGGAGTGTTCTTTGTTGCAGACCAGGTCCAAGTCATGGGAGGATCCAACTCATCCTCCGACTCTGACCAAGAGTGCATTTTCGCTGACTCTTCCTCAGTCACGTCAATTTCCAACGGAGCTTCAATTTTACCTATGTTTCCGCCGTGCTGTTTTGTGCCTTGTTAGGTCCATGAAATCCATCGGCTGTAGATGAGGAGGCGTTGGTTGTCGCATGTGGCTAAACCTTTCCAAATTGGTCCAAGCCAAGTTCTGTAAGCTTTTCGTTTGTTGAACAAGTCCGGCCGTAGCTAGAATAGGAGGAAGAGGTGGGAAGAGATTTACTACAAGTTGACGTCCGGAAGGCAAAACGGGAAACAATGTTCGCACCGGAGTTGTCTTCGGCGTCCTTCCCAGATTCGGTCTAGAAATTGAAATCTTCTTAACTTCCGCACTCCTCTTCATAGCTAATGATGATTAGGCGGGGGACCCTAGTTGGGGTACGGATTGTGGGGTTGGATGTGGTTGGGCCGGAGCGTCTTGAAAAGCTTTGCCAGACAGATCTGCAAACATTTCCTGGTCTAGCCCTAGAAGTAGATCAAGAATCCCTATCATTAGAGGAAATTTCAGGCCTCTGGAAGACTGCTCCACAATCCTCCTAGGTACCCTAAAACTTGCTATCATTTTGCTAAAAAATCGTTTTCTCCTATTTCCGCCTTGCTAAAACTACAGCAGCAATGGTGCAAGAACCAAAAATTCCAAATAAAAAAATATTAAAAAAAATAAAAATTAATATTAAAAATATTAAAAAATAATATATATTTATAAATAAATAAATAAATAAATAGTGCGAGACTTGACTGCTTCGGCGAGCAATCAGAGACTCTAACTGCTCACCAAGAGCAATTTTGAAGTTGACAGGCCATACAAAGAATAGCATGGCATATCAACTTCAAACAACCTTATAATAGGCTGAATTTTTCTCTAATGCAATTGGCGCATCTCCTTCAATGTTGTCTCAATCCGAGCTTCAAAGTTGACTAGGATGGTGACGACCTTCATTCCGACAATGTAGCCTTCACTAATCATCTGGGAATTCCAAATGGTGGCCCTCGAGATCACGTCGGTAGGTAGGTCAACTACCTTTCTCAACTTTCGGACAAGATCCATGGCTTTTGTTGCCCTTTTGTTTGCGGTGTTCATCTCCCCTCCGTCCATCTAGCATGATCACAAAAATGGTTCCACTCCTGCTCCATATTCCGGAGCTGCTCTTGCAACTGCCGCACTTCTTCCGGATCAGGCCTCCAGTTGAGGGTGTCAAGTACCTGAGCTTCTTCCATCACGTCCAACTTCTCGCATATGCTCCAGATCAGGGAAGTCCTTCTCTCATTCGACACCTTGGTGACCCTCAACTAGTTGATGGCGGCTTCAAAGAGATCCAGTTCTGGAATCGGATTCCGAGATGGTTTGGATCCTCCTGCTTCATGCTTTCCGCATGAACCTAGATCAATGGACTTCCGGCGGGTTCCGGAGTTGTCCGGCAAAACATGCCCTAGGTTCAGCTTGTCCTCCTTCTCTTCCAAATCTAGATCCAGTACATCATCCGGGGCGAGTCTATACTTGAGAAGGTTCTCCCCCTTCCAATACGTGATCAATCTGCTCCGGTTCACTAAGAGTCTCTTGCAGATGGTAGAGGAGGAAAAGATAGGGGCTAATTGGGCTAGACTTCCTACCCACAATGTTTCCCGCTAATTTATCCACTATACAATAGATGATTACACCCCAACTTACGGGTCTTGGAGCCAGACTTTTCCTATCCCCTATAGGTCCAGAGATCACGTTTTCCATCGTTATTGTAATCCGGGTGGGCTTTTCTAGATACAAAATGGGGATCAAGAATTCTAATAGTTGCTGATCCCGGAGACTTGTACAGTCACAAGTGGCGTATTTCTCGTTTGGATCTGCTGGGTTCCGGAACTTGTCCATTGAATACTTTTCTGTGCGGACACCTGTGAGCCTTGTATATGTCACTTGGATCTCATGATCTAAATTTTTTTGCATTTTGCTTATTTTTATAGTAATATTTGCAAAAAAGATATAAAAAGAGTGTTCACGCTATATTTGGTAGAAGTCCCTATCAGAATAGTGTAGAATTGTAAGAAGCATGAAAATGCTTAAAATAATTCCAGAGGGGCAAATTCAAGACTAATTTGATGAATTGGAATCCGATTAGGGATTTTGACGGAATAGTAATCGATTCATATTCCAATAATAGTTCACCACATTAGGGAAAAATTTGAATCATAGCAACTGACCACAACAGCAGGATAAGATTGGAAGATAAAACTAGAAGCATCTTTTTAGATGCCAAGAATCCCTATGGAGGCCTTTTTCGCCGAAAGTTTCTACTCAATTCCCAAATTGACCGAAAGAGGGTTGTCTTTCTGGACAGGGCGACAACGCGATAGACGAACGTCACACGACATCTAGTAGAACCTTCTGCGACGTCCAATAAAGTCAAATTTACCTTTGGCTTTTAAAAAAATACCCCCCTATTTACATAGGCCACCTGGATGCCATGTATCCTCCGCATGGGACATTCAGGGGCGACTGCAAATAAAACAGATATTGGCAACTGTGGCTTAGGGCGACAACTAAGAGGGGCGACTGTGGATTAGGCGACCACGTGTTGAGGCAACCACATGTACAACAATAGCGGATACAGCAACTACGGGTTAGCTTCAGGGACCCAAAGTCAACCCGAATGTGCAATTGTCCAAATCTGAATCCGTAGTCGCCCCTTGAAGACCCGCAGTTGCCCAAATCTAAATCTATAGTCGCCCATGAAGACCCGCAGTTGCCCGCTGTCACCCCCTAGGACCCACAGTCACCTCCGAGGATCTGCATGCGCCCTATAGTAGACGCGGTCGCTAGATGTGTGATTTGCATGCGCCTTGTACAACCCGTGGTCGCCTGTCCGCACGCGCCCTCTGTCACCTGTGCTTGCCTCACCTATAAATGCACTCGCCCAAATGGTCATTGTCACCTTCATTTTCCATTGAGGCTCTTTGACTTGCATCTTTCATTGGCTGCATACATGATCCATGTGTTGAATACTTACTTTTTACAGAATTCATCCAATTTGGGCTTGTCTCATGTTCTTGATAGTGACAAATTTCATGGCTACTGGAGGAAACAACAAGGGGTCACTTCTTCTCCAGCAAAGTGCACGTACTCCAAGTGAATCCAAAAGGCTGCCAAAGATAAGACTTGAAAGCGAAGGGGTACCATCCATCGAAAGCAATGGCACGTGTTGAAGAGCGAAAACCACCTCGCTTTTAAAAGGTGGAATGAGGAGCCAGAGTCATGGACAATGCAAATTTGCGAAGGTTACATTGAATGGTGCCACATCAGAAAACTCTTTCCTGAATGGTGCCATTATTACAATCGATACAACAACAAGGCAAATCTAAAGTACTGCAAAAGTCCTACTTTCCTTCAAAGGTACTTGGAATTGTGACAGGTTCTTTATAAAATCCCTTTCGTAGAAAGAAATGAGGTCCCTCTCTTCATTGCTAGAGGAGCATGTGCTGAGGTGGCCCTTAACAAAGAAGTCGATTGGAGCACCATCAAAGAAAGCCCATATGTAGAACATCCAGTCATTGGATTAATACCAAGAGGATTTTTGACTTTTCCAAAGGGTGGACTTGGACCTTTTTGAGTACTTCAAAACAAAGAATCTCATGAAGACGTCACTGAGGAATCTAAAGAAGATGGCGATTCCGATGGCCCACAAGTGCCAAAGATAGCACAAATGAGAGAGCATAATGACAATGATTTCCAAATGGCAGTTGAGCCTCCTACTCCAGTGGAAGCTTCATCATCACAAGGACAAAGAACAAAACGGCCTCCCAAGGTGCGCCATTCAACCATGCGGTCTTGACCAGCATCAATCTCATCAGCAATTGCAAATCCACAATTGACCCCGCAGGACCCTATTAATGTCTTTGACTTTGGTCCAAATGATAACACACCAACGGAAGTACCTTTGTGCAATTCTACTCCTCAACCTTAAGCAAGTCGGATTGACAATACTTTGACTCTAGTAAAGGCTTTGGACCTGTTGAAGACCAAAGACATCACAATTGCTTCATTACAAATCAATTGACCAAATTGCGATCTGATTGTGAAAAGAAAAATGCCCTTATTTCTCAACAATATAAAGAATTGTTATGCCTTCGAGAAAAAGAGCATGAGACTTTTACTTTGTCAGACATGGATGAAGGCTTTGTTGACCATGATCCACATCATTTGGACAAGCTTGTAGGAGACCTCACTATTGATGTTCAACATCACTCTCCTCCTGCCAAGTGTACAAAGCGGACTTCTCTTATTTCGACTACACCTCTTCCTGCCATCACGGAAGACACTATGCGTGACACGAATGACTTCCAAAAGACACAAGATTCTCTTTTGTTTCCGATAATTCCACATCCCATCCAGCTGTTCCAAAAATCCAACCTTTAAGACAAAAACAAATCACTCTGAGCTCGATTGTCAATGTTGATAGCTACATACTATCATTGAAAGGTTGCATGTATTCTCTCTGTGGACAAATCACAACAAGTCGCCCAGGAGTTGGAGAAAGTTTCCAAAATCTTTGTTGCAAATGCCCCAAGTGAGAGAACAGACTTACATCTTGGGCATTGTTGGAGGATATGTTTCCCGATGACATGCCTATGCAAAGTGTGCCAAAAAAGGATTTAATAGATTGGATTTCAAATGGTTGGGACCACAAAAATCAAATGTCCAGCCACTTTGAAGAGGCAAAGAGGAAGTTGTTGTGGCCGAAGCCTACAGCTTTTGTCTTGGATCATACGAGATGCCCTATTTGTCTCGAGCAATTTGGCCCCAAAGATGGTTGGGCACTTGGATCATATGCACACATGTACCATCCTCAATGTCTCATCACACAATGTCTGATTAGACGACGTTGCGTGATTTGTTCAGCATGTCGTAGCACAGAAAGCACAAAATCCTTCTCTAAGGCCTAAATTGACCCTAAAGTGACTCGTGTATCGTTCCACAGAGATTTGGGTTGTATTTCTTCTAATTGACCGGAATGTTACTAATTGGTATACAAAACAAAACCCCAAGTACTAGTCTAGACCGGATCCAATTCCAATAATTAGAAATCGGAAAACACTTTCCTGATTATACTGCCGATCTAGGGTAATTACTATATATATTTAAACTCAAGTTTAACCTCTGGACCAAGAGGGATTTGCAACTTTGGGATTAAGGAAGGAAGCTTAACCCCTACCCTCCAATTTTAATGTGTCAAGAGTTTTCACAAAATAAACTTGGAAAAGAAAACTTGGAAAAGAACATTAAGAACAAGACCTTCCTCACAACTAGACCGGAAGGGCTACGCAGGCTAGCAGGTCACACAAGACGGTCTGAGTTCTCCTACCAAAGGCTACAACGACAAACTACCGGACAATCCACGATCTAGGTAGAGAAGGAGAGTCAGGAATAGTGGGAGAGTAGTGAGTGCTTCTTGACAAAAGCCCGCTCTAATCCTCAAAGGAAATCCTACCGTATCTTGTCTGCTATTCAATCTCTCCAGGGACTGGATACTTCCTGCATCCGAGCTCACTCCCTCCTTACCCAAGTCTGCAATCACACTACTTAAACAAAAACACAAACAAGTGCAAAAGCGTGCAGCACACAATTGTGAATTGGAAAATATCAATGGGTTTTGCAGATATTCTATTGGGAAAACAAAGTATGGAAATGAACCCAGATCACATCAAAAATCCGAGCTTAAATACTAAACTACCAATTTAACTCAAAAAGTACTTATGTCTAATTTCAGCCAAGGGAATGACACGTTTCATTCCTTCCCGGACTGCTAGAGTAGTTAACTTAACTACAGTCCAAAAAGGTGTCCACCAAAAGTGGATCTTAGATCTTATAATTCCAGAATTAACCCGAGTCCTAACTCCTACTTGCCTAAAACTTTCCTACTGCCAAAATTAGGCTTGCAGCCCTACTGTCTATGCTACAGTCCTTTACCTACTTCCTATTCTTCTTTGCCGGTGAATCGCTCGTCCTGGCTGGTTCCTTTCGGGCCAACGGCTTCTTTCTAGTCTGAAGCCTGGCAGCTCGTTGGGCCTGGAGTTTGGTCTTCTCTCTGGTTGCCTTGGCCTTCATTGCTCGAGTGTCTGCCAATGCCAGGTCTGGATTAGAGTAAGGCTCAGACTCTTGCTCCGACCCGGACTCTTCTTCCTCCTCATCTGATGTGTCATCTTCTTCTTCCTCCTCCAGAATCCGGGCCACTTTTTTCTTGGCCAACGGAGGTTCCGAAGCCTTCCTTTTGTGCACCATCGGGACAAGTTTCACCGCCTTGCTTTGAGGTGTTGCTTCACCTCCAATTGCCTTCCGAATTACTCCCTTCCTGTGCAATCCTGATGACTGCTCGCGACCGGCTCCCAATTCAGTCTTGACAATGGAATGGATCAGGCTAGTCATCCCTCCTTCTTCTCCAAACTGCACCTTCTTTCCAGGAGTCTTAGGAGAAGACTTAGAAGGTGAGAGGGTATTGAGTTGTTTGGTCTTGGCGCTCTCCCTTGGGACTGACTTGCCTGGACCGATTGCTGGTTCCGGTCCCTGTAACTTTGCTGGATCCGGCGCAGTCACTCCCGTTATCTCCACCATATTGGGTTCTGGTTCGGTGACCTTGGTGATCTCCACCTTGGTCTCCTCCGGCTGGTTGGTCTTGGCCTCCTGGTGCTCCTCCAAAATAGGTGGGTTAGGTAATACCTGAAGAGTCTTTCCTTCGATCTTATCTTCCTTGGCTGGCTGTGAAGCTGGCTTGATTTCCGGTTCCGGTCTCGATACAGGATCATCTTGTGGTCTGATTTCGCGCATTACTTCTCAAAGCTGCTCCAACGTAGACTCCATCTTCTTGTGGTAAGTTACCATTGTCAAAACCAACTTCGGGACCAACTGCTTACTCTCCTCCATCACAGTTCATCGAAGAGGTTGGCCTTGTTTACCATTTCTCCCGGATGTTTGATGAAGTCTCGGATTTGGGATAGGATATCCCCGGTCTGAATGGAGAATTTCTTCTCCCTCTCCACTTCTTCATCCTTCTTCCGCAGCTCTTGCCTTAGGGCTGCTAGTTGGCTAGCCTGTTTGGCTAGCTCTGCCTTTCCTTCTTGACTCTCTTTTTTCCAAATAAGCCGGCTTACTCGAGTTAAGGCTTGGCTTGGGTGAGTGACCCCTACAGTGGTGCAGATGGTCTGCACCACTCTCCTTTCCTTCATATACCGGTCCTTGAAGTCACTTAGCTCTCGTGAAATCCTCTCGAGGGGCTCATCTCTCCAGACCGGATCACTTTCCTTGGTCTGTTCCTCTTCCACTTGATCCTTTCCTCTCGTATCCTTTCCCTCATCGTCGCCTTCCCTTTCTGACTCACTCAGATCATCCTTACCCTCTTCCTCTTCATCTTCCTCATCTGAGGACTTGTCCTCCATTCCAATCTCAGGTTCTAAGTCCGGAAGTTCAAACTGTACGAGGGTGGATGCGGCTTCATACTCTACCTCCTCATCCTTTGTCAATACTCCCTCAGATTAATAAAGATGATAGAGAAAGGGGCAGATAGGGGATGGCTTAGCCTTCTTGGCTTTTGCCATCTTATCTACCTGATCCTGAATGATCACTCCCCAATCCACTTTCCGGTCCCCTGCTAACGCACCAAAGATGGTGTTGGCTAGGGTCCGGGAAACTCGACTCGGCCTCTCTGGACTAAGGATTGTAAGGATATATTGCAACAACCTCTTCTCTCTTGGGTTTATGCAGTCATTGATCCGGAATCCATCTTTGCGGCTGAGAGGGTTCCAAAACTTATCTAATGCGGAATGATCTTTCCGGGACGTGAGTCCCTCACCTTCTTCACTGAAAAGGTAGACCTGCCTCCACATCGGCACTGTCCACTTCGCCGGCTAAGCTCAAATGGTCTTATTGTGTCGGCTCGCCAACTTGCCCGACAGTTCCTTCACCATATCCTTGTTCTTGAAGCTCCATGGTTGGGTCAGGAATCCGGCGCACCCCATCTGCTCCAGGTCTACCCGTAACTCCTCTTTCTCCCGCTCATCCTTTGGCAATGGAGGCGTCACAAATCGTAAAGCAACCGCGGATCCTTCTCCTTGAGTCGAGGCCATCTCTAACTGTGGCTGGATGCTACCGGTCTAAAATTTACAACCCGGAATAGGAGTATGCCTCTCTCTCTCTCTCTAAGCTGCACAAACTTTACCACAAAACCTCTTTGCTTGCAGATCCTCCCTTCGCACTAAAGCTCTCCACAAACTCTCTCTCTCTCTGTACTTGCGCTGTCCTGCGTCGATACTAACTGGAGACCGGAAATAGGAAGCATATACTCTCTCCAAGTTTACAATATGGGCAGGGAAATTTGGATGGCTAATATCTGAACAGCTGATCCATTAAGAGGGCCAACCACATTCCTTCCTAATGATTCCCTTAATTCAGGGTTTGCCCGTTAACCCAGCCCGTTAATTATTACCGTTCGCCCATGATTAGAACGTCCCCCTAGGGTTAGATAGGTCACCGTTGGGGTTTCAGTTCCTGATTCCGGTTTCTTGATCCTGTATAGGCTAATCTGGGTTTCGGTTCTGATTTTTCCGGTACCAATGATTAGCTGTTATATCTATTCCTGATCAGCCAACTTTTGGTTTCCGGTCCTAATCACTATACGGTCTATAATTACTTTACAAAATGAAAAAAATTATTGCAAAGAGGAATATTATCCTTCTATCTATAATTATATTTACTAAGATAGGGATTCCAGGTTCCCATACAGCACCATTCCATGATTGCTTGTATGCCTTGTTCAAGTTGATGACATACATGCCACCTTCTTGGGAATACAACGCATACACAACATTAGAGACCAAGTTTTGGGGTTGAGACTTACTTTGGAGTTGACGACAGGGACAACATGATCAAGAGAAGGGAACAGCTAGCTATTAATTGAACTGGGAAATTGACCCAACAGAAACTGCACGTGTTGCATCCAAACTTATGGGAAAAGGTCCTCAAAACAAAGGGAGGAGAGCTTTCTTTTTCCAATGCCTTGGTGGACATTTCAATAAAAACTCTGGAACCTTCAAATGGGGTTCTCATCCTCAAGGTCACCATTGGAATCAACATAGGCAGAAGGTGGCCAATCAAGATGCAAGTGATTCCTTAGAAGATTTGAATTCAATGCAATATCTGGACTCAGCGTACGGGCCTTATTATCAAAGTCAAGCACTCAACTAGCTATTAGAAAAACACTCTCCACAAACAACAAGGACCCTCCAAGCTCTCAAGGACTTGAACATCTTGGAATCTATTTTGACTATGGACAGACCAGCTTCACGGACTCGTGCCAAGCGGAAGCTCGAGGGTGGTGAGTCATCCAATTATGAACATGGTGAAGGAAGTGGTTCCAGGAATGTTCCAAATGTTGTTAGTTAAACAATTTTTAGAATTGCCCAATTGAACTGCATTTCTTAGGGTATTAGGTTGGTATATGCAATGTACGTCACATAATATATGGTCATACTATAATACTATATCTATGCATTTATGTTCCCAGCCTCCCACTTCCGAGTACTATTTATTGTTATTTTGGGGCTTCTTTGGTCCCGCTTCCATGGCTATCTACTAGACTACTATTTATATGTATAGCAATTTCATATTGCTTTGTTTTTAAATGTATGCGTAGTTGCAAGAAACACCTGCCATTTTCAAGACAAAATGACCTTTGTAATGGAGTACTATGACCATTTGGAATAGAAAAAATTTAAATAAAATAAAACATGGATAATTTGTAAAGCATTCAAAAAAATATGTGTGTGAAAATTCAAGTCTAGAAAAAATTTTCTCTAAAAGTTATGTACCAAAAAAGAGGCCTAGGAAATAGAAGAAAATAGATATTTTTGAGTTTATTTTTGGAAAATAATAAAACAATTCAGAGAATTCAATGAAAAATAGTCATTTTTACTTACTTGTAGGTTCTACTTTTTAACTATTTTTTATTTTTGGCAAATACAAATTGTGTACCTTCCACATGTACTTAGGTAGTGCAATTTGAGCACATGGGGAAGGTGGAATTTTTAGCATTTTTCAAAAATATCTTTGTAGGCTTGTGTAATTTTAGTAGAACTCCTTGTCTCTCAATTTACAATTTCAATTTTTTATTTTAGGGTCAAAAATAGTATTAAAAATCCTCCAAATGGCTAAAGTAGACATCAAATCAGGGGCAATTTAAAAATAATAAATTAAATTTGAAAAATGCAAAAAAAATTTGGAATTTCTAATACTTCTATGTATACCTTTACTTCCAATTTCATAGGAAAAGGACATATTATGTGAAAATTATAGCCAAAATCCACTTGTTGAAGACCAAAAGGACAAGAAATAGGACAAGTATTTCTTGCAATCATCCATATACTACCTTCACTATATTTTTATTAAATGTGGTCATGTGGATGGTGAAAATAGAAACGATAATTTCAATTTGGAGCTTTGGGCTACACTTCCAATGTGAAGGATATCCAAAAGGATACTAACTTCCATTTTAGGACTATTGTCTTCAACATTCATACAAATTATATAACAATGAATTTTTGAACATTTAAGGCACAACAAATTTCAACGATCAATAGACAACTCAAAATTAAATTAGATAATTTACTTTCCACAAAAATAGAAATAAAAAATTGGCTCTCTACATTTATTCATACGTGGAAAGATTTGAATCATTCCATTTTGATCTACAAGATGAAAGTTATGAGGTGTTCTAGTTTGCGAATGATAGGTACTTATGAATTCCCTACTAAAATATAAACTTGGGAGTCCTTAATTTAATTCAATTTTGAATATTGTATGAAGTATATATATATGACGCAGATTGTTATTACTAAATTCCACCGTTTGGATTGGAATTTTTCAATTTTTTAATGAAACTCTTAGCAACTGAGTGTTTTTAATTGCTTTGGATATTTTACCTCTTGTTACTTACTATTTCTTTCCTTTTTGTTGTTACATTCCAAGTTATCTAAAAATCTTCAAGCATGTAGCTAACTTGCCTTCAAGAATGATTCCAAAATGATAACTATCATTTCGGCCATTTTTTCATACAAATGTGACCTTGTGAAGTGTACTTGCTCGTATTTTTACACTTTACAAGATTAAAAAATGGATACTTGCTAATTATATTAAAATCTTGAAATGTACATAGTGAAAAAATCCGAATTTATGGTCACATCTTCTCTAAATAGTTTACTAACAGATCCTACAACCTACGGTTACATGTGTCCCAAAATGCATTTATCTACAAATTGGTTTTTGTATCAGAGATGGCAAATTTATAACGTGAAAGGGCAAAAACATAGTCCAAACATTTAGGGGTAAATTTTTGTTAATTACAATTTGCAAAGGTGAAGCCTATAATGATTGTAAGAAAAAAGTAATATACTTGTAACTTTAGTAAGAGTATTGAAATTATTCCTTTCAAAGATGAAAATGATGCAGTTAAGTATTAACTATTTAAGGATCAACAACTCAACATGCATTATGAGTTTATGAGGCATCACGCAAATTGCATAGTCTTCACATGCATGGCACTACAAGTAAACTATTATACTCTGAAAATTGGAATGAGTGAAAATTGTAAATTTTATTTAATTGAAAACGATAGCATTCAAAAAGGTGTGGGAAAAAGTAAAATTCCCAAAAAATTCCTATATGATGCTTCTATCAGAAAGGGACCTCAAAGTCGGTCTCATTTGGCTCCGGCCCCGCACTTTCAAATTTGTGATGACTTCTTGCAATTGTAGTCAAACGGGCCCAAGTTCTCTATGCCCAATGATAATTAGACAAGCACTTCAATGCATGGTACTCTTTTTGCAGCATTATTTCTTTTTGCTCATGAAGCTTCAATAACTTTTGAAGAGTTGCTAATTCTTCAGGTGTGCTACCATACTCAAGAGCCACTGCCAAAACATTTGGAGCTAATGGTTTTATGGCATCATAATATTGTCTTTTGAGCTCACCAACCTTGTTATTGAGGGTTTGCCTTTGGATCTCCAAGTGGCGATGATTGCATTGCAGGGTTTTGAGTCTCTTTTGATGTACCGCACACTCATCAAATAGATACACAACCTCGGTTTTCAACTTCTTCAAATAATAATCTTGAACTTTTTGTGTATGTTGGTATTCAACTCGATGTCATTCATTACAGCATATAACACCTTATTCAACACATCTATTGTACTAGTTGCGGTCACCTTAGTAGACGGCTCCTCTTCTTTTAATTTCCGGAGTTCCAAATTCTTTTTGCGTAAAGTCATTCTCGCACTTTGAACCTTCACATGCAACAGTTGTTCATCATCTTCTGAATTGCTTAAGCTTCCATTGTTGTCACCCACTTTAATAGCATGGTCCACGTCCATAGGCTCCACATTTCCCATCATTCCTTTGTAAATGTTCAACATTGGATTGGAATCTTCCAATTTCTTTTTCTCCTTCCTATCAGTTCCTACCTCCAAGTCTTTCTTTTCGTCTTCCATGACAACATCTTCATTGTTGTTGTGGAAAGAGTGCCTATCATATTCATGAGTGTGTTCATCATAGCTAGATGTAGCTAACCACACTACCTCTTCATCTGGAATTAAGCACTTCCCAGGCTTCGTCAATGTCAACAACTTATTGACATCAATTGGTACATCTTCCTTCACAATTGCAGGAGTAGACGGATGGTCCCCAACAAGGAGCTCCTTCAGGGTTGTCCAATCCACCTCTTTCTTCAATACAACTTTAGCATAGACCATTTGGACAAGAAAGAAACAGAAGTTGTCGTTTCTATGAGGGGTCTCCTCCAAATAGATCTGCTTCCATATTTCTAGGCATCTTTGTTGAAAATCTACCCGCTTGCAATAACCAAGATTTAACTTGTTGTTCTTCACATGTGGCTTATGACGACAAAGTGGAAACAATTTGTCGATGTGGCAACAATCCACGTACTTGTTCACCATTTCATAACTCCAAGACTCTGGTTCATTCCTTCAACCCAAGAAAGCCTTCATTTTTGGATAGATCAAGATGGCCACCCGCTTCTTGCAGATTTTACCAACCCTTTTTCAGAGCTTGTCTTGAAGCGCCTTCTTCTCCGAGCAACTCAACATTTTGGATTTTGTAGGCAACAGTGGATGACCCTCGTCCTCCATAGCTATTACTTTGGGTCTCCAATACTAGTCTACGTAGTCACCCAACCAACTATTTCAAGCCAAAAATTGTATTGTTCAAGTCTTAAAATCTATATGTATTTTACTTCACATTTATAAAATGGGAGACAATGGGTATGGGCGACCACGCAAGCCAAAAGGGCAAATCGACACCGAGAACAGCGACTGTGCGTAGAGAGACCGCGCGTAGGGCAACTGCACATAGGGAGACTGCACCTAGGAAGACTGCTTGTGGAGCGACTGCGCGTCCATTCACAAACACTAGAAGAAAACTGCGTTGGAACCTAGGAAAACACGTGGGATTGGTTTTGTTGAATTCCTAGTTTTTAACACAGATTTTTGCATTCCAATGCGTTTTTGTGTTGCAATTCCAACATAGAAACGCGTTGGAACGCAAAAATCTGAGTTAGAAACTAGGAACTCAACAAAATCAATCCCACGTATTTTCCTACGTTCCAACGCAATTTTCTTCTAGTGAAAGGTAAAACTTATTTACACATTCTTTACTTCAAAAAGTCACAAAAAAGGAAAAATAAAAAATACCTAGTTGTTTGAGGTTTACATGACAACGGGCAGTCACAATTTTGAGAATAATGAAAACTTCACTCTTTCTAAATATACTTTTTAGTTTTTACATCCAATGCCATGTCACCTTAAGGCCTAAGACCCAAATTGTAGTTTAGCTTTCAAACTTAATTTGGCCTTTCATTTGATTGAGGTAAAGCATTTGCATAATTCTTTGTATTCAAGAATGCATGGGATACCAATGCTATTTTTTAGGATAGAATTTTGTACTATAAACTAAAATTTCTACAATTTGCCCAAATTTGAGGAAGAAAGAAAATTGAATTAAGCACAATATACATCAATAACCCATATTTAACTACTTATGGACAATTACGTGAAAGATGGACAAATTTATAGCCGAGAAATCAAGAATGACCTTAAAAAAGAGAAGAACTTGATGAAAATGATGAAAATGATGAAAAAGTGTCAGCAGCCCACCCACACATTCTTCAGTTGAAGTACTTATATGACAAAATGTATTCATGACATCCAATTTGCATTGAAAAGGAATTAGAATTAGTCAAATAATTTATATGCAAAGGTGACATTGTAATTGGAGAAGAGATGCCTATAATCGTGAATCCAAAATTGAGGCGGATCCTCAAACAAACCATGTGATTCGAATCATTTGATTTCCACTGACCAGAAGACAGCTTGAGCCCCTAAACTTGTGTAGGCTGGCAGCCAATAAGAAAGGGTTTAAGAACTTGGTCAGAAAAGCGGAGAACATAAAACTAAATGGAAGACATCATAGACAATTGCTACATTTGACAAAGCAACAAGAGAAAGTTCACGGCTGCAAGAAATGTACATCGCGACAAGTTTGAATAAGAATTGCTGAAGGAGCAGCCGCCAACACTGAAGAGTCCAAATGAATGTTTAGGTCTTCGGAGCTCGTCATTAGAGGACGGTCCTTCAGTTCAGGCGCCGATAGTTTAGGTTTGGTGACGTTGCTTCGCCAAATTGGGTTTGGTCTCGGCGGGTTGCTTCATTGACTTGGCTCGGCGGGGTGATTTGAACATTTTGGTTGGCCGGCTCATACGTGGACCTAGTTCGGAGGGATCATTTGGAAACATGACTTGGGCTGATTTGAAAACATGCCTGGGGCTGGGTCAGAAACATTTATCGGCTGAGTGGATTTCTGTTCATCTATCGTTAGGTTTAAGCAATTTTATTTATTGAAGTGTATTGTTGTTTCTCACTGCCCTATGCTTGTGGGTATCTGAATTTGTATGTTAATAGAAATTACATTGTCGTGTACTGTGGAAATTCAATGGGGTTAAATAGGACATTGAATTTATGGTTCAAGAAGTTTGTCCAATTTCATCTGGGTTCAGGTGTTAGGGGACCGGACTATAATAAAAAGCACTATTTGAAATCAGAATTGGTGCCCATTGTATCTTTTGAGCTATTATTCATTTATATTTTGAACAGCTTATCTTTAACAAATTATTTTGAATTCGGCATTCAATATAGATGATCACCTACTGTATGATTTAGAACAGTTCAATAACTGGCAATGACACCATAACTTTAATTCAGTGACGTCAGTGACTTTCTTTGCTGCACCTGTACCATTTTCAAAGCCGTCAATATGAATTCAACATGGAATTGGGGGAATTCTACTTAAGATAGTTCCATCTGTGGTTCTATCATGTTGTGCAAAATTCTTTATTGTTGCGGACATATTGCTAATTTGGAGTTGGCCGTCATTCACAATGATGCATAGTTGCCATTTGTGTCTGAGTTAGCCTTTCCTTGTTATTGTAGAGTTTGCACCCCAATGTTATACATGCTCTGTCTTTGCATGCGATCCTTCTATTATATCACTATTTCTTTTCCTAATTTTGAAATACCTTTTGTTTGCCATGGTAGACTTTACAAAAATGATTGTGCTAAGCATAATTGGAAATGATGTTCCAATCTTATTTCCAGTAGGCCAAGATGGATTGGCTTTTGTTTCAGCTTCTAGATTGAGTGTCAGGTTCAATTTCAAGGTACAGTCAATTTACGTTGACGAAGACATATATGATGGCAAGACTGGATTGATCACTTATAGTGTAGGACATGAATCTGCCTCAGATGGTGATGATAGGTACTAGCATTTGAAGCCTAGAAAATATAGGGTGTATTGAGAACTTCAATCATGTCGTATGGCTTCTACAAACACTTTCACATCCTATCGATCCTTGTTGTCATCATATCAGACTCCACCCCTGACTTGTGTTAAGATAGAGGCGCTTCTGGAACATGTCACTATTCTAAGAGATGATTCCAATGTTGATACACCTTAGGACGACAGGAACGCGGATATTCCTTCTCAGTCGACATTGCCAATCCCAATTATATTGACCCCGCCAGTCAGAATCAGTACACTAGCAATCGGAATCTCAGATTCATCAGTGATTCAAAGTTTGAGGGAACTTTGTACATTGAAAGGATGTAGAAATGTGTTGTCGAAACTGAATTACAATACTATTCCCATCAAGAGAGTGGAGACATTGCCTCCAAAGTTTAATGGAATGTGATATTTGAGTTATTGCCACTTGAGCCATATCCTTCTCAACAAAAAACAAAGAATATGGTTGGTATGGACAGGCGGTGTGATGGTCACATTTGGTCAAAGATGGTGACCACAAATATATCAAATCCAATGGGATTGTTGTTCCACTCAGCTTTTTGTCTAGATCATCCTTGTTGCACTAACTCTTCCCGTGAGTTCCTTAGTCGTGTGACTCATGTCAACCAAAACAAGGCCTTGAACAAAATGGAATGGGAAGGGCTGTCACCTACTCCACTTGCTGTGGGTGACATACACCCTCCAGAGTCATTTCTTGTTTGTATATTATGCAAGAAGCCTCCCTCGTGTATTGCTAGGTGTAGTGTGATGGTCTATTATGTCACCAGGAATGAGACGCAAACTTGTGCTTTTATACATTTGGGTACTCACAATCATCCGATGAAAGATGGTGAACTACACGACATGAAGGATAGAACTCGGTTTCTAATTTGAGAGCAGATGGAGAAAACAACCAGTGGCATGAATTCCTCAATTGTCATGGAGGCAATGAAAGAACTATTGGACGAGCTTATTTTATGTCCGAATGGAGAGCAGACCAAGACTCTAGACTTTGATGAACTAGTCCCAGTGCTAGACAAATGCAAATACTTTAGCTCTCCAGGTATTTGAAATGAGATAACATCATTCAAGCATTTAAGGAGATTTGTGTGATTGACAATATTACCAAGTTGAAAAGAGCAAGCACATGGGCATTTGTTCAGGAAAGTAAATTCCCAGGTCAAGGAATAGATACAGATAAAGTGTTTGTATTAAGATGTCTGAAGTAGGACCTAGAAGTGGAGTCGACTTCGTCGAACAAATGCAAAGTAGAGGTGACCTGGAGAATGCCTGGATAATGTTCGATCATGTCAAACACGTGAATGGGTGGACCACCATGGCGTGTCACGTGTATGACTCCGTGTATTGTTGTGTAATGTCCATTGTTGTTTGTGACATGCAATCTAAAGATGGAGAGGCTCAAATGCTTTTTTGGAAGAAAATAAACTCTGTTCTTGCAAAACATGGTGTATGAGAGAGCCGCAGTTCAAGGGATTTGTCGGAACATGAAAATCTAGTTTTACTATATTAAAATAAAAATGAAGGAATAATGTTCTTCTTAGTAGTAAATTTTTTCGATTTTTCGATAGTTGTAGACCGTCTAATGTTTAGAACCGGAAACCGGGAATGGACTGATCAGGAATTAGAGTAAAGGCTAATTGAATGTACCGGAAACAAGGAACCGGAATCATACTTTGCTTAGACCAGGTCAGGAAAGGGAAAACAGGACGCCGCCATCCAATGGTGACCTACTTAGCCCTAGGGAACAAGGGACACGTTCTAATCATTAGTTAACGGGAAGCCTAAATGGGCAGGATTAACGGGCAAGGCCTTAATTAGGGTAATTACTAAGAGCTGTTGAGATTGGCTCTTGTAGATCCTATCTGTCCAAAGATTGGTTACTTGTGATTTCCTGCCCTGACGGAGAATTATCCAGCGTACGCGATTACTGATTTCCGGTCTGAGAGGTAGTGTTGGTGTGTTGAGTTAACGCGACTACAGGCGAGAGTGCTGGGAGGTTATTGAGAGAGAGAGAGAAGGTTGTTGGTGCCGGAGCTTAGAGTTAATACCTTCCATCTGAAAGGAGAGAGAGGGAGTGAGCCGTGAGGATTACTAGTCGTACAGATACCCAACAGTAGACCGGTTTTCTTTGATCGACGGGAGATATGGCCGCAAGTCACAGCGGAGGAGCAACCATCTCGCTGCGCTACGTGACGCCGCGATTGCCCAAGGATGACAAGGAGATGGTGGATCTGAAGGAGGACTTGGAACAAATGGGATGCGCCGGCTTCCTGATCAGACCGTGGGATTTCCGGAGTGAAGCGATAGTGGCGGAGTTGAGCTCGGGAGCACCATCTCAGGCCGCGAACACGATCCGTGCGAAACCCAAGAAGTGGACGGCGGAGATGTGGAGAAAGGTGTACCGGTTCGATCGGGAGGGCAAAGGCAGCGCATCCCGGAAGGACCAATTCACAGTGGGTAAGTTTCATAGCCCCATTAGCAAGAAGGATGGGTTCGCGGTTACCGATTGTATCAATGAGAGAGAGAGGCGTCTACTGCATTACGTCTTGGCCATTCTTAACCCGGAAAGGCCAAGCCGGGTCTCTCTGACACTCGCCAACACAGTCTTTGGCGCGCTGTCAGGAGACCGGAAGGTAGATTGGGGTTTAGTAATTCAGGACCAAGTATTAAAAATGGTCAACAATGTCGGGAAGGCTAAGCCTTCCGCCATCTGTCCTTTCCTTTATCACCTATATAATTCCGAGGAGGTGATGACAAAAGAGGAAGAGGTAGAGTATGAGGCAGCCGCGGCATTAGTAGAATTTGAGGTCCCTGACTTAGATCAGGAGACCGGAAACGAGGAAGAGTCCTCCGATGAGGACAATGAGGATGAGTCTGATGAAGAGGAGGACAAGAGTGAAGCTGAGGATAAGGGTGAGGAAACGAGAGGAAAGGATCCGGTAGAGAGAGAACAGACCAAGGATACCGATCCGGTCTGGGGAGAAGAGCCTTTGGACAGGATCACCAGAGATCTGAGTGATTTTAGAAAACGATACGCGGTGGTAGAAGGTGCAATGCAGGCCATCTGCCAGACGATGGGCGTTGACCACCCAGCACAAGCCTTGACTCAGGTGATCCGGCTCAACCGGGAGAAGGAGAAGAATGAGAATAAGGAGGAATTGGTGAAACTTTCCGGCCAAGTGGCCGCTCTTAAACAAGAGTTGCGCCAGAAAACGGAAGAGGTGGAGTTGGAGAGGACGTTCTCCAAGCAGACAAAGTATACCCTTTCCTGAATCCGGGAATTTATCACCCATCCGGGTGAAGTGGTCAACAAGGCTAACTTGTTTGATCAACAAGTGATGACGGAGGGAAGACAACTGCACCAAAAGCTCCTATTGGCGATGATCACTTACCATAAGAAGATGGAGTCGACGTTGGAGCAGCTGCGAGAAGTTATGCGTGAGGTGAATCCTCACAGTGTGCCTGCGCCGAGACCGGAACCAGATCAAGAGCCAGTTCAGCAGTCGGCAGCAGTAGATACGGGTAAAGGTGAGACTTCTCACGAACAACCTGCTTTACCTGTACCTGAGGAGCACCAGGAAACCAAGACGAGTTAGGAGCAGCAGACTGAGGTGAAAAGCACCAAGGTACTCGACCCAATTCCTGAGGATGACGATTTGGAGATTACAAAGGTGACGGCACCGGATCCAGCCAAGGCACAGGGACTGGAAACCGGACCAGGAGGATCTACTCCAGAGGAGGGAACCAAGACGAAGAATATCAGCAGTCTCTCCCCTTCCAAGTCTTCTCCCAAGACTCCGGGGAAGAAGGTACAGTTCGGTGAAGCCGAGAAGATGACGACTCTGATGCAGTCCGTGGTGAAGACGGAGACTGGAGCCGATCGCGGGACTTCATCAGGATCACCCAGTAAAGGTATGATCAGGAAACCGGTTGGAGGAGAGGCAACACCTCAGAGCAAGGTGGCCAGACCTGCTCCAGTCCCGCAGGAGAGAAAGGTGCCTGAGCCACCGTCGGCTAAGAAGAAATTCATTAGGGCTCAGGAAGAGGAAGAAGACGAAGAGGATTCCAATGATGAGGAAGAGGAATCAGAGTCCGATGAGGATTCTGAGCCATATTTAGATCCTGATCAGGCTCTGGCAGAGACCCGAGCAACAAAAGCGAAGGCGGCCAGGGAGAAGGCCAAAGCCCGATCTAAGCAGATGGCGAGACAGCAGACCGGAAAGAAGCCCGTGGCCCAGAAGGTACCAGCGAAAGCAGGATTCTCTCCAATTAAGAAGACTAGAAAGTAGGTGAAGATTCTGGCAGTGATCGTGGGGCTGCATGCTTAGTTTTCTTGACAAGTAGTTAAGTAGGAATATTTTTAGTAAAAGGAGTTAGGACTCAAGTAGTTGAGTCCGCATTTTTAGGATCTAAGATCCACATTAAGTGGAAACTTTTTGATTGTAGCTTAGGTTGCCTAAAATTGACAGGAAGTCAGGAATGAAACGTGTCATTCCTCTTGCTGTTTTGGGCCTTAGGCGCTTTTTGAGTTTGAAGGGCAGTTTAGTATTTGAAGGCGGATTTTAGGTTGAATCCGGGTAGCATTTTCATACTTTGTATTCCCAGTTTTTCTGCAAATGCCATTAAAGTTATTCAATTCACAAACCGTGAGCTGTACCTTTTAGCACTTGTCCGTGTTATTGTGAGAGCAGTGAGATTGTGCAGAGTGGGTAAGGAGGAAGTGATACCCGGATACAAGAAGTATCCGGTCCCTGGAGAGATTGTGTGTTAGACGGGATACCACAGGATTTCCTTGCAAGGATTAGAACTTGCTTTTGTCAAGAAGTATCATAGCTCTCCTATGTTTTCCTGACGCCCCTTCTCTACCTAGGCCGTGGATTGTCTTGTGGTCTGTCGTTGTAGTAATTGTTAGGAGAATCCAGACTGTCTTGCGTGACCTGCTAACCTGAGTAGTCAATCCGGTCTAGTTGTGAGGAAAGTCTCTTTCTCGTCGTTTTGTCGAGGTTTTCTTTTGAAGTTTACATCGTGGATCTTCTGACACGTTAAAACTCGGAGGGTAGGAGTTAAGCGTCCTTCCTGAAACCCAAGTTGCAGATCCCTCTTGGTCCAAAGGTTAAACTCGAATTTTATTACATAGTTAAATATTTTAGACCGGATAGATATATACGTGGGAAAGGAGTTTCCGGTTCCGGATTACTAGAGTTGGAACCGGTCTAGACTAGTACTTGGGGTTTGTTTTGGGATATTAACTCACTTCATTCCGGCCAATTAGGAGAATTACATCAAGATCTCTGCGGAACGATACACGAGTCACTTTAGGGTCCACTAAGGCCTTAAGGAAGGATTTTGTGCTTTCTGTGCTACGACAGGATTCATGGCAGATAGTGCATAGGCTAATTGGAATGTTGTGTAGAAGGTCTGCGGATTTGAAGACAGTAACGTACCAGTGGAAAACCGTGAAAGAACATGCCTCTTTCACTGGACCCAATCCATGGAAAAGCAAATAAAGGAGTCCATTCGCACCGACTTACAAGATCAGCATCAGCTACTTTGTAAGCAATACAACAATGCCTCTACTTCTAAAAAATCCGAGACTCGTTATCTGGCCATTAGAGCATGGTGGTTATCATTAAGGCCACGGAATCTGGTTTGCATCAATTGGAGCTCTAGCTTTCTTTTTGGCATTTTTGATATCATGAGTGGGGCGGATTCATAGTAAGCCTTCATCCCTCCTGCCTTTCATTTCTCTAAATCAGAAGGTTCTATACCTAAACTTATTTTTTGTTGTCCTCCTTATCCTTCCACTTCTATTGCTAGATTTAATAAGGCTCTCCATTCCAACTGGTCATGTATTACATCCCTTTCTATGCCAAGGGGTGCTTTGCAGAATACCTTCTTTGGTGATATACTAATATATGTATCATGTGTGTTCACTTTGGAACACAACGGTGTATGAGTGTTGCATAACGTTAAGACATTGGAGACCCCTCTCGATACCATGAGGGGTCTAATGACGTAATTGTGGCTCTTACACATTTAACTTTCACTGGGAGGAAGACTGTGTTCCGCATTAAGCAATAATGTATGAGTGATGCATTCTATTTGTCCCTTGATGGGTCCTCTGCAATCCGTGAGGAGTATACTTTTACTTGTATAGTTGGAAACTTTGTCATTATCCTTTGAACAGTTTAGGTTTATACTACTTGGTATGATCAACTAATGCATGCGTTGGTACCTAGAAAGGCCCTCTCGGTACCAAGAGGGGTACTTTGGCAGCTCTCTCTTTAACCATACATGTATCCTTTTGAAAGTGGTGCGTGTCCACTTGACAATATTATAGGGTTTTGATCTTGAAATTCCTTAACCGTAATCAGAACTTCAGTGTAGATTTGCGGACAATGGAAATTAATTGTGGTATATGGATGATTTTCTATCAGGATCTTAGTGAGTCAGAGCTAGCCAAAATGCCGTCTTGCAACCTTGCCAAGACAGTACATAACAAGTGGCTTCAATAGTCTGGAAATTGGGGTAATGATCTCTATATTGCCATCGTAGACAATTTTGTTAGAGCATTCATGCAAATGATGCGGTATTACCAATACCTAAAGGGAAATGAAGCTGAGAAGGGACCAGGAAAAGAAGAGCTAATGCTCCACGTGGCTCAGCGTTCAGCAGAACGAACGGGAAATCCTAGGACGCTCGCAAAAGCTATTTCAAAAATTCTAGGTGTAGAAGAATTCTTTAATAGAGAGCCTCATCTTGAAGGTAAATAGGTGTTTAGATCACAGACAAGGAAGGTAGACATGCCACTTGGATGCGAATATGACTTGCATAGACCAGACAAAGTGAACTTCTTTCATCCTCGCATCCAGATGCGGTCGTGGAGAGGCACAAGTAGTGCATCTACATTGAACCCACTTCTGGAGGATGTTTCTCATAGTGTGGATGTTGAGCCCCCAATGGCAATGTCATATGGAAACATTGGAGGCCAAACTATTACTCCAAATTCCACTCATGTGTCAGCTATCCAAGAGACCATGTGCAATGAGGGTTGTGGAAGCCCGGAATACCAAATTCTATTACTTAGTAATAGAATTAGGTTAAAGACATTTTATCTGCATATTTTTGTTGTTGTTTTTAGAAAAGAAGTACAAAGTTTAGTAGATTTTTAGATTAGCAACCATAGGATCTCTTAAAAGAGATAAAATGGTTAAGACGGATCTTTATTGTTTCTGTCTTGGACCGGAAACCGGAAACCAATATGGGATACTTACAGGAATTCCAAGTATTCAGGATTGGTCAAACTTGTATTGGAAATAGAAACCGAGAGCTAATGGTCACTATCGGAAAATTAGGAGAGCCGTTGAACGGGAGCTATTTTCCAATGAAGAAGAGAACAATCATTTCCAACGGTAGGGAAAACTGGATGGGCAACAAAGAAAAAGGGATCCTGTAGCAGTCTCCTCATTCCATATTCTCATTCTGGTGTTTTTTGATTGCGAGTGTGTATTTTTCAAAGAAGTGTGGCGCTGAGAACTAAGAAGAGTGTGAGCTTTGTGATTCCGGTTTCTATTGAGTGGTTGTTAGATTGCTTGTCTCTTTGAAAAAGAGCAGTAGTGGGTAGCAGCTATTTAGAGGAAAGGAAGTCAAGAGGTTGTAAATCACTCCAAGTAATTGAGAGCCATAATGAAGGCTGAGGTGAGTGAGGAGCCGCTTTCAGTCAAACTTCAGTCAGTAATGCCAGGACTGCCCAAGAACTTGAAGGAGAAGGCACTCTTGTGGGAGGACTTGATGAGTCTCGGATGCAATGGCTTCATGCAAAGGCCCTGGAACTTGAAGAACGAGACAAATGTGGGGGAGCTTCTCGCAAACCAGTCAAGCGAGTGGCATAAGACAAATTGGGCAAAACCAACCAGATGGACTCTGGAAATGTGGGGAGAGGTATACAACTGTCCCAAGGAGGGAGAAGGTATGGCTGGGTGGACAGACGAGTTCGCCAATGGTAATTTCTGCAACCATGTCAATCCCAAGGATGGATATGCAGTGATGGATTGCTTGAACTTAAGGCATAGGAGAGTTCTAGAGTTTTTAGTTCCAATCTTGAATCTGGAGATTCCTACTCAGGCCACCCTTACCATAGCAAATATAATTTTTGGTGCACTGACCGGAGAGAGGAAGGTGAGTTGGGGTTTAGTGTTGAAGGAAGTAGTGACTAAGATGGTCTCAATGGTAAGCAAGTCCAGACCCTCTTGTCTCTCTCCTTTTCTCTTCCACCCCTATGAGCATAACAATTTACTAAGAAGAAAGGAGGTAATTGTGTACAAGTCTGCAGATGTGATGCTACAGTTTGACATTAGTTTGGATCCGGAACCAGAAGAGAAGAAAGAAGCATCAGTAGATGAGTCAAAATCAGAAGAGGAACATGAAGTTCCTCAAAAGAAAGGCAAGGGAGCAGCTGGAGAGGGGACTAGTAAGGATTTTGGTTTGGGCAAAGTCAGCTGACCCTCTTGGGGTGGTTAGAAATGAATTGAAGGGCATCTGAGAAAAAATGATGAGTGATAAGGAGGTGACCCGGAAGTTAGAAAACAGGATAGCTAGCCTAACTGGACAAGTAAAGGATCTGCAAGAGGAGTTAGGGAAAAAGCCTAAGAGTGAGGGTAGGCAGCTCTTAACAGAAACCATGGACACCCTTAAGCGAATCCAAAAGTTTGTTGGAAATCCAGGCAACGTAATTAATGAAGCCAAACTTTTTGAGGCCAAGATACTCAAGGAGGGATTTCTGATGGGACCCAAGGTTGTTTTAGTCCTGACGTCCTATCATGAGAAGATGGAACATACCTTGTTTGAGTTGAGAGAAGTCATGGAGAATGCTGATGTGCACCTGGAATCGGAACTGGCAAAGGCCAAAAAAAAGATGAAGGAGGAGACTCCTACCAAGGCAATGCCGTCGCGAAGTTCAATCGACTGGAAGCCAAAGGGAGGCGCAAAAGAAAAGACCACACCAGCCAGCCACTCCAAGCTGAGGATTGCCGTGGGAGCCGGAAAATGATTATCACCCGAATTCCAGACCCGCAGTCAGAGTAAGAATGTGGAACTAGATCTGGGCACTCCACAGAGCATCCTTTTTGGTCAGTCACCCAAGCCAGCCTCAGCCAAACGAAGATCAACATCAAGAGGAGTAGGGAGGCGTTACCAACAATTGATCTTGAATCTGAGGAAGATGAGACACCAGAGACCACTAAGAAGGTGGAGAGTCAGTTAGAATCAGGGGAAGAGTCCAAGGAAGAAGAAGAAGACTCAAAAACAAAAATGGAACCTGCGCGCAAAAAAGGAAAAGATAAACCTCCAACTCCTCCAAAAGGAAAAGTTACTAAGTCAGGCAAACCTATTGGAAGCCGACAATAGCCAGCAAGGAAAGGTGTGATCAAGACAGCACCAACACCATCCAAGGGGCAAAAAAAAGGAGGTAGAGAGTTTGTAGGAACATATCTAGGGACTTAGTGAATCTCAAGTTTTTGATAGGTAGAAAGCAGCTTTCTAGTTGCTTTCTGGTCGGATGCACCTGGACAGCTGGATCTAGATTTCTTGGATCTGAGATCCACTTTTTGTGGAAAGGCCGGCTATTAGGAAGTCAAAGCAGGGATTTGGGGATTAAGGAAATGACACGTGTCATTCTCTGATCTGTAGTTAGGATTCTCATGGGACCTTTTGGGTGCCCATGTGTTTGGTATTTAGTGGGGCTGAAATTAGTTTCAATCCTGGGCATGATAGGATAGTATTATCTTATACTTCTGTTCTTTTCATTTCCATTGCAAAATATTCTGATTTTCACTTCTTAAGTGTTGGTTTGAGAAGTCTTAACATTAGGTTGGTATGCCGGTAATGCTAGAACCATTACTTCGTGCGGGTAGCTGTGTTTACAAGTTTTGGAGAAGATGAGTTGCCCCCAGATGTTTCCTGTATCCGGTTTTCGGAAGTAGCGTCTCTTATTAGGAACTTGGGTCAGAAGAACCTGTCATTGTAGTAATGTAGGGATTGTAGGGGTTTTCTGAGTGACTTGTTGGTCCGGATTAGCTTCTGGGTTAGTTGTGAGGAGAAACTTCTTTTTGTCTTTTGTTATTTTTCTTCTTTTAGTGGAACTTTTGTCACTATAAACCTTGAAGGGTAGGAATTCACGCAGCCTTCTTTAATTACAATACGCTGGACCCTTTGCTATAGAGGCTAAACTTCTAAACAGTTACTAAGTTTGAGGATCCGAAAGCGGAATCAGGAAGAGGCACAGGATAACAACACTCCTTCCGGTTCTGATTCTAAATCCTAGGGTCAGAGTTTTATCAGTAGAAAAGGGAGTGATATATTGTTTAGACACTTTCTTGTTGTTGTTTCACGGATTGGGACTAAAGTGGGATAGTCCAACTGAATGGAAAGCAATCATTTAGGTATTTTAAGCTTTCCATTCTAGAATCCGGATCACTTGTGGTTGCTGTGACTTCCGCATCCTATTCCGGTCATCACTATAGAATGTACAAACTAGATCTCTGTAGGAACGATGCATGAGTCATCCTAAGGGCAATTTAAATACATTGGAACGTCTACTAGAGGGGTTTTGTTTTTTTGTGCTATGACAAGGCCAATGGCATATAGCACGTTTATTGAAAACATCAGCAAAGGCATGCTTTGCATTGCAAGCTATTACAAAGAAGAAATGCACAGCCTAAATAGTCCAAAACAACATTGCTACTGCAGCGCCAACATATACAGGTATGATGGTGAATTACAAGAGAAATCAACATGATCGTATGCAATTCTTCTTCTGCAACGACGACATTGAAAGATGTGTGAAAGGCACCCAGAAGAAGTGGGTGTTATCAGTACTAGCTATTCCATCAATTTGGCCAGTGAAATTGGGCATCAAATTGTTGCAAGCGGAGATTTTGGCCTTGGAAGGCGTAGGCTTCCAACTTCCGCAACATCAAGTCATTTTGCCTAGGAGACTATTTGGCGGAGATACAAATTGTGCTTGCCAATCCTGTTCTGTCTTTACCAGATGAACATCCAACGACTCAAGCGGGGAAGGTCGTTTGTTGCAATCCGAAGGCTCCAACTATAAAACATCAAAACAATTGTGCATCGGCCCTAACTCTAAATGCACGCATTGAAAGAGTGACAATGGTTCCCCACCCTGGATTTGGTTGTATAGTGCCACTCATTTTTGGTGTATAGCCTCGACATGAAACGTACATGCTCACCGTATCTTCATTCCCGGATTGGATCTGTCCAAATTTCAAAGAGATGAAGCTGAAGTGCTTAGGCAAGCGGGGAATATGGGCAAATTGTAAGCATCTTTATTTTATTTTCATTATTATCTGCAATCTGGAATCTGCATCAAAAACTTTCATTCATGCGCCGAGCTTCAGTTTCAACAAAGTGAAGCAAGTGCTTCTTAGCGGGGTATTAAATCATTTGGTATGAAGTTAGCTTGTCTTCTTGCATTCCAAAACTTGTCTATGTTTGTTGAGTTGAAATATATACTGAGATTAAAAGGGCCAGTATTTACATTTTATTGAACAGGGTCCCACCCCTTCAAAAACTATTTCTAGCATCATTTTACTATGCATAATGTTCCCCTCCATGAAGTGATATCTATGATATGTTTAATTCCTTTTGTGTCTAGTATTATGCCATCACCTTGAACCTAGAGGCCAACACACAGGACAAGTGATGTATTGTACAAATTTGAATTTTGGTTAAAACCTATGACAAACGCAGAGGTCTATCTCCAAGTTGCTCTATATTTCCAAGGTAATAGGTATATTTTAGTTCAACTAATCCATGCACACAAAGTGACCCTAACTGCGGTCGTAGGTCCCCTATTTTCGCGGTAATAAGTCCCATCCTCTACAAATATTCATTTTTGCTGGGATATGTAATTATGTCACTCATTTTTTTATCTTCATAGCGTTGTCACCTTGTTTTCCTCAGAATGTCAAAATTCTTATTGGATATGATGTCATCCAATATTTTATCTACTTGTCATCCGAAGTGTCCTCTTTTTTCATGTAGTAGACCATCTACTTTGATTTTTAGTATTTGATATCCTCATCCAGTATCCCATGTACTTTTCATCCAATATTTCATCAATTGTCATCCTATATTTTTTCTACTTTCATCCAATATTTCATCTACTTTCATCCAATTTCCCATCTACTTTCATCCAATATTACATCTATTTTCATCTTATATTTCATCTACTTTCATCCAATTCTCCATCTACTTTCATCTAGTAGTTCATACACTTTCATCCAATATTTTATGCACTTGCATCCACTATTTCTTGTACTTCATCAAGTATTTCATGTACTTTTCATCCAATATTTTATCATACATTTTCATCCAATATATATTTCATCTACTTTCATGTAGTATTTCATCTATGAATCAATTCAATATTTCGTCTTCTTTCATTTAGTATTTCATGTACTCTTCATCCAAGATTTCATTTATTGTTGTCTAAAATTCCATCCACTTTTCATCACTTTTCATCCAATATTTCATCAATTTCAATCAACATTTCATACTTTTCATCCACTATTTCATCTACTTTCATCCACTTTTTCCATCCAAAGGTTTTCCTCATTCTTATCTTTTAATCTAAGAATTTGTCCACGTCCACTAAATTTTTTGGGAATGTTTCCAAATAATTTCCAGAATTTCAGTCTCTTTCATCCAAAATCTAACCCACTTTCATCCAAAAAAATTCCAAAATATATATGTTTTTTTCATTCTTCTTTCATAATCTACACTCACAACTCACTATTTCCCGCTCATTGCTTGTTGCTCCCCGCTTCCCGCTCGCTTCTTAGCAATGCTCTTATACTACACAACAACACCATCTGAGGTTAGCAAAGAGAAGAGTTCGAAATATGTGGTCATGCCATACCAAATGTGTACAACTATCACCAATACGTACTAACTAGCAAGCTACTGATTCCCAAGAAATTCAAAATAGAGGAAAAGAAATTTGACTGGAAGAGATCTCGGAATTGGCATGCAAATTGCAAACTAAACCAAAGAAGAGTACCCACAACTACAATCCCAAATGAAACTAGTGGCAATTGAGAGGAGACCTTTAGTTAACTTGTAAGAGTAGGGCCCCAAAAATAGCAACAAGATCCACACGCTTGGTTTAAAAAGAGTATCTTCATTGTTGCCTTCACATACACCTTCACAAAAAGTCAAAAACTTCTACTTTGGAAGCCCAACTCAAACTAGCCTTCCACAAACACTTAGACTGTGAACCCTGTTGTTTTTTACTCCCTGAAACAAAGACAAAACATAAGGTGAGTGAAAAAAGTCACAATAAAAACATAGGGCCTATTTGGCTACTAACATTTAATCATTTTCAACCTCCAATGAGTAAAAAGAGATAGAGGTCTAGATTTTTGGAAACAACCAAGTGACATGTGAAGTGACATGTCCAAGCTCCATTCAATTCACTTCCACTTGTACCACCTACAAATACAATCATCAATACATTCACAACCTTATGATTGAATCTTGCCAAAAATGAGGCTTTTCCTTTGGTAAATAAGAAAGGTCTCTAAGATTTGAGTTTCAATCGAGCAAAACTTTGCCAAATTGAAGAAACTTTGCCAATCCAAATCAATGGAAAGGAATAGAGGCACGAAGTGAATCCTTTAGTTTGGAACACTTGCTTAAGAGCACCTGCACTAAGTGTCTTACTAGATGACGTTTGAGGGCATTGGAGGGCCATTTTAGGCCTGTTCCCAAATCTAGCTTGATTCTTCAAACAGCCAGTACGGGCTGTTAGAAAAAAAATTTCAAATTTTATTTTTTCCAAATATCATTTTAAGCAATTTTTTTTTTCTTTTGAAAATGACGCGGCATGGTCTTTGCCACATCAGCTAGCAGTTACCCTACATTCCCTCGGTTTGGGAACGCAGAATAATTTGCAGTCTTTTAGAGGCCTCAAATGTCATCTAATGCTTCACACATTTTGCCTTTTGGATCAAGCCCATTCACTAGTAAAAAACAGGGTCCTAAATGACTTGTCTATAATGACTGCAACAGTCATTTTGCAGTCATTTTGCAGTCATTTTGTAGTCATTGTTGTCCTAAATGACTGCAACAATGACTGTTATTGTTATTGTGGACAAGTTATTCATGGCCTATTTTCTACTAGTAATTGCATTACAAAATAATTATGTTGATTCTGTCAACATTTCTCTAAATATGTTCCATGTATAATACTGTGCCATTTAGAAAGTAAGGTGACATCTACAGAATTTTTGTACAAATGCCATGTTTAATTACTTTTGGACTATTCAAAGTCCAGAATTTAAAATCTCCCAATCCATGGTGTTAGGGAATACACCGGGAGATTTCTGTACACAATTATGTTTATTTTTGTGAAGGCGTTGGAAGGCTTCCGGGTGGTCCATTGACGCACAGCAATATGGATCTCAGGATATACATGAACTGCAAATGTGAAGTACATAGCCTTCGAATGGCTGCGTGGTGTTTGTCAAAACATCGAGAGATATCTAGATACATTGAAGTTCATTTTGTTGAGGGTGTTCACATGCCCCAAGAGGTCAATGAGAGCCCATGAACATGCATCTCAGGATATACATAAAATGTAAATACGGATCAGTATATAGCCTGTGATGCATAATGGTAGGCATAACTTCGGGAGATATCCAGATACCTTGAAGTTTAAGCACCTAAGTGTGCTGTGAAACCTCCGAGAGGTCAATTGCACTCAAACTTATATGTCATGGACAATATGAACTTTGAATGATGCTCCAAGTTTGAATGCAGGTTCCAAAGGTGGCAAGTGAAGATGAATATTGACAACAGTAAGTGGCAATGAAAAAAAATCTTGCAACATTGTAGTAATCCCACAAGAGATCAAGTACAAGAAAAGAAAGAATAGCAAAAGAAAAGAGCGTGGACATTTGCTACGACTACGACATGGGATTTGGGAGGTGCCCTCTAGGAATTATAACAAGAACCGCACATTCTGATATTCTTGAATAAAATAAACCCATCCTACTCACATCAGCTTCCACTGCCAGCACTAGTAACTTCTGTAAAAGACATAGAGAACAATTTACCAAAGAAATGAACTGTGCCATTATGAAGCCGGACAAAATAAACCATTGGGAGATATCCCGATAGCCCTGCCATGGTCACAGTGAACAAAGAAAAGCATCGGAAAATCTCCTGGTAGTCGTGGTGGACCACGAGACGTTAGTCGATCAGGGGTCCACCTTGTTTACCCTATTCAAATTCGCCTGGGCAGCCTCTCTGCTTTTCTTAGGAATAGTACGTGATTTTGGGTTCACTTTCTCAGACCAATTGGCGTACAATGCACAAGATGCATCCACCCAAGTGGGAGGCCTGTTCTTCACAACCCATTTCTCGTACCAACAATTCTGGTACATCAATTCCAAGTTACTTTCAGAATTATCTGGTCGCCAATACTGGAGCATGAACTTCCCATTGTTCTCATGCCCTTCCTCTCTGCAGACATCGGACAGTGCTCTTCCTTGCCAGACAGCACATACTGAGGGGTCCTCAGGTCTAAGCAGAACCCATGAACTCGGTCGAATATCAACCTAAGGATTAAAGCTTTCCCTTGGCGTCTCATTTGTGGGTCCGCAATAAGGTTCAAATTCCTCTTCTTCTGGAACCATGTCAACAGGGTTGATGGTCGGCCGCTGGCAAGCGGATTCCTGCAACCTCCAATCATACTTTGGCCAAAAGCCTTCCATCAATTCCGAAGGGCAGTCAGGAAGGGACTCCTTGAGCTCCCGCAACACACGTTTCCAGTAATCGACGTACAGCGCAAAGGTGGCCGCAAACCCCTCGCATTTGGACATTCCGTTTCGTTAATACTCAATGTACTTCTCGATTCCTAACAGAATCAAACCCTTGCTTAAGGTCTCTTTCCTTGCTGCCTCCACTGCCTTCTCTTGATTTCCCGTGGCTTCCGCAACTTCGCTACCCCACATAGGCTTGAAAGGAACAGGCTTAGGGCAACCTCGAGGGAGTGTCGCATGACCCACGCGGTCTTTCTTCCACAGGCATCGAGAAGGTGTATCTGATGGTAGCCACTGCGAATCTACTGCAGACTTTTTGTACTTCATGACGGGGATTCCATCACTATCCACGTAGAACCAAAAAAGGTGCATCTCCTTCAAACCAATTAGTTTAGCCATGCCACTGCATAGGTATCCCTTGACAAAGGACTTGAAATCCGCCACCTCTTGGATGAATTCAGGCATGAATGACAATTCCTGGGACTCCATGAACGACTTCATGAGGTCCGCGACAACAAATGTATTCTTGCTCTTTAAAGCCTTCGAGAAGTGGCTAAAATACGCATCAATATCTTCGTGAGTATGTCCGACTAGAAGGAAACCGACCTGAATTTCCTTGAAGACTCCTCTCGCAGTAAGCAAAGACAAAAACGCCATGAGGTACTGGTTCTTGTTATCCTTGGCAGAGTTGTCAAGCTGAAGATAGAGCTTGTTAGGAAGGGCATTAGATCCACGCCAAACTTCCTGTGGAATCAATTTCAAGGCGTCCATACACCGAGATTTTCCTTTGAGTAGCGCGTTAAACATTGCATTTGCAGGTGGATAGGGAAAGAGGTCGCCCGTCTCCCGAATTGGTGGACCTTCAAGTTGCCTGAACAGTCTAGCCAGCGATGAAATGGTGAAGTTTGAGTCGCCCGGCCAGCAGGCTAGTGCATAATGCACATACGCACCATCGACATGACCATAAGCCACCATTCCAGTTATACTCATGGGAAGCTAACCCAAACCTTGTGTAGCCTTTGTCGTCATTCACATTCTTAGGAGAGCCGTCTTCCTTGTGTCCATCTTGTCATGAATAATGCACAGTAGCTCTTGAGGGTTCCTCCTGGATTCCTCATGCCACGAAGCATACAGGCGACGGCAGGATGCTTGATGATTAATGTGTTCAATTCGTTGCTTCATGAATTCCACGAAGTCCAAATTTCCTTTTGGTGATTTCAGAATGAACTGCTGCAATTCGTTGCATTTTGTACACTTTGCAAAAGAGCTACCAACAAGCTTAATCGAGACGTTGTTGAAGTGCTCTTTCTTTATTCTACTAACCGTTGCTTGGCTCACTAGAGGAAGGCCATACTCCACATTCAACTGCGATTTCCAAAAAACAAAAGCACAAATTGTGGAGGCAGTAATACTTTGAGAACTGATAAACGAACAGGAGCAAAGAGAACAGCAGCAATGAGGACATTCAATTACAGGGATCAACAACGGGATATATCCTGCTGAAAAAATGACTGCATTCAAGTCCTACAGCGAAACGTATGAAGAGGTATTCAAATGAAAGAACCATCCAAATGAAGTACCCATGGAGTACTGTGTCATGGAGATGTCCAGCAGAGGGAAAAAACTTAGTGAAGGCCCTATACAGAAGTTCAATGGGATATATCCTGTTGCCGTAGCAGTCCGACAAATCCATCAATAATAAAAAACAACAGAAGGACAGTTCATGGAACTACCTCATTGGCATCAACATGAACGCGCTTCCAGTTGTTCCCAGCAGGCAAGAACTTAAGCGTGTCCACTCTCTTATTTCCAATGCACCGCATTTGGTGCGGCATCTGATCAGCAGTGTTGTCGATGATCGCTTTCATTGTACCAGTGACTTGCACCATTCAAAGTCGAGGCTGCTTAACCCCTTTGTTCCCGTGTATAGATGAAAGAATGCCTTCCTTGTACTTGTCAATGTAATTGTGATAGGTCGACTTTGATATTCCGTGAATAATGTACCACGCTGTGGCACAGACTTCAACTTCTTCCAGCGTAATGTACTTCTACTTCCGTGTCCACTCCACAGTATGCAATTGTCCACCAACTGCAATTCCATACTCTCAACGCTCTTCAAATGGTTTCGAGAAGTATCTCTACCTAACCTTCAGCGATTTCTCAGGCGGAAACAATTGGCAGCAATGACTATCGCAGCAGTTCTGCGAGTTTATCTTCTGAATTTCGAAGTCCGTCGTTTTCCACGTGAACTGTGTCTCCTTTTCACTGAGGGAGGGTTGACAAACTATGAAACGATAGGGCGCCTTCTGTCTTCCACCCAAATAGGCTAGGGGATCTGATACATCAGGGAAGGTGAAGAAGTAGTCGACTATATCCTTCAAGCACCGACCACTAGGGAACCAGCAATTGGAAAGGGGCCACCGAGCATGGGTCATAATTGTGTCTGGGTTACCCACGAAGACGTCAAGGACTGTCACACCTATGTAGCCTTCACCGAGGGTAGAACTCTGGAAATAATCATCCGCCCTCCAACAAGTAATTTGACCTAACGATTGAAGAACACCAAAGGAATCTAGTTGATGCATCTCTAGGCCAATCCAATCTTCTTGACAAATGAATGGGCTTCCATCCACATGCGGATCCGCAGTGACCTTCACCACATCGGCTGCCCTCCACAACATGGTTCTGTTTTGAACTTCCCCCAGCGTACGTAGACCTCTCTGGCAGGGAGAGAGCCTGATATGTTGAACTTCTGGGACGACCAATGAAGGCCTTACGAGAACGAATACCCACAACTCGACCGGGATCGGCACACCCAACCACTCGTCGTAAAGACGGGCCTCCACAACAGAACCCACTCCAACTTCTCCAAAATCCAGTAGGAAAAGCCTCACTACGTCACCATCGCTTAGCGGAGCATTCCGTGCAGTAGATTCTTGAGAACCAGCGTCCCCGGCTGATTCTCCAAAATATGGAGTGATGGCATCATGAAATGAATCAGAGTATGAATCCATTGTCTCTGACGCACTGAATCCAAGAACCTTATAGTGGCAAAAACGTAATGAAGAATGAACCTGAAGACGGAAATTCCAGAATATCAGTCCACATTGTAATTATGTCTGGACTTCGATAGGGAAAGGAGATGCGTTGATTTATCCCTTGACCTAGCCATATGTGAAGTTTGCGCCTTTGGTCGAGGTGGAGTGGGGTTGCACTACTACGTTATAAAAAGAAGAATGAAATAGAATACAAATGGAATATTGTCTTTTGGAATATAGAACTTGAGAACCCAACGATCGACAAGATTGGAAGGTCACATCACGGAACAATTTTATCTATCGGTTTGATGCAATGGTACATATTACCATGTACAGTATCCATTGTTGACCAACTAAAATGTTTTCATGGAAACAATGGGATATCTCCCACTGAGAACAATGGGATACCTTCCTTTGGGAACAACGGGATATCTCCCGCTGGGAGGAACGGGATAATTCCCGCTGGAAACAACGGGATATCTCCCGTTGAGATCAACAAATGACTTCTATCAGTAAGTTCTTGACAACGGGATATTTCCCGATGTTTTGAACGACAGACAGGAGATTATCAATTGTTGTAGCTGCACGGCTCCGGTATACAGCATTCACTACGTATTATAGTCTGTACTTGTAGTCTACGGTCGTATACAGTACAAGAGGCAGATGACTACACTATTACGGCTTACGACTTTGTTGCTTTCGCCACTGACGGAGTGACCAGGACCGTCCTTCACTGAAGAAAACGACATTGTAAACTACCATTGCTAGCGGTATGCACAGCGCTGCTTACAGCACTGTGCCCAGCAAACTGTTCTGCGCACATTCTACACTACTTCGGCATTGCAGGTACTTATCCTCTTTCACCAATTAGCACTCATGTGATACGCAACTAATGCTTAAGTATCAAAGTAACTCAAAGGACCTGATGTGTGGACAGTCAAATCATTGTAGAAGGTGACCTTCCGGCCATTCCTCACTGCTGGTATCACTTGCCCGATCATTATTCCTTCACAACTTCTATATTGCCCTGAAAACACTGAACTGCTTGTGAAAGTCGGAATCGCGGGTAATAAGATTTGAAGAATTCATACCTAGAGGAAATGCAAGACTACGACAGATCCGCAAGCTCCATACAATCCACAAGCGCTGCCAATTAACAAAAGATAGGTGTCCAGACTCCTCGACCACCACTGCTCGTTCACGTGCGCCTGGGAAAAACAAAGAAAGTCGATTGGAGACTCATGATATTGCTGGAGGTCCTGTTTCCTGCTTTCACTTGGATAGGATCCACCTGCATATTCATTAACACGTGCACTCTTCAAAGCCGTGCACCAATGTGTCCAGGTAGAATCTTAAGATGCGGTCGTATTTGCAAAATGTTGACTGTGTTCTCGTTCATCTTGATTCCTTCAATGCAAAATTGTCGCGCCTGAGTTAATGTGCATGTAATTCGGGTCCTGGGAGATTTTTAAGGAGAAACGTGCGGCATTTGAATTCGAATCTAATCGGGATTCCAGAACCCTGCAGCATTCACTACGGCTGTCAAAGACCCGTTGAAGCTCCAAGCTTGGCATTTCTCGGGAACCGGATTCAATATTTACCACTCTGACTGGCATTCTTGCGTCTATAATTGCATGCGGACTACTCCTTTTTTTCCATTCATTTGACACAGTTCAATGGGATTTTTCATGCAAAGGAAATAATACTCAAGCTGGCAGGCTGAAGTGATCTTTCCGGTGCTATCTTGAAAAAACCGACTGCCTTTCTAACTTTGAAGATGCCGCACCCTGACATTTTCATTCCGGCAATACATCTGTCGTTTACATTTGTGGAGGACGTTGGATTCAGTGTTCAATGCATTTCAACTTCAAATATTTGTAATGAATTCCACCAAGGTCAAAGACATATTAACGAACTTGGCTTACAGTCATAGCAATCCGATTTGGAAAGTAAAAAATTTAACTGAAAACTGTTTCAAGAAATTACCCTTCCTCGACATCATTATTGACAAAAAGCTCTTACGTGGTTGCTACAAGAGCAGACTAACTTACTCAATCTGTTCAATTATACTAAACAAACAGATTAATGACTTCACAAAGCACATCCACCAGTCTTCATAGACATTCATAAGACAACATAGAGTTACCATACACTTAATTATTCCATGCCATGTGCCTTGCTCGCATTCAATGTTAAGGTTTAGGGTTTAGGATTTAGGGTTTCAAGACTTCCAGTTTAAAGTTCAGGTTTCTACATTCAGGTTCATTGAGTTCAAGATTAAGGTTTTCTAACATATTCGGAACAACTGTAAACGTACTCCAGTTTAGGGTCAGTGGATTTGTTTCACTTAATAATGTGAACTTCACTAATTTTTGGTTGCTACATGGCTTGGTGTGATTTCTATTAAACTAAAATCTTTAGTATCCCCTTCTAACACACTTAGTATCGGCTTAGTGGGTGGGTGGGTGGTACAAAAAATATAAAGAAGTTGAACATCTTTTCTTTGTCCATACATTTTATAGTACCTAAAACCATACTTGTATTATAATTTATTTTTTTCAATATGTATAAAGACAAATATAAATATATATATATATTCTAACATACTTAGCATAGGCTTAGTGGGTGGGTGGGTGGGCCAAAAAATAAAAGGAAGTTCAAAATCTTTTCTTTGTCCACATATTTTACAGTACCTAAAACCATGGTATTATAATTTATCTTTTATAATACCTATGAAGACAAATATATATATATTCTAACATACTTAGCATAGGCTTAGTAGGTGAGTGGGTGGTTGGGACAAAAAATAAAAGGAAGTTGAAAATCTTTTTTTTGTCCATACATTTTACAGTATCTAAAACTATAGTATTAGAATTTATCTTTTTCAATATCTATAAAGACAAATATTTATATTCGTTTATAGAGATGACTGGCATGTAATTCCATTTTATTATTCTTTTCCTTCTTCATAAGTTTTAAACTTTTGTTAACCCCTAAAAACCCAAGGGGTTTGGACAAAATACAAATGTGTTATAAAATATAAGTTCTAAATTTTTTTTGAAGTTTGCATTAAAGAAGATAATGTAAAGCACAAAAATTAGAAAGCATCCGTACGGTCAAATTTATTAAATTATTTTTAGATTTATCTAAAATGAATTTTGAAGATATAACTTCAAAAATTCTTCAAAAATTCATCAAAAATACAATTTTTGTTTTTAGCATTTGAATTTTTTTTTGATTGGTCAAATTGTGGTTTCTATTGATTTGTGAAAAAATGCATGAGATCTAGTAATGAGAACACCAATACTTTCCCCAAATAGTACATTTTTCAACACTAAACAAATTTAGACACTTTGTGCTATTTCCCTTTTAATTTTGGTTTGACCGTAGCGATCTGAATTTTGAATATGAATATTGCTAAACAACCCAATCTTTTGAAGAAAAAAATAAAAAGAACTTGAGAAAAAAAAAAAATTCGCCCAGAAATTTGGGCTACAGTTGGCCTGTGACCATTAAATGGTCACTTGAGCGCTTACTAGGGGTTAAGAAAATTGTCTCCAAATTTTTGTTAATTATCCAAACCAAAAAAAGGTTTTACGGTCAGTGCTTAGGGTTTAGGGTTTAGGGTTAGGGATCAAGTTTAGGGTTTAGGGTTTAGGGTTAGGGATCAAAGTTAGGGTTTAAGGTTGTGGTTTTTGGTGGTTTAGGGTTTCCAAAATCTGGTTCCAGAAATTGAAGATTAAGGTTGCTGAGCATTTCTGCAACTATTATACACATACTCGGGTCTTTTGTTCGGTTTAATGTATCAAAAATAGCTTTTAGTCGAAAGCATTTGAGGAGCCACGTTTCTTTCCAAGATTTTTATTTCAGGTGTTCTAATGGTGACTGCACATATTTTTTTTATTAAGTATTTTCTTTCTTTCATTTATGAACTTCAAGAAACATGTTATAGTTTTCCAGTGTTCAAGGATGCATTTTAATCATTCTTTTACCTCCTTAATGATCAAAGTAAGGATACTGTTAAACCCGAGATCATTTTGTTGTTGTATGCATTAAGGAGGGCTATTATTAGATAATGTGAGCACTTCTATTTATTATAGTATTTAATTTTTATAAGTGTTTGAATCTCCTATGTAACTTTTTTTTATGTAGTAAATTATTGGATTGTACTTCTCCAATCTTTTTTGGAAGGAGTGCAAGAATACAGAAGGATTCATTGGTACTACCTTTTCAAAAATAAAATTAGTTTTCTCATATTTGTTGAATATCCTTCATATATAATCGAGGACATTCACATTGATTAAATGATTTTATTTAAATGTGAACATAATGCTTCATATGTAGCTAGATTGAATTTAATTAGATTTTACTCCATTGTATATAATTATTCGGGAACCCTCATGTTTATGAAATTCAATAATATATTTAGCAATGATGAATTCAAGTTAATAGGACCATCTCCATCATTTTGGGCCTACATTTAAATAATTATATAATGTACAATTCACATCAAGAACTAATAGCCAAAAAGTAGCCAATGTTATACATCTTCAATTTTCCATTTCAAAATACAATCATAAAATTTCATACATAATATGATTATGTCATTCTTACATGCCCATATCATAGCATATGATGCCCTATGAAAATATTAGTGTATCAATATTGGAGGCCCATATCATAGCATATGATGTTTTATTACTATATACTATGTCATGGAGGCTCATAGCCTATGATGCAAAAGAATCAAGTACACAAATAAAGTTCTTCTGAATTGATTTACGATCCCACAAAAAAAGAGTTATGGTGAAGTGCACCCTAAACCACAAAGTAGAAGGAAGTCCATTGTATAGTTATGCATTTGTAGCTAAGTTTCTAGAATTGAAGGTGTCTTGCGTCAATAATGGGAAAAAAATTGAAGGTCCTAAATGATTCTAATTTGCTTCCCAATGGCCAGTGAGTCTACCACTTGTCCCGTAATAATGTATTTTACTTTCAAATTATTGAAGTCATTTTGACAATATTTTAGTTTAGTGGTGCCCCATATTTTGAACCAAACCCAAAACCAAATCCTTGATAATTGAGGAAATGAAAATTGAATATGGAATTTCTAAGGGAATGATGGAATTACTAAATGAATGATTAACCCCTCTATACCCTTTTTTTTTTCAACTTCGCCAAATGTGCTATAAATTTAACCCTAAACTAATATTTGGATAAGTTGTAAAAAAGGTATGGCACAATAAGCCAAAATCCAGTTCGGGCGGGCAACATAATAAATTCATTTAAAGTGAATTTAAAATTTTTTGAATTATTCTTCTAGAAGATAACGTTTTTGTGTACAAGAAAGCCTTGATGCATTGCATTTTCATTAAATATGACAGAGGAAGTTCTGGGTTTTTTTTTGGCCATCTAAACATGTTTTAGAAAAAAATAACTTGTACAATTCATTTTTGAATGCAATCCATATTACAATTTTTCAACAAATAATTCATGATTTTGTCCAATTTGCTTGGTAGAACAATCTCACCATTGCAATTACGTTGATTCAATTCCATCTTAGAGTTATTAATGATTTATTTTTTAATTTGCTGAATCTTGGACATACCTTTAATAAATCATTTCTTGGAAGATGGAAACGATGTGATTTTTCCCTACATTTTTGGGTCCACATTCAGAACTCAATTCCAAAGCATATGAAAAGTTGTCAATGTAGAAGTTAGTTGAAGTGCAAGAATTTGAAGTTAAGAACATTTAAAGTGAAGAACAGTAGTGAGTCATTGAAGGTGCTAGGAAACTTATTTTCTTCACCTAAACCCTTCAGAAGACCAAGTGCGGTTTCTGTCAAAACCATTCCAGTAAACCTGCCATGTCTATAGCAAAGAAAGAAAAACTTAAAAAATTATTTTTTGGGCAATCTAACCATAGGATCTAATACTAGACTTGTAACTATAAGAATGTGTCAATGAATTCTTAGAAACTTGACCCCATACATTGCAAGACCTTATTTTTCATTAAATGTGCAGAAATCAAGTTCTTTTGCAACTCACTTGTAATGATTAAATTTTTTGTCTTTGAATGTCTTTAATTAAACATTTTTGTACTATTGATTTTGATTTTCTAACTATTTCAGTTGAATTGTTGGTGAGAACTAATTGGAGAAAAAATTTGAAGTGAAAAACACTTAATTTTCATTCTAAATGCGCAATGTTCACCCTTGCACAAAATCTCCAGTCGGAAAATTAAAAAAATGCATTAATTTTCTACCCAGCGATTGGAAAAATAATTTGAAGTGAAAAACACTTAATTTTCAGTCATTATTTGCAGTGTTCACCCTTGTACAAAATCTGAAGTCAGAAAATTAAAAATATGCTTTTTGTACCATGCGCTTGTTGATGCTGAAAATAGACTTCCAAAATGAGTATCCCCAAAATACGAAGTAATAAGTTAGAGCAGCGGAGTTGCTAGATTTTAATTAAGCTCTTTAAAATTTTGGACACCTACATTGGGTGCCTTGGGCATTTAGGGGTTAAGGGGTGTGGAAAAATTGATGAATCGACCTCCTAACTTATTTGAGGGTAACTTACCCCCCTCGCAGTAATTTCAATATATTACCACTCCTTGCATAGAAAGTGGGGATCCAATTCATCATGACCCCATCTCACTGCGGGTCAAGTCATCCCTTGCCTGTCAGATCGGTAATCACAGCGGATGGCGCGCCATGATGGCCAAGTTCCCGACCTGGGGCTATGTGCCTCTCCCGCTAAACCGCTTGTTCATTCCGTTGCTCTCACTGGTCAGCGTCCTCCTCCACAGGCTCTCTCCCTTTGGTAATCGTCTTTCTCCACGAAGCGCCTCCTCGTTTTCTCCCGTTGCAACGAGCGGCCCGCTGGAAATCATTGAGTTTATTGCTTGAATTGCGGGACTTGGGAGAGGAGACCCCGGCGTCCAGTTCGTCATTTCCGCGCATTTCTGTAGCTTCGAAGAGGAGTCGGAGTTGCGGCTGTTTGGTTCGCTCGGAGGGAGGCATCGCGATTGAGTTTGCGCCAAAGGTCCACGCTGCAAAGACACGGTAGGGTTTTCCATCTCCTGATCTGGCTTTTTTTCTCTTGTCAAGTTTCCATGTTGGATCCGTTTGATCGAATGAACCCTGACAAATAATCCGAAAGTCTATTTAGTCACTTGTTTCTTGAAATGAGCATGAGAGTAGCGACAAGAATTATAGGTGATGCTCTTATCTGGATTAAGAGAGAACACTTTAGGTGTGAAGTAGATTAAGACAGTGTAGACAGAAGATGCTCAACCTCCCGTGTTGGTCATTGCAGCGTGGATTGTGGTCTGTTTTTTTGAAGGATGGAATTTCTATCAGTTTCAGTCGTCTCTGTGATGAGTTCGAAGCTGCACTGTCTGGCTGAATTTCTGCGCTGTGGGTATTACATATTTACAAGTGAGGAAGTTCGTGTTCATTTGGTCTTTGATTTGTGAGAATATCAATTCTGTGCTTGCTGCGAGGGTCTCCATTGTGCCATTTCCGGGTGTCTTGCTTCTTCCGGATCTCAGAGCTCGTTGCGGAACTTGCTTTCCAAAAGCAGAGAGATTGTGGTGTGCCCGGTCATTGGATTTTGTGAGGGCGTCTACTGATTGGCTTAGTGGTTGGACGTGTGTTAAGAAAGCACTTTAAACTGCGCAGGAATTACAGAGGCGGGAGGTCATTGTCGACGAGTAGCACCGTATCGTCGGCGTATACGGCACGAGTACGCCATCATGGCGACATCATCGGCACTCGAAGTCACACCAGCATTCTCAAATGATTCGTAAGATTGCAGTCCCCTGAAGTTTTGGTTTTTTGTGGTTGTTTGTGTTAGATAGAAAGTCAATATGGTAAGCATTGTAGTCCAATTTGCACAAAGAAATTTCAAAATGCCCTATAGCCGCGCAAGACCGGACAATGCCTTCGGTGGGAACACCGGAGACACTTGCAGGTGCAAACCCTGAGTCCTAATTTCATCGAGATTAATTCCGATAAAGACCTGAAGTACAACTAAAATAGTGCTTAATGATATGACTATCGGGAGATTGCCCGATAGTTTTGCAGTACACATAGTACAATAAAGTAGCCGGGAACAAAACAAAGTGGTTTTAGTTGAACAGAAAACGAATAAACGGACAAAGAAACAGCGGGAGATCTCCCGAAAAAATTGGAAAAAATAATAGAGTTTCGACCGAGATGTTGACACCGCGTACAAAAGATGAAAGCGCTTCCTCGTGCAAACCATAGACAGCACATGAAATTGGCATCGGGATATATCCTGATGTCTGACAGGGCATAACATGAATAACGTGGAGAGAAGATTAGCGGGATTTCTCAAAATGCTCTTGTTCGAACATGACTGGTAAGAGAACTCGGAAAGGATTGCGTGAATAATGTCGATAGGAGTCGTATGCACTGGGGACTGAGGACGGTCTGGTAAGACACAAATCCAACGGGAGATCTTCTGATGATTTGAAGCATAAGTAATGATCAGTGCAATAGCAGAGGAGAAAAAATTATAATATGCAAGATGTTGTTCATGCCTGCACCTACTGGACATACTCATCGGGAGAACTCCCGCTGAATATGGTAGACGGCCTAAATTAAGGAGCGATTTAGAGCAGGACAGCATTGACGTTCAACAGGAATAATCCTGATGAAAACTTAGAAGACGGGATATGAGGTGGACTTCTGACCATTGTGCATGGCATTGCGCAAAGAAAATACATTGATCGACCTGCTTGCAGACTTGTCACCCATCAGGCTGTACAAGTTTATTGACTCAGTGGTACACACGTTCCAGTACATTAGCGAGAGCAATCCAGGAGCTGTGTTTCGATGCAACCGAAAAGTTACAACGTGGGGCCTTGAATGGATGGACCAGGCCGGAGGTGTTGCAATCATATGCCCTAGGCTCTCGTTCGAAGGCAAAGCTCACGCCACGACAGGCTTAGACGTCGTGGAGCTTCAAGGGCTAGATAACTCTACTATCCTCGTCATTGTCCGAGAGATGGTTCCCAAGAAGCAGGAAGCACGAACCTACGGCCTCATCCTTGACTATGCCACCATGGATCTCCAGATGTGCGAGTCTATAACAATAAAGGGATTTCTAGACAAGCCAGACGGATCTCATTCCTGGACACCAGCGGAGATGTCCAACGAATGGGTCGTTATAGACGACAGCCGTGGCGAGTCCAATACGGACATAGTACCAGTCGTTGCTACTGCATCAACGCCTTCTGCTGCAAAAAAGCAGAGGAAGAGGAAAGCCATAGCGGGTGGGCCAGGAGATGAAATTGTGGAGGAAGCAAAGGAGAAGGGTAGGGGTAAGAAGAAAAAAAAGGCCACCCCACTAACTATTGCGCAGGCAGTCAAAATGACAGAGGCTAAGGTCAGCAAGCTCGAGCCCGGTGAAATAAAGGAGATCAACAAGTTGTACAACCAGGTTTTCAAACCAATGTACAAATGGGACAAGAAGCCACTAGCCAATGCGAAGGAGGAACTCCTGCGGGTGCACTACAAGTTCCTCCACAAGGCAAAAGCCGGGGATCTCATATACAGAGCTATTGACCAGGATCGGCTCAAAGGGATTAAGAATAAGGTTCTTGTGGACAATGACTTCCACTCGGAGAACCGGTATATAACTGTCTTGCCCTTGAAGAAAGGACCATACAGGCCAAATAATCCAGTAGAGTTTTGGGACACGTGTCCGAGGAAGGAGAGTCTAACCACCAAATCCCACTACTACATTATTGGTGGTCAGCACACTGTTGAAGCAAATAAGGAGTTGATCGAGAAGAAACATATCACTCAGGCGGATAAGGTTGACGCTTCCATGTTCAACATCATTCCCATATGGGCGTTGCATGAAACGAAGAAGAATGATATCGTTCACCTTTCAAGAGCTCTCAACCAAAACCTCGCTGGTGAGCAGAAGGAACAGAGATTCGCACAGCAGCTTGCTCACGCTCGTGTGAAGTGGAAAGACATGGGGTCCCTGCACCCGTCATACGGAGGACGAGCGCACTCAGCAGCGTACCTTGTAAGTTTTACTGAACTTACACCCGAGTTATGCTTGTACATTGTTTTTTTCCTTCTTGGAAATCAGCGGGAGATATCCCAATGATTGTCCACAGCAAGACATATCCCGCTGTCGATAGGATCAGAGTAATATTCCTACTAGGCGGGAGAGATACAGATGTTATGAAAATGCACTGATCTCTCGCTGGCATTCAACGGGAATTATCCCATTCTTCACAACATAGTCCCAAATCAATCCAGCAACAGGATTTATCCCAATGACAAACACTTTCATTGTCTTCTGATTTCCAAGTAATCCCCAATATAACTCGCATTGTCGGCATTCATGTGCAGGGATTCCATTCTGTGATGTCTTCAATCTTCATTGGGCTCAAGAATGCAGACAACCCGGATTTGAAAATCCCGCTACTCTTCATGGAAAAGGATGAAGACTTCAACCGCTGGATTCAGATTGACAAGGACTTTCTGGTCAGAAAGCTTCCTGACGGGAATGGACCAAAATCAAAGGGTGTTTGTAAGCCGCTGGCATACACCGACTTCAAGCCTTTGTGAGGATTGCGAGATGAGGACTTGAACTACTTGACTAGCAGGTGGAGTAGGGAGTCGTGTGCATGAAGAAAACGGCTATAAACCTCAATATTGGGGGAATGCCGGTCACTCCAGTGGCTGTGGCAGCAGGTCGGGAGAAGAAGGTGAGGGCCATGAAGAACAAGCTCATGTGCCACTACAAGCAGTTTCCGCTTCCGAGCAAGAAGCCAGAGTACTCTCCCTACCCAGCAGAAGAATGGGAAGAGTTTGTGGCTGCGAAGAAGATTACCCGGGAACAAGTCGAGTGGTGGACGGATAAGAGCATGGCGATGGAGCTGGGCAAGAAGTGGCTAGAGGGTCGTACAAAGGCCCTGAACAAGACACACGATTCAAGTAACTGTCTAGAGGCGGTAAAGAAGATGTGGGAGATCTTCATGAATGCGCATACAGAGGAGATCCAAGAATATGTTGCCGAGGACTTCGGAAGGGACTATCAGCAAGATTTTGGCACACCTGGAGAGGCGGCGGCAGGATATGAAAGTCCGACTCTAGGATTGGCATGTAATTCATTACATTCCGGAGAAAGCGGATGGCTTCCCCCCTCTAGTGACAGGATCGCATTTCACCGTGTACTTGGTCTTGCTCTTTGCCTACGACAAAGTCCACGGTCCGACGAGCAGCTTCCACAATTTCTTCAGGAGTGCAATCGAGATGTCTGCTGTATATTTCTCGAGAGATTTGGACGAAGTGGACAAGTTGTACAGGCGGTCAAATATGCCTTGGTTCTCCATTGCCGCAGCGATGGAAATTTTCCGTAACCACATGACCGACAACATGGTCATTGTTAACGTGAACGGCGGTCCGGAAATTACTTCTTTTGCAATGGTAAGCCCTAATTCATTTTCTTTCCCATTATTTTTTGTAACTCAATCAATTTCCAGTGCATTGATATTTGCTTCTACAATGCTGTCAGGTCTCCTCGAATAAGGTTATCAAAGTTGTTTATGACTCCGAATCAGAGTCCAAGGCAATTTTGGTCGACCGACAGATTTGGAAGCAATTGCATAATGCTCAATTCCTTCGTGAGGAGGATAAGGACAAAGAAGAAGAGGAGGGTGGGGGAAAGGAGGGTGGGGGAGATGGCGATGAGGAAGAGGAGGAGGGACGAGAGGGCGATGAAGAAGAAGAGGAGGGACGACAAGACGGCGAGGAGGGGAGAGGAGAGGGTGAAGAGGGAGGGGGAGAGGCTGGAGGAGTTGGCGACGATGCTGACATCGTTCCTTCGGATCACCGCTTGTCTTCACAAAGTGAACAGGGAGACGAAGTTGTCGCCACCGCAGGGGAGGGTGATTCCTCTCATCAGGGAGTGCAGGACGATTCTCCAGACCACCAGACCATAGGAACAGACACGGGACGTCAGGACAACGCTTCGGACAAGGAAGACAGTACCTCCCGCATAGAGAGTGATCATGACGATGAGGAAATTCAAACTCCTACTCCTCTGATCACCGCAAGTACCCCTCACGCCGAGGAGGACATGGAGAAAGACAAGGAAACTAGTCCAGGCAGAAAGGTTAGTCATTGTACCTAATCATCGAGATATTTCTTGCTGCCAGTTCCGCATTGCACATAATCATTTGCTGAGGAAATCCTACGTGTTCTAATTGCAGGATGAGACTGCATAGAGACGGACGCCACGTTCAACGGAGAAGATAGGCACGGTAGGGCGGAGGATGGCCTCAAGCTCAGCACTCGTTGAGGTCGAGTCAGGTCGGCGCAATGAGTTGAGGACGAAGATGAGACTGGATATCAGCCTCCCTCGTGATGACCCTTCGGTTAGTCGGCCGCATGCCCCTCAGTAGCCTGCAGGGAATGAAGGCCCCAGCGTCTCCTCCCCTACACCGTCCGAAGCAAAGGTTGCTTCGACGGGGACTCCTGAAGCGACAAACGTTGCGTCCATTCTTCTTACCGTTGCAGTACAGGGAGGAGCTGCATCTGCAAAGGACACAATCGTTGACATAGTGCCCCCCACAGCAGAGTCTTCACATGACGTACCTTCGAAGTCGGAGCAGTGCGTCGGTGCAGCGGGAGATCTCTCAATCCCGGGTGATCATGCTTCTTTTCCTGGACCTCGGCATTTGAAGGGGAAGGAGCCGATTACTAATGCAACGAGAGATATCCCGTTGCCTGAGACACCTGTTGTTCCACCGTTCGCGAAAATGGCGGATACCATTATGGCGGATACAATGGCGGACCTCACGCAAATGAGTCCGGATGTGGCTGGACCGAAGGTGAATCCAATGATTGCTGTCCCACACCGAGGACGTACATATGCGGACATGGTTTCCTTGAAGAGTACGTTTAAGGATCTTTTGAATTTGCCAGCTTTTCATGCTAGATAGACGTGCCAGTTCGCGAGTAACAGCCGGTCCAAGTTTCCGGCCGTCTGGGAGGCGCACTCATTTCTTTATCACGACATTTTTCAGATAGCCTCTGACAGTGGACCGGTGAAAACAGAGGAAAGGGCCGAAGGACACGGAGGTCAAAGGAGTGCGAAAGTTGAGAAAGCAGAAGGGGCGAGGAAGGAAGAAGCCGTTGTGAGAGGTAATTCATGTGACACCTTCCGTATTTCTAAGGGTTTCATTGAAGTTCCTTTTGCTTTTTTATGGACTTGTCTCTAATTGGGCTTTGCCGTACTTGTCTGCAGATTGTGGTGGACCTTCAGCGACGCAACCAAGCACATTGGAAAAGGTATTTTGTGGTCCTTGACTTGAATGGAGTGCTTCTTCACAGGTCATACGAGCGTAATAATCCCCATATTGAGCGTCGCCCGGGTGTTACCACGTTTCTTAATTGGTTGCGTTGTAGAGCGGATGTTGCATTCTGGAGTAGTGTTATTCCAAAGAACATGGACAATTTGTTGGACATTGTCCTCGCGGATTGTTCCTTTGGCCGTCGAGATGTCATTTGTCTGTGTCAAAGGGCATGCACGAAGTCCATGTAGAGGGCCCCATCTGCACTCAATAAGCCAATCTTCTTGAAAGATCTGACGACATTTGCGAACATGGCCAATTTGTCCACATTGGATAACATTCTTCTCATTGAAGACAGTCCAGAAAAGAACATCTTGAACGATGCTTATAACGCTGTTTTTCCTCAGTCCTTTCGTGGTGAGTTGCTCGACAACTACCTCTGCATGCAGTTGATGCCGTGGCTTGATAGCCTCCTTCTTTCGAATGAGGCGGTGCCGGTGTATGTGAAGGCGAATCCCCTTCCTGGTGGGCAGAATGCAGTGGAATAAGATTCCACATTGGGCTGGGCAATCATTACCGGAATTCAGCATCGTTGATTCCTATTGGCATGGGGCTTCATCAGGATATTTCCCGTTGCTGGAGACAACAGTTTCTTGGAATGATGTTTCATAATTGTCTGATTACAAATTGTAATTTTAATTCTAAATGCTGTTGTAAATTCTTGAGTAAACATTTCTCTGAACTTGTAATTGTCAAATAGTCAATACATTAGCAAATATGGATCATGATTGAAGTGATACTTCTTGACAATTCATTGCATATGCACACTCGACTTGTTCCTTCATGGTTCCTTGTTTACACCCAACATGAATTCTATGTGAGCTGTGATCCCGTATTTGCTGTTCAATTATTGGTCACATGCATAATTTTTGAGCTTCCCCGTCATTTTTTAGCTGTCCCGGTATTCCTTGGCAAGGACTCGCGACCATGATTGTACTTGTAGCTCGTAATTCAGATGCAAGATAATTATTGCATCTCATGCTTGTTGAGTTTCGTCTATTTTAAGTTACCGCATTACAAATTCGTAGGCATACTTCCATGTCATCGATATCCAGTTCGTATACAATAATAAAAGAGTGTATTTCTACTATATTGGGAGATCTCCCGTTGGGCAAGGGTTCTCCGTCTAGTTCTGTGTCCATTTGAACCTCTTGAGATCTACCATTTATAAGATCTGCATAATGTGAGTGTCCCTTTTAAGCTTACCGGGAGATCTTTTGTTGTTTAGCGGTTCTCAGTGAAGTGGCTACCCATTCTTAATTCAACGGGAGATCATTACTTGTTTACTTATTTTCAGTGTAGTGATTGTCCGTAATAAATCATAGGGATACCTCTCATTGTTTACTGGCTCTAAGTGAAGTGACTGTCCATTCTAAATTCATCAGGATACCTCCCGTTCTTTGAAGGTTCTCAATACAATGAGTCCCCTTTGGAATAACATCGGGAAATCTCCCGTTCTTTAGAAATTTTGTCCTCCTCTGTCTGACAAGTTAACTTCCTTGCTATGTTCTGATTGTGCAGAAGGCGGCTGTCATTGTTCTTACAGGTGATTTATGCGTGGAGGGTGGTGTTCTGGATCTTCCGGAAATAATCGACGTTCCCTCTGGTTTCCATGACTTCCTTAGTCACTTGGTTGAACGGGCTCACTGTAGGTTGTATTCCTCCATGCATTTGTCTACTTTGGAGGTGCTTATGCGGCGACTTCTCCCGCGAAAGACTTGGAAAGGGTTTCATTTTTTTGCTGGTTCGAACATTCCTAACAAGAATAATCCTTATCCATACCGTGGGGCATTACTAAACCGGATCTTAGGTAGCCCTAGGCTGCGCAACTTTTTTTTGGATCAAACTATTGCAGTACTTCAGATAGATCCTCTTGAATGGCCACGTTCTCATTTGATAGGTCCCTCTGTAGGCGTGAGGGATGATATTGATCTCCTGAAATTAGAAGATCCATGGTATGTACGGAAGGAGCTACTTATAGTTGGGAATTCTGTTACGCATTAGTCAAGTTCAGTAGTTTAGATACTATAAGGATTGCCTTTCTTTTTTTTTGTGGGCAACTTTTTGATTGTTACCTTCTTTATCGGTGTTAATAAAATGTGGTGACCCTTTTTCACCTTTTCTTTACTTTCAAGTTTCATTCCACCGTGCCAACAGTCCTCTTGTCCTGTAAGTTTGAATGCGGGAATTACACCGGGAGAATTCCGGATTCTTATTCTGCAGGGAGATACTAATGGGTTAGACAGTGCTTGCTTACTAGTCTTTGTAATAATCTAAGTTGAATGATATTTGTTTTCATTGTTTTCTTGCAACACTTTAGATCCCAAAGTCTGGGATATGCACTACAACGGCAACTTTCCCAATGAATCTTCTCTACTGTTAGATAGAATAAATGTACTATGGATGAAATATCTTAGTTATTATGTTTCTTTGTCCTCTTCTTGGGTATGAACATGGTCTACTTCATTCTAATCTTCCCACTTTCATAGGCGCTGCGGTCTTGAAAACCAATAGAACGGAAGCTCTCCCAATGTAGTCTCCCAGGACATAGTCTAAAATTACTCCTAAAGTCCAAAAGTAGTTAAATATGGCATACAAACAAAAAACTGCCAAACCCATTAGTTTATTGAATATAGCTGACAATTTTTGAGCAAGTGAATCATCATTACATTTGTCAAAACAATAACTTCTCAAATAAAAATAAAAATCTCCTTTAAATCAACTTACTAATTTGAGCTAGGAGGTAGAATGCGTGAAGATTGCCATGTAATATAGTCATAAAGGTTACCTTACTTTCTAGATGGCACTACACATTAATCTAATCAAATGAAATCCAGATACTCTATAGACATCAAATACTAAGCTATGCTCATTCACGAGGTTATCATGGACACTGCAGAGATTGTCAATAATGATTATGCAATTCATTATGAAGAATTTAGTTAGCCAAGTATTATAAAAATCATAGGTCCATCACACTCTGCCACGACTGCACACAATCCCAACATAGAGAGGACCATTGTCTAGTTATACAATGTTATGTTGGAACCCACACACAATTCAATATATTTTACTTTCAATTGGTGATCCTGTGCTTGGACTCCCTTGCCATCTCATTTGCTCCCTAATCACTAGATCCATTTGTTCTAACTTGCTAGTGAAGTGAGAAAATCAACATCACCTTGAAAATTAATGTCACTATAAAATTTTATTTTTGTGAAAATGAATAGAATACAATAGTATTTCAAGTGAACCTCCATTACTTCAAAACAATATGACTTTGGTAAAATAGTGCTATACGCACTACGAGGACAAGTTAATATAGTACACCCACATTGTTGCTAGATGTAAGGTAAACCACCACATCACATGCAAAAGTTCCATTCCATGAGTGACCCATTAATTGCAAGCTTTACATCAACCTATAACCAATTTTTTCAATGAATGAGATTTAGGCTACATAGGCCAGGGTTCAATTAGTAGCCACAATCAATGTTTTAGGTAATAGGAATGGAGCGACAAGGGACCACAATAGGACGTTTCACCTTTTCTTGGCCTTTATATTGTAGCCATGTTAGCAAATATTCAGATCTCTTTAAGTAAATATGATGATCATTACAAATATGCTTTGTATTCTCAAGGAGGGCACTTGGTTCTACTACTACAAACCACATGCGAACAAGTGGTTTCTAATAAACTATAATTTCAACCTAAAATATTGAGCATTGTTTGGTAATGACTATAGGTTTCTAATGCCAAAATTTCCAACTCAAACGACATATAGAATGATTTCTAGAAGAGGTTGAAAATGAACCTAAAATGGCTTATTTTTCAACTCAAATATTTATAGAGAACACATTTAGATGACCGTTGCATCAATATTCAACTCAAAATGAGCTTTCAATAGAGAGTTATTTTTAGGAATTTTTGGTTCATCTTTCAAACAATTTTTTAGGATATAATATAGGGGTGTGAAAGTTATTTTTCAGTTCTGTAGTATATCTATTTACTTCAAAAATTTGTAACTAATTATCATTAGCAAATAAAAATACCAATAATTCAAAGCATAAACTTTCAAATTAGGAAAATATATTCATATTTTTTTTGTTTTCATTTATTTAAATTTTAGGATATAATATAGGGGGTACAAAGTTTTGGTCGCATGTAGTTTGGATTAGATACACTAAGTGCACCCCCCGTGTTTGTATTAGTACTAGGATAGTTAGTGTGGGGACTCTTTTGTTAAAATGACATAATATGCAATTGTCAATAAACAAACTATTTGGGGTGAGAAAATCTCATTCTAAAAAGAGTCAAAACTCTACTAACCCTATTGGGCAAGTTTCAAGAAAAATTAAAAATTCTAACTACAAACGCCATGATCATGAAATTCATTGCCTCAAAGATGTTGAATTCTTTTTCCACATTTGTCAAATGTTTGTTTCTTAATTTTCACCATTGGGATTTCAAATAAAACAATTCTTTACTAGACAAAAAGTCATCAAAAAATGATAGTAGTATAATACTACTATATTTGATTTTCTTGAGTGGTAGGGTGAGTTAGATTGTTAGAATGAGGTAGCCCCTTTATTGCTTCTAAATTTTGCATGAGTATACCTAACAAGATGTTGTATTCAATAGTGTAGAGTCTCAATTTTGTGTAGAACAAAAATATATTCCAAGAGAGCTCCAGGTCTACTACCCTTATCTTACAAGAATCAAACAAAATGAAGTTGTTTTTTCACTTCAAATGTTAAAAGCTCTCAATCCACGTGGTTAATTGGGATGAAATTTTTCCACAAATGTATATAGTAGTCTAATTACTTCTGTACAATTGAAGTTCAAACAAAAATTTCAATTTTTAATGTTTGTCAATGCATTAAAAAATGGTAGCCATTTTTGACAATTTCTCAAGAAAGACAACCCCAGTCCTTTAAGGGTTAAACTTCCGCATTATATTGAATCATTTATTATATTTTCAACAATGAAGTTTAGGTCATTTCACTCTAAACTTGTGTTAAGTTATAAAGAACAAATTTATTGTTTTTCCTCTTCACAAACATCAAGGAATTGAAGGAGGTGCCATTACCTATTTTATTTGTATTTCTAGATCTTCCATATATTTTTTCCATCTTTATACACTTCAAAGATAGAGTTTGGATAGTCTTTATTTTTTTTCTTGTATACAACACCAATGGGAAACAATTACAGCTTGTTTCATTCTAGATGTTTCAACATGCTTTTTTTCTTGTTTGTCATATTTTTAGCTAACATTCCTTTGTGTTCCGGAAAAACAAGACTTAGTATTTCAAATAGACTATAGGAAAATACTCATTGCAAAGTATAACTCATACATTCGCTGAATTTCCAAACCCAACAAATTTTAAGGAAATTGAAGTGAAATTGTAGTAGGAGATACATCCTCTTAAAAGAAAATCTACATTTGCTTAATCCAATCTTGCCTTCTTGGCACCATTTTGTAGTGTTTGCATGAGTTTGAAATAGTATACAAAAATGACTAAAAAACCATCCAATTCTTGTGAGGGTTTGCTTGAATGCTATTTGGAAGTAATGATTTTGGAAATTTGGCTTCATTGTAATATTTTTGACTTAAGTTTTCTAGAGAAGAAAATGCTAGCAAAAACAATAACAAAATAAGATGTTATGTATTTGATTGCAAGTCTTGAAAGATGATATGAAAGTGAGTGTAAATCCTAAAATAATAGATTATGATTTAAAATAATAAAAGATAGAATTGTAGAAAATTATAGTTCATTTATATATTTGTATAACAAAAATATTCTTGGATTCATCTCCAGTTTGAAAGTTGGCTAGTTATAACCCTAGATTTGTAAGGTGTCTCTACTAGTTAGGATAAATTATTTAACCCCTACAGTTCCTTGGCTGTGTTTTCTCCAAAAATGCTCCAAAACTGCCATTTCTAGTACATGTAACAAATTTTTAGAATTTTTTTTGAACACATGCAGCTATAGGATCTTGTAGTACACTGGTTTGTAAAGATGTGGAAAAAATTTCAAAAATTCCCACCATGTGGATTGCAAGATGTTAGCATTTGAATTGACAAAAAAACCTTTTTTGGCCCTACGAATAATTAGGCAATTACACTTCACAAGGTCATGTGCATTTGTATGAAAAATGTTGAAAATGATGGTGCTTATTTGGTTTCATTTTTTTTTTTTAAAGTGATTTCTTTTTATTTGTTCAAATTGCCCAGCCTAGAAAAAAAATTATATATATAATAATTACTTTTTAACCATGTAACCAATAGTTATGAAAATCATTGGGCCTTCAAGAAAAGAATCATTCACATATTGGATGAAAATTTCAAAGGATCATTGAGAAGAGTATAGCAATGATGGTGTCAAAGATGAAGTTATCAATAAGTAAGTAAAAGAATTTTATGAACAACAATAATAATATTGTTCTGAGTAAATTCTCCACTCATTACCTTCTAGAGCACCAAATGTTTGTTGAATGGACAACTGGAAGTCTGGAAGGTGATGATGAAGAAATGTAATTCATGGATGTTAACTTTCTAAAAATTTGTCAAAAAATGGAGACATTCATCTTTTTTGTGGAAAATTAAAAAACAATTTGATTAGATGCACTAAATCACAAGTTGTGCTCATGAGAAAATCCAAGCAAATCTAGCAACTTGGGCATCTTTTGCAAAAATTTCTCATCTACTTCTAAAATTGGGCATAACATAAATACAAAGCATTGTTAGAAAACAAACTATTTTGGATGAAACAATCTCATTCTAAGAGGAGTCAAAATTCTACTAAGCAAGTTTGAGAAAAAATATTTCCTTCTAAGTACTACAAATGCTGTGATCATGAAATTTATTGCCTCAAATCTCTTGAATTCTTTTATCACATATTTCAAATGTTTATCTCTTAGTTTTCACTATTAGGATTTCAAATAAAACAATTCTTCAGTACACAAGAAATCATCAAAAAATGACTAGTGTGTTGCTACTGTATTTGACTTCCTTGTTTGGTAGGGTGAGCTAGAACAAGGTAGTTCCTTCATTTGCTTCTAAAATTTAATGTGAGTGTACCCAATAAGATGTCGTACTCAATGGTGTAGAATCTAAATTTTGTTTGGGAACAAAAGTATGTTCCAACATGGCTCTAGATCTATTGACCTTGTCTTTTAGGAATGAAATTAAATTTTCTTTCTCACGTCAAATGTTATGATCTTTTAGTCCACATGATTAATTTTTAATTTTGGTCGATGCGCTAAAAAATGATAGTTTTGACAATTTCTCAAAAACAAACAAACCCTAGTCCTTTGGAGGTTAGACTTCTCCATTGTATTGAATCATTTATTTCATCTTCAACAATTAAGTCCACATGATTTCACTCTAAACTTGTATTAGGTTACAAAGAACAAAATTATTGTTTTTCCTCTTCATAAACATCAAAGAATTGAAGAAGGTGCCATTGCCTATTTTATTAATCTTCCATAGATTTTTCATCTTTACACACTTCAGATATTCATTATTTTTTGCTTACATAGAACATTGGTAGGATTATTGCTTGTTGCATTCTAGTTGTCTCAACATGCTCCTTTCTTTTGTTTGTCATATTCTTAGTAATATTTGCTTTAAGCTTGCATTCCTTTGTGTTCTTGCAAAATAAGGCTTAGCACTTCAAACAGGTGGTAGGAAAATACACATTGCAAAGTGTAACTAATATATTGGCTGAATCTCCAAATCCAACAAATTTAAAAGAAAATGAAATGAAATTGTAGGAAACATAAGCTCTTAACCTCTAAAGGACCATTGTCCCTTCGGGGGACATTACGTTTTTGGGCACGTACATACGGATTGAAATTTTCTCCTGATTTTTTGAAACTTTTTCTGGGAGGTAGAAAAGCTAATTAGCTTGGTGGGAGTATAATTATTTTCACAATCGGTGCCCGGGAACAAAAGTTATGACCAAATGGGCAGTGCGGGCAACAAAAGAAAATTTGCAATTTTTTCTTTTTCTTTTTCTTTTACTATTTTTTTCTCTTAGATTATTTTTTTGTCTATCTAGAAAGCTTTGATTCATTTCATTTGGATTTGTTATGAGAAAGTTATGGAAATTCTTGTTTTTCGGATAGTTAGAGCATCTTTTTGAAGAAAATAACTTGTAGGATTTATTTCTGAATGCAAATTTTACAATTTTTACAAAAAAAAAAATTGTATAGTTTAGTTTACTTGCTAGAACAATCTCACCATTGGAAGTAGTGCATTTCAATTCCATTTGAAATATATGAATATTTTAGATTTCCCTTCTGTCTTTGTACCTACTTCTACTTAACAGTTTCTTTAATAATATAAATTAAGTTTTTTTGAATTTTTTTTTTAAGATTCTCAACTCAATTCTCCAATTAAAAAATTTTAAGCTCAAAACTCTGTACTGCAAAAAATTTAAAATTTAAAATGTTCAAAGTCAAAAAATCCAGTCCCACATGTGTTGAAAAACTTGTTTTTTTCTTTTTAAACATAGATATCTTGCAATCTGTGCGATCAAAAATTCTGAAATTTTTTCCACACATTCTCATACTAGTTAGGTGTAAGATTTCACAATTAGATGTGCAAAAAAAACATTTTTAAGTTTTTTCACTCTTTGCTATAAAAATGGCAGTTTCGGGGTGATTTTTGGCAAAAAAAGGCCTTGGACCTTTAGGGGTTAAATAAGGCGCCCCATTTGCTTAGTCCAATCTTGCCTTGGCGGCACCATTTTATAGTGTTGGGATGAGTTTGAAAGAACCTAGAGCAAAGATTAAAAAACGATTTTTCATTCCAGTTTACTTGAATGCTTTTGGGAGGTAATGATGTTTGAAATTTGTGCTTCATTGCTGTATTTTTTACTTTTCTAGAGAAAAAGATGCTACCAAAAAGAAAAAAGAGACTGAATTGCCTTCCTTGTATATTTTGGCAATTTGTACCTCCTTCCTTTGATTTGAATTTTACACACTAAAAGCACTAATTGCAAGCTTGAATCCAACTAATGAAATGAACCTTACAAAGTTTAGTGTCAGTTATACCAATACTATTTTGAGTATTTGAAGAATTTAGAAAATTGACTGTTTTATGGCAATTTGAAGTTTGAGCCTATGGCCACAGTCTATTGATTTCTACTTGTAGAATGACACGAAAATTTGGCTCGCACCATGATGTTTTACATTGTAATATACAGGTTTGGTGAAAAAAATAAGATTGTTCATGTGAAATGTGTAATTCTTATGAACTCTCTTCCATTTTCCTTCACAAACTCACAACAACAATTTCAAATTTTTACAAAGAAATCCAAAACCTTTATTTACAACTGCAAGAAGGCATGCCAAATCATCTTTGCAAAGTAAATGTGATTGTTTTTTTCGTTCATTACCAGTCACAAAATGGGAGCATGCCAAGTGATGAATCTTGACGTCTACTTCTTTGATAATAGGCTCACTCATCATCTATTAGACTATTCTATGAAGTGCAAAGCGTCACTTTTCCATCCACCGGCTATTCCATTCCAAGCAGTTGTGCATGCACTTGCAAAACGACCATAACATTTAGTAGCCTTTAGAGAGGCTGTCTTTTCCTCTCTTGAGTTCTCATCCATGAAGTTCATCCACACATCATCAATACCTTAAGTTTGGTTGCTTGTTTGTTTTATTTCTTTTGTTTGTTTGTTTTGTTACGGTGAGATCTCTCAGACCGTCTGTCCTCTAGTTGCGTGCTTGGTATTTTCAGAAAGCTCTTGACAAGGAAGAGTGCACGGCCTTGGTTTCGTGGCATTTGGAGCTACGATACAGAAGTTATTGAGTTTCAAAGTAGTAATGGATCAAAAAATTACAAAATTATTTTACTTTGATTTTGGTTGCATTCTTGGTACCGTTGGAAAGCCCCTAGCGAGAAGGGGCAAACAGGCTTTGTTTTGTGGTGTTTGGAATGACGATGTGAAAATTACTGAATTTCAAAGTTTTTATATTATGACTTAAAAAAATAAAATAAAACTTTTCCTTTTGTTTTGGCTGTGGCAACGGCACTGACAAGGCACACGACTATAGTGGAGAATTAAAGTAAGCTCCAATCCTGAGATAGTGGCAGAACATTTTATTTTGTACCCCATTTTTTGGCTAATACGGGGACCAAGCCAACAAATCTACAAATAAATGCTAAAATCGTTTGCTATAAATCCAAAGAGTCCATTGTGTCACCTACCAATGTCATTCCGGTAGTCATGCATGCATTTGCCAAACGTTCTTTTGTCAACAGAGTAGTAACTTAGTTGTTGCACATTTTTCAATGGGTATGCAGTCTGCTCCGGTACTTGAGGGGTTAAGGTAGCAATACCCATAACCGTCAAATTAAGGGTTTTGAACATGATTATTATTAATAAACATTTAGCAAATTACAGGATCCTATTAGTAAGAGAAAAATAATGCCTTTGTACTTTCAAATGTAATATTTGGATATTGTGAGAATAAGTTATGAATTTTTAAAGAGCCAAGTGCAAATGCACCTAATACCAACATTAGGGTCAAATGTTCAAATGTAGTACATCATTGTAATCACATCTATTCACTTTCGTAGATTTTCTAAGATTTAGAGGTGATGGTTACGGGTACAATGATGGTTATGGATGCGGCTACCTTAAGGACCCAAGAATCTGTAAGACTGATTTCCATGGAACTTATTAAGCTGCTAAGCTTTCCAAGCTTCCCCCATTAGGCAGGATTTCCAGTTCGACTTCCAAAGGTGGGCCGGGAGCCTCTCTGTTGCAGCCAGCTTTCGGGCCGAGCGGCGAGTGCCTGCATCTCGTGATTCTCGTCTTGTCTCGGCCACTTTCATCGTAACTTACGTTACCGGCCCCCGGGCCCCCCTCCCTCGCTGTCTCGGCCCTTGGAGACCGCACTCCCCGCAGGCAATTCAGTAGCTAGGTTTTCACGTCCTGCTCAGACGGACGGACGGACGCGCCACAGCTTGGCCCCTTCACTTGCTCCGGCCCTGATCGATCATTACCAGACTGCTGACACTAACTGATGCTGGCAGGAAGCTCATTAGTCTCGTTCTTCGGGTTTGCCGAGTTGTTTCGACGACGGACCGCAGATTTCTCTTGTTGGCCCACGCCGACGGACCGACCCTGCACGCGTTCACGGCAGGCAGGCAGACAGGCCCTAGCCTCCGCGTTCGTTTTCTCCGGCTCGGAGGCTCTGAGGCAGGCCAGGCCAGGCCGTCCTGCAGGGGTGTCGGGGTCACGAACTCAGTCCGCATCTAGCAGAGGCGCAATGCCGGCGCAAGCGTTTCGGGGAGTGCAAGCAACGGCGTCCTTTGGGCAATTCGGTGTCGCTGGGACTTTCTTCTTGCTGCTGCTGCTGCTGCTGCCGCTGGAGCTGTTAATGTAGCTTCCCCCCGCGGGGTGGTTCATCGGGAATTTAGGGCACACCAGCCGGGTGGGATCGTCGTTCAAGTCGAATCCCGACGGGCGGTTGGTTTGGGGCAGCGGCGGGGCGGCGATGGATTCCGGTTCCTCGCACGGTTCCTCGCATGATGGAGTGGACCATCGCCTTTTTCGGCAAATCACCCGAGACAGTGAGAATCCTTCCATTTTGGACGCTGGCGTACTCGTTTCTCAAAAGTACGAGACGGAGATCATATGGGGTCGAATTTGCAGCGGTGGATTTGTTGTTTTTGTTCTTCTTCCTGGGTTCATTCCGAAACATGTATACAATTCCTACCTCCCTACCTGCAGTAGTCGATCTTCCATCCCCACCCCCGTGACGTCTTTCCAGGCTGAAGCCCCGGTCGCAGGGTGTCCGTAATTGCGGAGCAGTGTAGTGGTAATATGCGCGTGTTTGGGGTTTCAACTGTTTCAATTGTCCGCCTGCTTTCTCTCACGGTATTCCTTAATAACTGGAATCACCTCGAGCTCCCGTTGGCACTCGAGGTTGCCGGGGCGTAGTCTTGTTTCCCCTGCTGAAGTGAAGCCCGGCGTCTGCTAAATTGTCAATATCTCCATGCGTAGGTTGCTCTCCCTGCCCGCCTGCAATTTTGGGGCTGCGGTGGGATCTTTGTCGAGACTATTAATGGTCTATCCGGATGCTGAGATACAGTTGCGGACGAACTGGTAGCGCGTAGACACCCTACCTCCGTTCGTCTGCTTGGAGTTCTGCAATTTTGCACTGGTTGTAGAGACCTTGTCATGTAATGTTGAAATTGTGCGAGCTTGTCCTCCTGTCCCATTTCAATACCGACGTGGCATACCGGAGGTTTCCTGCTGATGCTTGGTCATGGGCCGTCTGAACTTGATACGGAAATGTACACGTCCTGCGTCCGTAGTGATGATAGTCGATGCTTGTAGGAGGTTGTCCCGTTGTCCTCTAGGTTTTTGTGAATTTCGCCTGCCTGGATTGTCGAAGAAGCTTCATGTCTCTTCCAGGACAGGAAGGAAGGGCGTATTAGTTCATTCCTTTCTCGATCATGGGAGACATATGCGCGAAAGGGTAGACAATCAGGAGCTTGTGTGACACCCGTTTCTATTGCACAGTTGCAGTTGGTCGCGTCACGGTGATTTACGTTTGCCTCCATGTAGCTGAAGTTCTCGAACGCCCGGCCGCCCAATTATCCTCCAGTCTAACCCTGCAGCATGTGCAGGGCTCCTGCAAGAGATGCTGAAAGCAGCCAGGACTGGCAAGGCATCAACTGAATGGAAGGTACAATTTTTTTTAGTTTTTTTCATGTCATGCAAGTGAGGATGCCGTCGTCCATCGGGATTGTAATGACGGTGATGCAATGTCTTTTTTGCACCTTGGTGTTTCCTTAGCTCTCGGATTCGCAGCTTACATGGCTGTTTGTAATCCGCTCGGATGTGTATATTCAGTGCACAGTTTTAGGTTCCGAATTGCAGCATGACGAGTGGTTGAGTAGGCTGTTGGGCAGTCCCTCGGGGGAATGCAAAAGGAGCGGTTGATGGCAAAGCAGAGTGAGAAGCGTTGAACAATGTGTGTGCAGGTGCTTATTATGGACGAAGTGACAGTTAAAGTGATATCATGCTCATGCAAGATGGCTGACATCACGGATGAAGGAATCTCGTGTATGTACTCGGTACTGCCTACTTTATATAATGTTTGTCGTAAATGAGCTTTCATGTTGTAGTTCGTAGACTACTCGTACAAGTGTGGGGCCGTGATGCCAGGAAACAGACAGAGGAGAACAAAACGTGAACCGTGATTCTGTCCCTCTTTTGCAGTGGTCGAGGATTTGAATAAACGCAGACAACCCCTACCTGCTCTGGAGGCAGTGTACTTCATTCAGCCATCTCATGACAGGTGATATGACCTTATTGACAAGCCTGTGACGAAAAGCCTTCCGATGTTTGCTTTGCCTGATTAGGCACTGGTTTGTGTACACACATCGGCCCAACTCTTTAAAGAGTCGTGTACGTGAAGGAGATTCAGATATTAGATTTGTGAGTCCATTGAGGCTTGACTTAAAAAGAGTTGGAAACATGCACGTGAGGACTTACAGTAGAATCGGTCGGGTACTTGGGTTGTCTTGCTTCTCCTTCGATGTAAAACTTTTCATTACTGCTGTGTGCAGCGTACGAAAATTCATGCAAGACATGTCAGGGAAAACGCCTCTTTATAAGAAGTGAGTTACCGTCCGTCAACTCATTTTCGTTGGCAGATATTTTCCCCTGTTCTGCTACGGTAGGGATCGTGTCAACATCTACTGCTTAGGGTACGCATGCGGCGGGCCCTTTGGAGATCGTGAAACAAGTTGCATGATCGTTGTGAGTGTGGGTGCTGCTACAGTTGACATGGGCACCGATGAAGTGGTTGTACTAGTGTGTAATTTTGAGACTGCAAAAGACGTGCGCTGGCATCTTTCTCTGTGTTGTTCATGTGGATTCGTGACCGACGAGTACTGTTTTTCGGGGTTTGCCAGAGCATACGTGTTTTTTAGCTCACCCATAAATCGCCACCTACTTCAACAAATCAAGGGCGACCAATCTGTTTTGTCCCGAGTTGGAGCACTTCGAGAGGTGAGCTGGTTGGCACCTGTAGGCTTCCATTTGTTTAGACTAGTCGACTCGCATTTGGGCGTCGGATTCTCTTTTCACATGCAATCTTTTGAATTGTTTGGCATGGTATCCGGGGACATGCTCTTTTGTTGCCGCTTATCGTGATGTATGCGTGCACCAATGCAGATGAATTTGGAGTACTTGGCCATAGACACGCAGGTATTTCTTGACGGCACTTGTAGTGGACCTATGGCTTTATCTGGTTGTATGCTGATTGCTGTGCCGGGCGATACATGCCTTTGCCACGGCAGATCTGCTGGAGCTGTGGACTGTCTCAGGTGGCTAGTGGCGCTTGTGCATGTCGTACTCGCCTTAGTAGAGCCTGCCGATTCGAGGAATGTGATGCCCGAGGTGTTTCGTGCTGCAGGGCTTTACAACCGACAATGATGTTGCCTTGGAGCAGTTATTTGGAGAACACAGCGAGGGCACAAGGGACTATGACGCTTGCATTGAGACTATTGCTACTCGACTTTCCACTGTATTTGCGTCTTTGAAGGTGCTAGCAGATTCGTGTATTTGTACGCCGTTGTATTATGTTGACTTTGGCACTGTCATAGGGAATTAGTGTCAAACTTTGGCGATTTGGAGCTTGCTTTGTTTCCTCGCTGATGGATTCCGTGTTGCCGTTTCAGGAGTTCCCCTATGTGCGATACCGTGCTCCTAGGTCCGTTATGGATGCATCGACGACCACAGCAGCTCGTGACCTTGTACCCACCAAGGTGGCCGCTTTACTCTGGGATAAGCTGATGAAGTACAAGGCATCCTTGCTGAACTTCCCACAATCAGAGACATGCGACCTCATCATCGTGGATAGGTCCATTGACCCCGTAAGTAGACTTTCCAGGAGTTGGATGGATTAAGATATCTTTCTCCTGTTTCGAAGTTGTAGTGCATTCTGTGTCTTTTTTCGAATTCTTGGAGTTGAGAGTTTCCGCTGAAATCGAAGTCCGCATATTTGTTCTTCCCAGCGGCAGGTCCGTCTGTAGGGACACGGCCTTGTGCTTTAAGTTATCGAGAAGTTCAGTCTGGCAAGATTAAGAGTTTCATCTGAAAGATTGTTGCAGGTGGCTGCAGTAATACATGAGTGGTCGTACGATGCTATGTGCCATGATCTCTTAGACTTGGAAGGCCACAAGTATGCTTATGAGGTATGGAACGTTTGTTTTTTCAGTTGTTGGGTCCCCTTGTGCATTTACTGCGAGACAGATGAATGGGACGGTGCAGTGTTCAGGTCATTTTTGTGGTTTTCTTTTGTAAGTGCAGTGTGTGTGCTAGAGGATCGTGTGTTGAGAGCCGAATGTTTTCGTAGCTCCTCTCTATTGGATCTTGTTGGTGATTTTCGGGTGCAGTCTGGAGAAGTGGAGAGTACGTGGTCGTTTGATGTTCCTTTGTGAATTTGCAGATAATGAATGGAAGCAGAAAGGAGCGCAAAGAGGTGCTGCTGGAGGAACACGACCCGATTTGGGTGGAACTGCGCGATCTTTTCATTGCCGATGTGCGTCATTTTGGGTCCTCTGATTCTCTCCAGTGCTTGTGGCTTTTTTGGGGCCTGAAATAGTCAAATTGAAAAAAGTATGTGTGGTCAATTCTGGAACAGGCAAGCTTGCGTCTGTCGGATAAAATGGCAATGTTTACAAATAAAAACAAAGCTGCCCAACTGCAACTGGGTGCGAGGTACAGTGCGCCCCTTGCCTGGCATGCATCGAGAAAATGTGTGCTTGAAAGTTTTATCTGGACTTTCTTAGGTAGTTTTGTGACACGGCAGTCACTTTTTGATGACCAAGTTTCAGACCCGGGAATTCTTACACTGGAATGATGCCGTTTAAGGAGGTTGACGTCGGTTCTTGAGTTTTATATTTATTGTATTTCCCGTCATTGGCTGATTAGGGACTCTCCTCTTGCAACAGGGAGGGGCAAGAGTTGTCTACCAGGGACATGCAGAAGCTGGTGCAGGCACTTCCTCAGTATCGAGACCAGATCGACAAGCTTAGTCTTCATATTCATGTAACCATGGGCCTGCGTCCTACACCCTACACCCTACACCCTAAACCTAGAGTTTGATTCTTGACAACTGGATCGATCGCGTGTTGCGTGCCTGCAGGACTTCCATGTTCTTTCATCAAACTACTCGATTGAACCACAGTTGTGTTTTATTTGTAGATTGCTACCGTGCTCAATAACAAGATTAGGCAAGACGGGTTGACCGACATCGGCAAGCTGGAGCAAGAATTTGTCTACGGCGATGCAACCACTAAGGAACTCATCGGCATACTCAATAGCCATCCGGTGCTCACATTCTCCAGACCATCCGCTCCTGCAGATTATCTTTTCATTGGTATTTCAAGTAATCAATTTAGGGTGGCAACCGTGCGGTGACGGTTTCCGGAGAGTTTTTTCTACGTGAAGGATGCTGAGATCATGCTGGCATGCTGGTCTTATCAGCTTATTGTAGGACTCTGTTTTGTGGCTTTGGCGAAGCGGCCCTTTTATTGATGAGACGGACTTTGGGGTGAACGCAGGAGATGAGTTCAGAATGCAAGCTGCGCTTGCTAATGATATATGCAGCTACCCATCCAGACAAGCTAGACGCAACAAAGCGTCTTAGTTGGCAGAAGGTCTGAGTTGACGATGCCACCCTACTATTTCCTTTTGCACAGCGTTCTGGATGGACTAATACTATCTCACTCCGCAGCCCTGGAAAAGGCCTTGTCTAACGAATTTGATGCGAATGCAGTGAGTCCTCGTTACAAAACAGATTGTAAACTGAGGCTTTCGTTACTGTTTATCAGTGTTCCTTGTCGTTGTCGTCAGTGCGCTTTTTAGGATTTTTCTGACTCGTCTCCTTTGGCCGCATTATGCAGCTGTCTAAGTTAAGTGACGAGGAGATGAGTGCGGTAAATAACTTGGAGTATTTGGGAATTCAAGTGCCAAAGAAACAGACGTCGTCTGGAGTGGAGAAGTTTGCTTTGAAGTTCGGTGCCCGGAAGGTGACGCATATCACAGCCCGAATGATGGCTGATGCATTTGTGTGCAGATGCTGAAATCTTTTCTTTTCTAACTGAAGTCCGTATACCGTTTTGTGATGGCAGGCTAAACGGCCCGCAAGAAAAGCAAAAGAAATGGATGAGGAAGGTTGGCAGCTGTCTAGGTTCTATCCATTACTCCAGGTACATCCGCAACTGGCTTGGCTTATGGTTTCGTGTTCCAGTGGAGACTTGGATTGGGGTTGTGCTGCATGCTTCGTCTGCATCGTGAAGGAAAGAAGAGGGTAGAGTGCATGGGTACGATGGCGTGGTCTCTTTTTATCCCATTTCATGTGGCGGTGTTCCTTTTCTCTGTGTTCAGGATGTGGTGGAGGAAATTGACAAGGGGAGTCTTTCTAGGGAAGAGTATCCATATCTGAAGGATCCCGCTGGCAGTAGCCACCAGTCGGCACGCCCACCTGTAAACCCCACCTCCAAACCTGTCCAGTCCAGGCGCACCGTTGGCAAAGGTGGAGGTAGCACTTGGGCATCGAAGGGCAGGGCATCGTCTGAGGATGGGTACTCCAGGTTTGCACTTGCCGTGATGCCTGACAGAGAGCTCCATTTTGTGTTGCAATTTCTTGTTTCATACGGCAGAAGCCATCAATTCCATGGCGGTTTAACACAAGTCTTCGTTTTGCTATGAATCTGTTCTGAGTCTTCTATTTGTGGTGCGTGACCTTAGTGACTCGGTGCTGAGGCATGCCGGCAGTGATCCCAAAATCAATGGGAAGCGCATATTTGTGTTTATCATAGGAGGGATGACGCGATCTGAGGTGAGCACCGGACGTCTTTTCCTCGAATTATGCACATTTGTGTTCATGTGGTTTTATGCTGCCTTTGGGATAAAAACATCACTTCCTGTGGGGTTTGATCTGCAGTTACGAGTAGCGCACAAACTGACCCCGCAATTGAGACGAGAGGTTGTAGTTGGTTCCACCAATATTGGTGATCCACATCAGTTCATCCGGGTACGTGTTTTGCTTCCGTTATGCCTCGTAGAGTTTACGCCTTGAATTTTCCGACCGGCGCTTGTTGAATATGGAACGTTTCCGTCAGGTGTCGGCTCCTGGTTTTCAGCCGTGCTGTTTGTATGAACCTTGCAGATGTCCTTCGCTGGGCTCTCATACTCGTGTCGTTTTGTCTGCAGAAAATCAAAAACTTGAGCAAATTAGACATCGATGACTTCTGACGTGGAGGAAGACGAAGATAGGTTGCCCTGCACAAAACCGGAAGTAGCGATATGATATGAGACTGCAGCATGCTCCGGGTGCTGGATCCTGGAGGCATGTTTGTATTTTTGGGCTCTGTTTATGAAATGACCACAACCTTAGCCTTCAGCTTTTGATTGATTGATGTGCAACACAAGGGCCTTGTTGTGCGATGCTTATGCTTGATTGTCAAATGTATCGCGGTTTGGACGAATTGAAAATAGACCAGCACAAGCTGCTGCTGCAACAAAGTCTCGGTTCGGTGATGGGAGCCGAAAACCATTGGCGACAGAGGTTCCAGTGGCGTGGAACGGCAGATGATGCTCAAAATAGACACGGTTAGTTAAATTTAACGTGAGAAGTAGAATATCACATTATTGAGCGGCTGATTGAGGTAGCGAATGGAGCCATCGATATACTCCCTCCATCCCGATATAAATCCGGGCTTTCCTAAAAATGTAAAGATTAACGTATTGAGTTGCTCCTATTTTCAAGGGGTCACATAGTCATTGTAGTTACTAAAGCCCAAGAATGGAAGTCAATAGTAAAGCAACACATGTTGAAAACGAGTGATGAAAGTGACAAATTTTTGCCCTTTTTGGAATTGCTCAAGTGGTATTTATTTTGATCCTTTTTTGAGCAACATTGATGCAATGACAACAATGTCTTGTGATTCAATTCAAGGAAATTCTCAACAAGAGATTTGTTAATAGCAGTTTTTGTATAGTTTTGGGATGAATTCTTCACCTCTCGTTGGTTAGAAGTTGTGTTTTGATTCCCTTTGTAGGGATTGAATTGCTATATAGTATTTGGAGCATGACATCTATGGATTCAGGACGTTCGAACTAGCTTCAATAGTTGTCCATCAAGTTGTGGGGAGTCAATGTTGAATTTAATTTGGGACAAGTATATTTAGAAACCTTGGATTTATTCTAGGTCAGACGGACTACCTAGCAGTTGAGGTACGAGAGGCCCTAACCTTATTGTATTGTTTTGCTTTTTTTTGCAAGACCATATTCAAACGGTTTGGATAGTTGATCTATTCTAAGAGAGTCTCCATTCATTAGGTCAACATTATTTATTTATGTTTAATTTGTTATTATTATTATTATTATTATTATTATTATTAATTATTTCAAACTCCTATTATCTTCATCAAATTTAATTCGGCATAGTTGAATGCAAGTAAACTGTAGGCACAATTTAATTCTGAAAGTTTTTTGACTATGTTTTCACTAAATATGCTACGAATGCCATTTCTAATTCAAGTATGAAATTTGAGAAGAAAAATAGTTTAGGACACCTGTACCTATAGGATCTTGTAGTAGGTAATTTGAAAAGATGTTGAAAAGAATTCAGAAATTTCCACTGTGTAGATTGCATGATATTTGCATTTGAATTGACAAAGAAAATAAAATTTTGACCCTGCAGAAAAACGGGCAGATGCACTTCACAACGTCACATTTGTACGAAAAAATGTCCAAAATGGTGGATTCATTCTTCAAGGCAAGTTAGCTACGTGCTTGAAAATTTTTAGATCATTTAATTGGAATTATACAACATATAGGAAAAAATAATAAGTAGAAAGAAGTAGAGAATGATTCAAAGTACTACATTGTTAAGAATTTAATTATGAAAATGAAAAATGCCAATCCCAATGATTGTAATGTTAAAATAAACAATCTATATCCTATTATTTTCATTCCTCTTAATCCCTAGTAGTAGTAGTAGTAGTAGTAGTAGTAGTAGTAGTAGTAGTAGTAGTAGTAGTAGTAGTAGTATTTATTCCAAACTTCCTTAGTTGGAGTGCAAAGCTTTCTCTTTTTGGATCTAGAGCCAACTCTAAACCACTTCAATCCGACCTCAAAAGAGAATTTGAGTTTTCTATTTAACTATTGTAGCTCTTTACTTGTCCAGAATTCTATTTCCTCCCTAGTTGGTGTATAATTGGGTGGATAGATGTTTGCTAACTTTGACTAGATGGAGGTAGATGTAAATCATTGCAGCTTGGCCAATTGCAATTGTGTAATAGAACCATGTCACAAAAGTTCCTAATTGTCTACCCATTCGTTTATATGTTTTCTTTGGTTAAGAAATGAATGAACCAATATGGCCTTCCTTCTTATCCTACAAGAGACATATACCTCTTTGACAATCCACGTAGGGTGAAATTCATAAAAGTTTAGAGGACAACAAGATGCCTTAGGAGCATTGCCTATCATCATTATGGATGTAGAATGTGCACAGTATTGTGTCAAGTTCAAATTGCCCATGACCAAACATCAACAATCCTTACAATCAAATCTTCAAAGAACAAATGAAAGGTAAAAATATTCTAGTGCTAGCATACACAATAGACTCTAAAATGTTGCTAACGTTAACCCATCTTATTGAGGACAAAAAATCAAATTCCAATATGCTTTAGAATTAAATTTAGACAACTACATCTTTCTTCAGGACACATATACGGCTAAGCTTTTTTTACAAGATCAATTGTCTCATCTTTAAAAAAGTGCACAATTGATGAAAATCTACAAATGAAACAGACAATTCTAATCAAAGTAAGCCAATATGGCATTCTAATGGCCTCTTTTTGGATCTCTACAACATTGAAATTAAGAGCTCAAATCAAAGTAAGCCCTATCCTTCCTTCAATGGCGTGTAATTTCCCTAACTTTATATAGAGGTTGGATCTACTGGGCAATTAGCTTGTAAAGTAGTTTATGATTGTCAAACTGACATCTAATTGCCTTGTGCGATTTGAAGTGCAGTTATTCATTCTATGGCCCATATAATGTTGATCCAATCTTGTAGGTTTGGGCTCAGTTGTTCCTAAGAGTTTTTAAGTCTTGGATTTTGGTTGTCTAGGTATTGATACCTTTCTTGCTTAACTTACCCATTCATATTAGATTTTTGAGTCATTTTACTTTTCTTATTATCCTTTTGATTACTTTAATGTACATTAAGGTTGTATATATTTAAGCACTGTCTCTTGTGTGTATTTATATTCTAGATGGTACTATTGTGATATAAACTAATTGATAGATTTTTTGTTTGTCTAATCTTTGCATATTTTATTTGGAACACTATAGGTAAGATGTTATTGAGCCTCTATTGTAAGCTTTAAATTTGAGCTTGCATCACGTTTGTGAAATTTGCAAATTTGAAGCCTTCACTTTTATAGATTATGAATGTTTTCAATTCACAAGAAAATGAGCACATAAATGACTTCAAAGAATGACTAAGAATTGAGCTACAACAGTCATTCCAAATACATTTGACTGCAAAATGACCTGGGGCCTTGGAGTCATTGTGAATAAGTTGTTTTTAAATGACTAGAGTTTTTATTATCACCATCCTTTTCTACCTTGGATGTGCCATTGATGAGAAAATCTTAGGTGGAAAGTGCTTTCTCCTTGTATATGACGTGGACATCCATGTGGCTAGTCATTTACAAGTCATTCTCAAGTTATGATAGACCCATGACACATTTGACATGGATGGTCATGTAGGAAGTCATTTCTAAATCATTCAAAAGTTGTGAAGGTGTCGTGGCACGGGTGAGGTGCACTAACACGTGTTCAGTCATTTACTAGTTATTGTGAAGTTACGCTAGCATTGTCAAGAATGTGATATGTATGATGACATTGCAAGTCATTTTTTAGTCATTTTCAAGTTATTACGATGTGTATAGAAAAGAATGTGGGACTCACTAATTGAGGAGTAGTCATACTGAAGTTCATTTTCACTTTCAATGTAGTCATTGCAATCAACTCAGTTGAGCAGTAGTCGCCTTGCATTCCACCACAAATAGTGCTGCTATTTTGCATTCAACAATGGTTTCAGTACACACGTCGAGGCATGCACAGTGCAAATTGAGGGAAGCATTCTCTACCATTGCCCTCTAATTTCTGAGGACACTACTCAACAAAGACTCTAACAGCACTCTCACATTACATTCAACATAGACAATGGCCACTGACATTTGGGCTTGATCATTATGCAATCTATTCAACTTAATCCTTAAAGGACTAGCAAGCATTTTTTGGCAACATAGAAATTTTGGATAGGTACGTGTGACTAGAGATTTGCATGTTCTAGGCCCAAACTTTAATAGAAGTTGTGAACGAGGAATATCTTTCATGTGAACAAAATTTTATGACATTTGGGAATATGAATCAAAAGTTATGGACTAATATGTTACTTTGACCCTAGCCGAGTAGTCCAAGCAGATAAAAAAAAATTATTTTCTTCAAAAACAAAAATCTGAAATTGGTCTTCTAGATTTATATATATGTGGAAAGCTTTTAATCATTCCATTTTGATCAATGAGATGAAAGTTATGAAGAGTTTTAGTTTGCTGCCAGTTATGGATGCTTTAGTTTAAAAAAAACTTTGAAATTGTTTATCTTATCCAATTTTCAATATTTTGGGAAAAAAATAAAATCATAGGATGCCGGTTGTTTATTACAACATTACAACCATTGAGATTGGCATTTTTCAATTCTAAAACTAAATTCTTAATAATTTAGTATTTTGAATCATTATCTACTTTTTTCTCTTTACTATTCTTTTCCTATATGTTGTACTATTCCAAATGATGTGAAAATTTTCAAGCATGTAGCCAACTTGACTAGGAAAATGAATCCCAAAAAGCACCACCATTTGGGGCATTTTCATAGAAAAGCAAATTTGTGAAGCGCAGTTGCCCATTTTTTTGCAAGGCCAAAAAAAGCATTTATCTGTTTTTAAGCATTCATATCTTTCAACCACATAGTGTAGTGGAAATGTTTGAAATTTTTTCCACATGTATTCAAGTCAATGTACTATAAGATCATATGGTTACATGTGTCCAAAAAGGTTATTTTCTCAAAATTTGATACTTGTACTACAAATGGTAACTTTAGAGCGTTTTTGATGAAAACATAGCCATGGAACTTTAGGGATTAAGAGGAATGAATACAAAATGGAAGTTATGCAATTCTAGAAGGAAAAGTAGCCCATGGGTTTACAATACAGTATACAATTCTACCTGCATCGACAAATGTACCACACCATATTGCCTATTCATCTATAGGAAGCCAAAGGTTGTCTCAAGTCGTATGTAGTCGCCGTGTGTCATGTCCCTTGATGCACGACATGTGCGTAGTAAACCATGTATATTTTGTGGAAATTTAATATTGAATTCTACAGTTGAGTGTGCCTCACATCGAGGAGTAGCTATTTACAAAAAAAATAGTCATTCTATAGTGACAATGCAGTGTCCACTTGTCGTGCCGGAGGACAAAAGCAATTATCAAATGTACAAATTTGGAATCTATTATCATGTACTCACTATATTTTGAATAAAATGATGTCATTGCATTATTATTTTGCAATGGCATTGAAGTGAACCCTCCTCTTAATCCCTAAAGGACCAAACAATGTTTTTTGGACAACATAGTGATTTTGGGCAGCTCACTACAAATGAAAGTTTTTATTTTTTTTCTTTCAAATTTTTACACAATATATGCCCAAGGAGTAGCTTTAAGGCCCAACAATGTTCATAACTTTTGACTACATGCTTAAAAAGTTACTGGATGACATGTCATTTTCAACATTTGGCGGGCAATTCAAATTTTTTCTGAAAAATCATGTTTGGAAGAAATAAAAATTTGAAATTGATTTTCTAGATTGATATGTATAGAGAGATAGAAAGCTTTAAATCACGCCATTTTGATTTATGAGATTAAAATAATGAGGTGTTCTGGTTTGAAGGCAGTTATAGATTTTCTATTCTAAAATAAGTGTTAGAATCCTTTATTTTACTCAATTTTCAATATTTTTTGAAAAAAACATAGCATATAGATTGTTTATTTTAACATTACAATCATTGGGATTGGCATTTTTCAATTTCATAATTAAATTCTTAACAATGTAGTACTTTGAGTCATTCTCTACTTCTTTCTACTTATTATTTTTTCCTATATGTTGTATAATTCCAATTAAATGATCTAAAAATTTTCAAGCACGTAGCTAACTTGCCTTGAAGAATGAATCCACCATTTTGGACATTTTTTCGTACAAATGTGACGTTGTGAAGTGCATCTGCCCGTTTTTCTGCAGGGTCAAAATTTTATTTTCTTTGTCAATTCAAATGCAAATATCATGCAATCTACACAGTGGAAATTTCTGAATTCTTTTCAACATCTTTTCAAATTACCTACTACAAGATCCTATAGGTACAGGTGTCCTAAACTATTTTTCTTCTCAAATTTCATACTTGAATTAGAAATGGCATTCGTAGCATATTTAGTGAAAACATAGTCAAAAAACTTTCAGAATTAAATTGTGCCTACAGTTTACTTGCATTCAACTATGCCGAATTAAATTTGATGAAGATAATAGGAGTTTGAAATAATTAATAATAATAATAATAATAATAATAATAATAACAAATTAAACATAAATAAATAATGTTGACCTAATGAATGGAGACTCTCTTAGAATAGATCAACTATCCAAACCGTTTGAATATGGTCTTGCAAAAAAAAGCAAAACAATACAATAAGGTTAGGGCCTCTCGTACCTCAACTGCTAGGTAGTCCGTCTGACCTAGAATAAATCCAAGGTTTCTAAATATACTTGTCCCAAATTAAATTCAACATTGACTCCCCACAACTTGATGGACAACTATTGAAGCTAGTTCGAACGTCCTGAATCCATAGATGTCATGCTCCAAATACTATATAGCAATTCAATCCCTACAAAGGGAATCAAAACACAACTTCTAACCAACGAGAGGTGAAGAATTCATCCCAAAACTATACAAAAACTGCTATTAACAAATCTCTTGTTGAGAATTTCCTTGAATTGAATCACAAGACATTGTTGTCATTGCATCAATGTTGCTCAAAAAAGGATCAAAATAAATACCACTTGAGCAATTCCAAAAAGGGCAAAAATTTGTCACTTTCATCACTCGTTTTCAACATGTGTTGCTTTACTATTGACTTCCATTCTTGGGCTTTAGTAACTACAATGACTATGTGACCCCTTGAAAATAGGAGCAACTCAATACGTTAATCTTTACATTTTTAGGAAAGCCCGGATTTATATCGGGATGGAGGGAGTATATCGATGGCTCCATTCGCTACCTCAATCAGCCGCTCAATAATGTGATATTCTACTTCTCACGTTAAATTTAACTAACCGTGTCTATTTTGAGCATCATCTGCCGTTCCACGCCACTGGAACCTCTGTCGCCAATGGTTTTCGGCTCCCATCACCGAACCGAGACTTTGTTGCAGCAGCAGCTTGTGCTGGTCTATTTTCAATTCGTCCAAACCGCGATACATTTGACAATCAAGCATAAGCATCGCACAACAAGGCCCTTGTGTTGCACATCAATCAATCAAAAGCTGAAGGCTAAGGTTGTGGTCATTTCATAAACAGAGCCCAAAAATACAAACATGCCTCCAGGATCCAGCACCCGGAGCATGCTGCAGTCTCATATCATATCGCTACTTCCGGTTTTGTGCAGGGCAACCTATCTTCGTCTTCCTCCACGTCAGAAGTCATCGATGTCTAATTTGCTCAAGTTTTTGATTTTCTGCAGACAAAACGACACGAGTATGAGAGCCCAGCGAAGGACATCTGCAAGGTTCATACAAACAGCACGGCTGAAAACCAGGAGCCGACACCTGACGGAAACGTTCCATATTCAACAAGCGCCGGTCGGAAAATTCAAGGCGTAAACTCTACGAGGCATAACGGAAGCAAAACACGTACCCGGATGAACTGATGTGGATCACCAATATTGGTGGAACCAACTACAACCTCTCGTCTCAATTGCGGGGTCAGTTTGTGCGCTACTCGTAACTGCAGATCAAACCCCACAGGAAGTGATGTTTTTATCCCAAAGGCAGCATAAAACCACATGAACACAAATGTGCATAATTCGAGGAAAAGACGTCCGGTGCTCACCTCAGATCGCGTCATCCCTCCTATGATAAACACAAATATGCGCTTCCCATTGATTTTGGGATCACTGCCGGCATGCCTCAGCACCGAGTCACTAAGGTCACGCACCACAAATAGAAGACTCAGAACAGATTCATAGCAAAACGAAGACTTGTGTTAAACCGCCATGGAATTGATGGCTTCTGCCGTATGAAACAAGAAATTGCAACACAAAATGGAGCTCTCTGTCAGGCATCACGGCAAGTGCAAACCTGGAGTACCCATCCTCAGACGATGCCCTGCCCTTCGATGCCCAAGTGCTACCTCCACCTTTGCCAACGGTGCGCCTGGACTGGACAGGTTTGGAGGTGGGGTTTACAGGTGGGCGTGCCGACTGGTGGCTACTGCCAGCGGGATCCTTCAGATATGGATACTCTTCCCTAGAAAGACTCCCCTTGTCAATTTCCTCCACCACATCCTGAACACAGAGAAAAGGAACACCGCCACATGAAATGGGATAAAAAGAGACCACGCCATCGTACCCATGCACTCTACCCTCTTCTTTCCTTCACGATGCAGACGAAGCATGCAGCACAACCCCAATCCAAGTCTCCACTGGAACACGAAACCATAAGCCAAGCCAGTTGCGGATGTACCTGGAGTAATGGATAGAACCTAGACAGCTGCCAACCTTCCTCATCCATTTCTTTTGCTTTTCTTGCGGGCCGTTTAGCCTGCCATCACAAAACGGTATACGGACTTCAGTTAGAAAAGAAAAGATTTCAGCATCTGCACACAAATGCATCAGCCATCATTCGGGCTGTGATATGCGTCACCTTCCGGGCACCGAACTTCAAAGCAAACTTCTCCACTCCAGACGACGTCTGTTTCTTTGGCACTTGAATTCCCAAATACTCCAAGTTATTTACCGCACTCATCTCCTCGTCACTTAACTTAGACAGCTGCATAATGCGGCCAAAGGAGACGAGTCAGAAAAATCCTAAAAAGCGCACTGACGACAACGACAAGGAACACTGATAAACAGTAACGAAAGCCTCAGTTTACAATCTGTTTTGTAACGAGGACTCACTGCATTCGCATCAAATTCGTTAGACAAGGCCTTTTCCAGGGCTGCGGAGTGAGATAGTATTAGTCCATCCAGAACGCTGTGCAAAAGGAAATAGTAGGGTGGCATCGTCAACTCAGACCTTCTGCCAACTAAGACGCTTTGTTGCGTCTAGCTTGTCTGGATGGGTAGCTGCATATATCATTAGCAAGCGCAGCTTGCATTCTGAACTCATCTCCTGCGTTCACCCCAAAGTCCGTCTCATCAATAAAAGGGCCGCTTCGCCAAAGCCACAAAACAGAGTCCTACAATAAGCTGATAAGACCAGCATGCCAGCATGATCTCAGCATCCTTCACGTAGAAAAAACTCTCCGGAAACCGTCACCGCACGGTTGCCACCCTAAATTGATTACTTGAAATACCAATGAAAAGATAATCTGCAGGAGCGGATGGTCTGGAGAATGTGAGCACCGGATGGCTATTGAGTATGCCGATGAGTTCCTTAGTGGTTGCATCGCCGTAGACAAATTCTTGCTCCAGCTTGCCGATGTCGGTCAACCCGTCTTGCCTAATCTTGTTATTGAGCACGGTAGCAATCTACAAATAAAACACAACTGTGGTTCAATCGAGTAGTTTGATGAAAGAACATGGAAGTCCTGCAGGCACGCAACACGCGATCGATCCAGTTGTCAAGAATCAAACTCTAGGTTTAGGGTGTAGGGTGTAGGGTGTAGGACGCAGGCCCATGGTTACATGAATATGAAGACTAAGCTTGTCGATCTGGTCTCGATACTGAGGAAGTGCCTGCACCAGCTTCTGCATGTCCCTGGTAGACAACTCTTGCCCCTCCCTGTTGCAAGAGGAGAGTCCCTAATCAGCCAATGACGGGAAATACAATAAATATAAAACTCAAGAACCGACGTCAACCTCCTTAAACGGCATCATTCCAGTGTAAGAATTCCCGGGTCTGAAACTTGGTCATCAAAAAGTGACTGCCGTGTCACAAAACTACCTAAGAAAGTCCAGATAAAACTTTCAAGCACACATTTTCTCGATGCATGCCAGGCAAGGGGCGCACTGTACCTCGCACCCAGTTGCAGTTGGGCAGCTTTGTTTTTATTTGTAAACATTGCCATTTTATCCGACAGACGCAAGCTTGCCTGTTCCAGAATTGACCACACATACTTTTTTCAATTTGACTATTTCAGGCCCCAAAAAAGCCACAAGCACTGGAGAGAATCAGAGGACCCAAAATGACGCACATCGGCAATGAAAAGATCGCGCAGTTCCACCCAAATCGGGTCGTGTTCCTCCAGCAGCACCTCTTTGCGCTCCTTTCTGCTTCCATTCATTATCTGCAAATTCACAAAGGAACATCAAACGACCACGTACTCTCCACTTCTCCAGACTGCACCCGAAAATCACCAACAAGATCCAATAGAGAGGAGCTACGAAAACATTCGGCTCTCAACACACGATCCTCTAGCACACACACTGCACTTACAAAAGAAAACCACAAAAATGACCTGAACACTGCACCGTCCCATTCATCTGTCTCGCAGTAAATGCACAAGGGGACCCAACAACTGAAAAAACAAACGTTCCATACCTCATAAGCATACTTGTGGCCTTCCAAGTCTAAGAGATCATGGCACATAGCATCGTACGACCACTCATGTATTACTGCAGCCACCTGCAACAATCTTTCAGATGAAACTCTTAATCTTGCCAGACTGAACTTCTCGATAACTTAAAGCACAAGGCCGTGTCCCTACAGACGGACCTGCCGCTGGGAAGAACAAATATGCGGACTTCGATTTCAGCGGAAACTCTCAACTCCAAGAATTCGAAAAAAGACACAGAATGCACTACAACTTCGAAACAGGAGAAAGATATCTTAATCCATCCAACTCCTGGAAAGTCTACTTACGGGGTCAATGGACCTATCCACGATGATGAGGTCGCATGTCTCTGATTGTGGGAAGTTCAGCAAGGATGCCTTGTACTTCATCAGCTTATCCCAGAGTAAAGCGGCCACCTTGGTGGGTACAAGGTCACGAGCTGCTGTGGTCGTCGATGCATCCATAACGGACCTAGGAGCACGGTATCGCACATAGGGGAACTCCTGAAACGGCAACACGGAATCCATCAGCGAGGAAACAAAGCAAGCTCCAAATCGCCAAAGTTTGACACTAATTCCCTATGACAGTGCCAAAGTCAACATAATACAACGGCGTACAAATACACGAATCTGCTAGCACCTTCAAAGACGCAAATACAGTGGAAAGTCGAGTAGCAATAGTCTCAATGCAAGCGTCATAGTCCCTTGTGCCCTCGCTGTGTTCTCCAAATAACTGCTCCAAGGCAACATCATTGTCGGTTGTAAAGCCCTGCAGCACGAAACACCTCGGGCATCACATTCCTCGAATCGGCAGGCTCTACTAAGGCGAGTACGACATGCACAAGCGCCACTAGCCACCTGAGACAGTCCACAGCTCCAGCAGATCTGCCGTGGCAAAGGCATGTATCGCCCGGCACAGCAATCAGCATACAACCAGATAAAGCCATAGGTCCACTACAAGTGCCGTCAAGAAATACCTGCGTGTCTATGGCCAAGTACTCCAAATTCATCTGCATTGGTGCACGCATACATCACGATAAGCGGCAACAAAAGAGCATGTCCCCGGATACCATGCCAAACAATTCAAAAGATTGCATGTGAAAAGAGAATCCGACGCCCAAATGCGAGTCGACTAGTCTAAACAAATGGAAGCCTACAGGTGCCAACCAGCTCACCTCTCGAAGTGCTCCAACTCGGGACAAAACAGATTGGTCGCCCTTGATTTGTTGAAGTAGGTGGCGATTTATGGGTGAGCTAAAAAACACGTATGCTCTGGCAAACCCCGAAAAACAGTACTCGTCGGTCACGAATCCACATGAACAACACAGAGAAAGATGCCAGCGCACGTCTTTTGCAGTCTCAAAATTACACACTAGTACAACCACTTCATCGGTGCCCATGTCAACTGTAGCAGCACCCACACTCACAACGATCATGCAACTTGTTTCACGATCTCCAAAGGGCCCGCCGCATGCGTACCCTAAGCAGTAGATGTTGACACGATCCCTACCGTAGCAGAACAGGGGAAAATATCTGCCAACGAAAATGAGTTGACGGACGGTAACTCACTTCTTATAAAGAGGCGTTTTCCCTGACATGTCTTGCATGAATTTTCGTACGCTGCACACAGCAGTAATGAAAAGTTTTACATCGAAGGAGAAGCAAGACAACCCAAGTACCCGACCGATTCTACTGTAAGTCCTCACGTGCATGTTTCCAACTCTTTTTAAGTCAAGCCTCAATGGACTCACAAATCTAATATCTGAATCTCCTTCACGTACACGACTCTTTAAAGAGTTGGGCCGATGTGTGTACACAAACCAGTGCCTAATCAGGCAAAGCAAACATCGGAAGGCTTTTCGTCACAGGCTTGTCAATAAGGTCATATCACCTGTCATGAGATGGCTGAATGAAGTACACTGCCTCCAGAGCAGGTAGGGGTTGTCTGCGTTTATTCAAATCCTCGACCACTGCAAAAGAGGGACAGAATCACGGTTCACGTTTTGTTCTCCTCTGTCTGTTTCCTGGCATCACGGCCCCACACTTGTACGAGTAGTCTACGAACTACAACATGAAAGCTCATTTACGACAAACATTATATAAAGTAGGCAGTACCGAGTACATACACGAGATTCCTTCATCCGTGATGTCAGCCATCTTGCATGAGCATGATATCACTTTAACTGTCACTTCGTCCATAATAAGCACCTGCACACACATTGTTCAACGCTTCTCACTCTGCTTTGCCATCAACCGCTCCTTTTGCATTCCCCCGAGGGACTGCCCAACAGCCTACTCAACCACTCGTCATGCTGCAATTCGGAACCTAAAACTGTGCACTGAATATACACATCCGAGCGGATTACAAACAGCCATGTAAGCTGCGAATCCGAGAGCTAAGGAAACACCAAGGTGCAAAAAAGACATTGCATCACCGTCATTACAATCCCGATGGACGACGGCATCCTCACTTGCATGACATGAAAAAAACTAAAAAAAATTGTACCTTCCATTCAGTTGATGCCTTGCCAGTCCTGGCTGCTTTCAGCATCTCTTGCAGGAGCCCTGCACATGCTGCAGGGTTAGACTGGAGGATAATTGGGCGGCCGGGCGTTCGAGAACTTCAGCTACATGGAGGCAAACGTAAATCACCGTGACGCGACCAACTGCAACTGTGCAATAGAAACGGGTGTCACACAAGCTCCTGATTGTCTACCCTTTCGCGCATATGTCTCCCATGATCGAGAAAGGAATGAACTAATACGCCCTTCCTTCCTGTCCTGGAAGAGACATGAAGCTTCTTCGACAATCCAGGCAGGCGAAATTCACAAAAACCTAGAGGACAACGGGACAACCTCCTACAAGCATCGACTATCATCACTACGGACGCAGGACGTGTACATTTCCGTATCAAGTTCAGACGGCCCATGACCAAGCATCAGCAGGAAACCTCCGGTATGCCACGTCGGTATTGAAATGGGACAGGAGGACAAGCTCGCACAATTTCAACATTACATGACAAGGTCTCTACAACCAGTGCAAAATTGCAGAACTCCAAGCAGACGAACGGAGGTAGGGTGTCTACGCGCTACCAGTTCGTCCGCAACTGTATCTCAGCATCCGGATAGACCATTAATAGTCTCGACAAAGATCCCACCGCAGCCCCAAAATTGCAGGCGGGCAGGGAGAGCAACCTACGCATGGAGATATTGACAATTTAGCAGACGCCGGGCTTCACTTCAGCAGGGGAAACAAGACTACGCCCCGGCAACCTCGAGTGCCAACGGGAGCTCGAGGTGATTCCAGTTATTAAGGAATACCGTGAGAGAAAGCAGGCGGACAATTGAAACAGTTGAAACCCCAAACACGCGCATATTACCACTACACTGCTCCGCAATTACGGACACCCTGCGACCGGGGCTTCAGCCTGGAAAGACGTCACGGGGGTGGGGATGGAAGATCGACTACTGCAGGTAGGGAGGTAGGAATTGTATACATGTTTCGGAATGAACCCAGGAAGAAGAACAAAAACAACAAATCCACCGCTGCAAATTCGACCCCATATGATCTCCGTCTCGTACTTTTGAGAAACGAGTACGCCAGCGTCCAAAATGGAAGGATTCTCACTGTCTCGGGTGATTTGCCGAAAAAGGCGATGGTCCACTCCATCATGCGAGGAACCGTGCGAGGAACCGGAATCCATCGCCGCCCCGCCGCTGCCCCAAACCAACCGCCCGTCGGGATTCGACTTGAACGACGATCCCACCCGGCTGGTGTGCCCTAAATTCCCGATGAACCACCCCGCGGGGGGAAGCTACATTAACAGCTCCAGCGGCAGCAGCAGCAGCAGCAGCAAGAAGAAAGTCCCAGCGACACCGAATTGCCCAAAGGACGCCGTTGCTTGCACTCCCCGAAACGCTTGCGCCGGCATTGCGCCTCTGCTAGATGCGGACTGAGTTCGTGACCCCGACACCCCTGCAGGACGGCCTGGCCTGGCCTGCCTCAGAGCCTCCGAGCCGGAGAAAACGAACGCGGAGGCTAGGGCCTGTCTGCCTGCCTGCCGTGAACGCGTGCAGGGTCGGTCCGTCGGCGTGGGCCAACAAGAGAAATCTGCGGTCCGTCGTCGAAACAACTCGGCAAACCCGAAGAACGAGACTAATGAGCTTCCTGCCAGCATCAGTTAGTGTCAGCAGTCTGGTAATGATCGATCAGGGCCGGAGCAAGTGAAGGGGCCAAGCTGTGGCGCGTCCGTCCGTCCGTCTGAGCAGGACGTGAAAACCTAGCTACTGAATTGCCTGCGGGGAGTGCGGTCTCCAAGGGCCGAGACAGCGAGGGAGGGGGGCCCGGGGGCCGGTAACGTAAGTTACGATGAAAGTGGCCGAGACAAGACGAGAATCACGAGATGCAGGCACTCGCCGCTCGGCCCGAAAGCTGGCTGCAACAGAGAGGCTCCCGGCCCACCTTTGGAAGTCGAACTGGAAATCCTGCCTAATGGGGGAAGCTTGGAAAGCTTAGCAGCTTAATAAGTTCCATGGAAATCAGTCTTACAGATTCTTGGGTCCTTAACCCTTGAACGCCGGGCTGGTGACCGTGGAAATCATTGCTTTTGCAACATTGTGACATCATCTACTATAATATATTCAAGAGTGCTCATTGGAGGTCGAACTACTGTGCAAGATCTCCCCTTTTTGTACAAAATTCAAAGGATGAACAATTGCACTTCTATCCTGCATGCAAAGATTCTTTGTCATTCATCAGCCAGAAAGTGGCCACCCTATTGTTCAAGGGTTAACCCTCAAGTACCGGAGCAGACTGCACACCCATTGAAAAATGTGCAACAATTAAGTTACTACTCTGTTTACACAAGAACGTTTGGCAAGTGCATGCACGACTACCAGAATGACATTGGTATGTGACACAATGATTTCTTTGGATTTTTAGCAAACGATTTCTGCATTTATTTTCTAGATTTCTTGGCTTGGTCTCCAAATTAGCCAAAGAAGGGGGCACAAAACAAAATGTTCTGCCACTATCTCAGGATTGGAGCTTACTTTAATTCTCCACTATAGTAGTGTGCCTTGTCAGTGCCGTTGCCACAGCCAAAACAAAAAGAAAAGTTTTATTTTATTTTTTTAATTCATAATATAAAAACTTTATAACTCAATCATTTTCACATCGTCATTCCAAAAACCACAAAACAAAGCCAGTTTGCCATTCCTCGCTAGGGGCTTTCCAACGGTACCAAGAATGCAACCAAAACCGAAGTTAAAGTAATTTTGTAAATTTTTTGATCCATTACTACTTTGGAACTCAATAACTTCCACACCGTAGCTCCGAATGCCATGAAACCAAGCCAGTGCACTCCTCCTTGTTAAGAGCTTTCTAAAGGTACCAAGCACGCGACTAGAGGACGGACAAACCAGGAGCTCCCACCGCAACAAAACAAACAAATAAAAGAAATAAAACAAACAAGCAGCCAAACTTAAGGTATTGATGATGTGTGGATGAACTTCATAGATGAGAATTCAAGAGAGGAAAAGACAGCCTCTCTAAAGGCTACTAAATGTTTTGGTCATTTTGCAAGTGCATGCACAACTGCTTGGAATGGAATAGCAGATGGATGGAAAAGTGACGCTTTGCACTTTATAGAATAGTCTAATAGATGATGAGTGAGCCTATTATCAAAGAATTAGACGTCAAAATTCATCACTCAGCATGCTCCCATTTTGTGACTGGAAATGAACGGAAAAAACAATTACATTTACTTTGCAAAGATGATTTGGCATGCCTCCTTGCAGTTGTAAATAAAGGTTTTGGATTTCTTTGTAAAAAATTGAATTTGTTGTTGTGAATCTGTGAAAGAAAATGGAAGAAATTCATAAGAATTACACATTTCACATGAACAATCTTATTTTTTTCACCGTATCTATATATTACAATGTAAAACATCATGGTGGAAGCCAAATTTTTATGTCATTCTACAAGTAGAAAATCAATAGACTGTGGCCATAGGCTCAAACTTCAAATTGCCATAAAACAGTCAATTTTCTAAATTCTTCAAATACTCAAAATGGTGTTGGTATAATTGACACTAAACTTTGTAAGCTTCATTTCATTAGTTGGATTCAAACTTGCAATTAGTGCTTTTAGTGCGTAAAACTCAAATCAAAGGAAGGAGGTACAAATTGCCAAAATATACAAGGAAGGCAATTCAGTTTCTATGACCCTTTTTGGTAGCATCTTCTTCTCCAGAAAAGTCAAAAATACAGCAATGAAGCACAAATTTCAAACATCAATACCTCCCAAAAGCATTCAAGCAAACTGGAATGAATAATGTTTTTTTAATCTTTGTTCTATGCTCTTTTAAACTCATCCCAATACAATAAATTGGTGCCGTCAAGGTAAGATTGGATGAAGCAAATGGGACGCCTTATTAACCCCTAAAGGTCCAAGGCCTTTTTTTTGTCAAAAATCCCCCCAAAACTGCCATTTCTACAGCAAAGAGTGAAATACTTAAAAATGTTTTATTTGCACATCTAACCATGGAATCTTACACCTAACTAGTATGAGAATGTGTGGAAAAAATTTCAGAATTTTTGATCGCACAGATTGCAAGATATCTGTGTTTAAAGTGAAAAAAACAAGTTTTTCAACACATTGTGGGACTGGATTTTTTGACTTTGAATATTTTAAATCTTAAATTTTTGCACTAAAGAGTTTTGAGCTTTAAATTTTTATAGTAGAGAATTGAGTTGAGAATCTTAAAAAGAAAAATTCAAAAAAACTTAATTAATTTTATTAAAAAAATTGTTAAGTAGAAGTAGGTACAGAGACAGAAGGAAAATCTAAAATATTCATATATTTTAGATGGAATAAAAATGCACTACTTCCAATGGTGAGATTGTTCTAGCAAGTAAACTAAACTACACTATTTTTTTTTTTTTGTAAAAATTGTAAAATTTGCATTCAGAAACAAATCCTACAAGTTATTTTTTTCAAAAAGATGCTCTAACTGCCCGAAAAACAAGAATGTCTATAACTTTCTCATAACAAATCCAAATGAAATGAATCAAAGCTTTCTAGATAGACAAAAGTACAATCTATGAGAAAAAAATACTAAAAAATGAAAACTGCAAATTTTCTTTTGCTACCCGCGTTGCCCATTTGGTCATAACTTTTGTTCCCAGGCACCGATTGTGAAACTAATTATACTCCCAATAAGCTAACTAGCTTTTCTAGCCCCCCAAAAAAGTTTCAAAAAATCAAGAGAAAATTTCAACCCGTATGTGCGTGCCTAAAAACGCATTTGTCCCTTGAAGGGACAATGGCCCTTTAGGGGTTAAGAGCTTATGTTTCCTACAACTTCACTTCATTTTCTTTTAAATTTGTTGGATTTGGAGATTCAGCCAATATATTAGTTACACTTTGCAATGTATATTTTCCTACCACCTGTTTGAAGTGCTAAGCCTTATTTTGCAAGAACACAAAGGAATGCAAGCTTAAAGCAAATATTACGAAGAATATGACAAACAAAAGAAAGGAGCATGTTGAGACAACTAGAATGCACAAGCAATAATCCTACCAATGTTCTATGTAAGCAAAAAATAATGAATATCTGAAGTGTATAAAGATGAAAAATCTATGGAAGATTTGTAAAATAGGCAATGGCACCTCCTTCAGTTCTTTGATGTTTATGAAGAGGAAAAACAATAATGTTGTTCTTTGTAACCTAATACAAGTTTAGAGTGAAATCATGTGAACTTAATTGTTGAGGATGAAATAGATGATTCAATACAATGGAGAAGTCTAACCTCCAAAGGACTAGGGTTTGATTGTTTTTGAGAAATTGTCAAAACTACCCTTTTTTAGCGCATGACCAAAATTAAAAATTAATTTTCTTTTTGAACTCCAACCTTATAGAAGTGAACAAGACTACTATGTACATGTGTCAAAATAATTTATCCTAATTAACCACGTGGACTAAGAGATCATAACATTTGACATGAGAAAGAAAACTTCATTTCATTCATAAAAGACAAGGTCAATAGACAGTCAGACCCCCCGAATGATTTGTGGGGGGGGTATTTAGGGCTGGTTTATACATGGGCCGGATTGAAGGCCGGCCGGAACTCTCCAAGTTTGAACCAATAGAATCACTCAATTTCTACAAATCCGGCCCAAGGGCTTTATACTTGAGGCCGGATTGAACTACAACTCATCCTACGTGTCGCCTTAGGTGGGATGGTTTTGGCGCCAAACCATCCGCCCCCAAGGAAGCAATCGGGACAAGATTTTGGGTGGCCCGAACTCCCATCTAGGGCCGGATTGGGTCCGAATTGGGCTGCTTCGTTGGATCATGAACATCTCCACCGTCAATCAATGATAGTTGTTATTTTAAACTTTGACCCTTCATAAATTTTGCATACGGTATCCAAATGCCACATTCTTTGGTGCGCTGGAACCTCCTCTCACTTGCCAACAAATAAATTTGAAAATTTGATTAGCATGAACTCACATAAATTCATATAAATTTGAACACTACGACTTCACATAAACTTGACAGTATGAATTCACGGTATAAATTCACAGTATAAATTTTATAGTATGAATTCACATAAATTTTACAGCATGGATTCACATAAATTTTACAGCATGGATTCACATAAATTTTACAGCATGAATTCATAGTGTGAATTCATATTAACAAACAGACAATTGTGAATTTACATACTTTGGATACATTAGTTTGCTATGTTGATTAAAGCGCCATTAGTTTGTTATGTTGATTAAATAATCTTTTAATATTTCTCATGATATAGTCAACAATTTAGATGCACCTTTATTTTCCATAATTAAAAGCATCTAAACAAAATGTAAATTTTTTCTAAATAAATTCTTTGCAAAATCATACTCTAGAGTAGTATTTTTTTTTAATTCATATCATACTTTGAAATTTTTAGCAGAAATGGAGGTAATATTCATATTAAGTTAACATTGTGATCTAATTGGTATATATTTCTTGAGCTCACATAGAACAAGTTTAGTAAATAAAAGCTCACATGTATTTTATAATCAGCTTTCAAAATGTTGTCTACTTATCTTCAAAAAGTCTATAAAAAATTAAATTACATTTGATTATGTTTATAAGTAATTAAATTGCGTAAAAAAAAATCTCTCTTTTTTATTTTTGAAATAGAATAAATAGGAAGAAAAAGGATTAAAAAAGGGAAAGAAGCATTTTTTTTCTTTTTGAAAAAAGAAAGAAAGGAAGAGAAAGGGAAACATGCATGTTTTTATATTTTATTAATTGAGCGTTGGTTGAAATAGGAAAGAAAGGAAGAGAAAGGGAAAACATACGTGTTTTTATATTTTATTAATTGAGCATTGAAAAAATCCAAGAATACATGAATTGGAAATCCGGCCCTAGAATCCGACCCAAAGGCTTTATATTAGTTGGGGCTGGATAGAAGAATTGAGGCTGGATTATGGGCGGGATTGAAGGCAAATCCGTCCGCCCTTCCATCCGGCCCTAGGCCAAGTACATTAGATGAGAAATCAGCCATGTGGAGGGCTGCATGTTCCCAACCTGTGAGAACTTGTAAGAACTGCCAAATTCAGGGCCGTGGCAGCTCGTTGACATGGCCGAGTGACTGCCACGTCGGAAAAAAAAAAAAAAAAAATTCAAAAAAAAAAATGATTTTTTTTTTCTGTTTTTTTTTCATTTCAAGAATGGAAATTTTTTTTTTTTTTTTTTTTTTTGAAATTTTTTTGTCGGGAACAGTCGTTCCCTGAAACTGCAAGGAGGGACTAGCGTCGGGAACGGGCCCGAAACGGCCCTCCCGACCCCCCAAAACTCATCTAATGAGAAGAGCATCTCCACCAATCTATTATCTATCTCTAAGCTTGAAGTCTCAAAGCAATCAACTTTGACTTTATACAGATGAGACCTCGCGAGTTCTCTAAATGACCCTCTGGATACAAGATTAGGTGAGAGTTTTATAGAATTATGTACAATTTATGGATACAAGATTTAGAAAAAGTTTGGTGCGGTGAACTATCTGTACCCCTATCTGCATCTCAGGTCCTCTTCCCTAAACTTTTACAGAAACAAAACTCCTTGGTGGGGATGCTCTAAAGTTGGCCCTTAACCCTGAAGCACACCGACGTCTATATTTTGGACGATGAACAGAGGGCTTCGAGGCACTGTTCTATGCAACTAACTTCTCATTCATCCAATGTAATACTTAAATCTAGAAAAGGCAACCTTCCTTAATGACCAAATTCATGAAATTCTGGTAAATGGTATTTGTGTACAAAGATATAAGCAAAAATGTGCAAAAATTCAGGGGAGGACGGTCACTTCTCGTTACCCAAGCCCGTGGGAACTGGGAACGCCAGCCCAGCTTGTGCCCAGTGGCGGAGACCTAGGTAGGGTAGATAAGGTAGGCAGCCAAAAGGCATGAGCCAAGTGGGATCGCAAACTGCCACCTCAGCTCAAAGGATCCGAGCTGGCGGGCTCCTCCGTCCCTCTCAACTCTCAACGGGGGAGCTGCTCTGCTTTCTGCCGCCCCGCGCCTCCGCCCGTCGTCATCGTTGTGGTGCTGGCCGTGCGTCCCTCGTCGGCCTCATCAATTTCTCGATCGCAGGCTCAATTCCCAGGCTCCCGCTTGCTGCTCGATTCTCTCCCCCGAGCCCAATTCGTGGTGGCCGGCGTCTCATTCTTCCCACAACACACTGCTGCTGTTAATAGGGCCAGGGACTCGCTCTGCCTCTCCTCAATTTGCCACGGAGCTAGCTACACTTGGTGAGTCGCTCGACCCGATCTGAGCACTTTCGGTAAGAGTATGGAATCGGGGACCACCCCTGCATTATACACAGGCATCCCCATGGAGGATGTTTTTTGGGGGGAGGGACATTCTGCAGTGATGGATCCCGATTTTGCATGTCTCCCGAGTTTTCGTACTGGGTGGTGTTTCGAGGGTGTTTTTGTTTTTTGGTTCTGTCGAATTGTTGTTGGGTTGATCGGACAGGTGGGAATAGCAGTCTGGTTCTAAGTCTTGCACTTTCTTCCTCGGGGTTTGGTGTGTTGAACCTTTGTTCTTCACAATTTTCGTTCCGTGAATTGCATTGCTGATGTAGGTGGTAGGGAAAAAAAACTGTGGGTGCGTGTGATTTTGAGTCACCTTGTTGCGAGAAGTTGCGAGAGAATTTTCGGTGAGAATGTAGAATCGGGGACCTCCCCTGCACTATAGACAGGCACCTGATGTTTCTGGTCTGGACATTCTGCAGTGGAGATCCCGATTTGACATGTGTCCCGAATTTTCATGTTGGGTGGTGTTTCGGGGGTCTTCTTGATTTGGGGTACTGTCGAACTGGTATTTGGTTGATCGCAAGGGTGGGGATTGCAGGGTTCTTCTACTCTTTGTTTGTCGAAGTTAAATTTGGTTGTGTTACATCGTTGATGTTCAGTTTTTTCGCTCCGTGAATTGCATTGTTGATGTTGGTGGTAGGGTAAAAAAACTGTAGGTGCGCGTAATTTGAATCACCATGCAAGGCGTTGCTAGGCGCGCGGGGCGAGCTCTGTCGGGGACTGTATTGCAGCACGTCCGAGTTGGGGGATCAGCGGTGGGGGTGATCCAGACGCGGAAAGAGTCGTCGCAGCCGGAGAAGCGAGAGAGTTTGGAGGAGCACGGGTTCGAGAGCACCACCATTGCCGATATTCTCAAAGAGAAGGGGAGCAAGGCTGATGGGTCATGGTTGTGGGTCTGTGTGGACGATACCGTTTTCGATGCCGTGAAATCGGTGAGCATCAAGCTGACGTGTGGCACCGGGGCTCTTCTTGCTTTTGCGCGCGAATAATGGGGACTTGCTGTTGTATGTCACTTTTTCTAAATTTGTCTCTTAGTATTATATTATTATATGCCTGAAATCCCGTTTGCCCAAATACCCGATCAGACGTAACTGTAATATCCTGTCTGTGACTGACTCCGCCATTTGGTTGTTTTTGCAGATGACTGCACACAATGTAGGGGCGCTGTTGGTGGTGAAGGCAGGAGAAGGGAAAAAGCTCGCTGGCATTATTACTGAGAGAGGTGAGTTTAAGTCCGAAACCTTCTGCAACACTGCATGTACAGATCAATAGCAGCATGACGATTTTGAAGAATTATTCCGTGCTTACCTCATTCGTTTTTCTAGAATGGTGATAAGCTTCCTATATGGTGTAGGATATTGTTTGTATCATTTCTGAGGAATTTAACATACCGTATGGAGGAGCGTGATTTGTAGGAGATCACTAGAGCTGTGGAGAGATTTTTTAATACAAGAGCCAAATCTGCTGAGATTAATTGTTTTCACTATGTATGAATTTTAAGAGCAGTTTTGAAGTGGCAGGTTGTAAGCCACTATGTGTGACAACCCCATTCCCATTTAAAGATGAGTGGCCATCGACATTGAGCCAAGTCATGCGTACACCACTTCCTAACAAAGTTTATGAATAATTACGTTGCTGATGGTAAAGGGGTCAGTTTAGGTGACTGATGTTTTAGTATCCTCTCTGTCATGAGCCTCTGTTTTTTAGGGTTGTTCTGTGAATAAATAATAATGCGTTGGTTTGTCTTTTTGCTCAGATTATCTCAGAAAGATCATTGTACAGGGCAGATCGTCCAAGACGACCAAGGTCGGAGACATCATGACTGAAGAGGTAATCAGTGTTCTTGTGAATTGCATTTAGCCTAGTCGAAATTCTATGCTTGTTCCAATTTGTACTTAAAATGTGGGGTGATGTAAACGCCTACATAATGTCGTGTTTCTCTTCCAGAATAAGCTCATCACAGTGAAGCCGGACACCAAAGTTCTGCATGCTATGGAGCTGATGACCGGTAAGCACTGCTTGACTTTTACCATTGAACGATTTGAACGATTGAACGATCTTGTACTTTAGGTTTTGTCCTGCTCAGTTGAAAGGGTTACATCATTATATAACATTCTGAACGAGTTCTAGCGCGTCTTGTATGCGGCGCAAGAAAATTCGGATTCCAACTCCACAATTGAGGTGTCAGTGGCCATTTTTATTAAAATTCCTCTTTAAGAATTATGGGAAGGGATACTCCATCCATTATGTGAAGGCCTTAAGGAAGAAATCTCTGGACTGTAGAATGTAATGTACTGGTGATTTGCAATGTGATTTGAAGTGGGGATTTTTTGAAATTCATGCAGACAACCGCATTCGGCACATTCCCGTGGTGGAGGAATCGGGAATGAAGGGGATGGTGTCGATTGGCGACGTGGTGCGTGCAGTGGTGGGTGAACACCGTGAGGAGCTTCAGCGCCTCAACTCCTACATTCAGGGTGGCTACTAGCTTTTCTCAGGGTCCTTCCTGAGTTTTATAATGACGAAGACGTTTGTTGCACTCGGTTGGCAGGATCACAAGTAAGCATGGCTTGGGGACAAGCGGATAAGTTCAGGCTTATGAGATCTGCGTAGCAATGTATATAGAATGAAAGGTCCTAGCAGTGAGTGCACAGTTAGGAAAATTGCAGATGAATGTGCCGTGCAATTGGAGCAACTCACATTAAAGTTGTTGATGGTGATTTGGCGTATGTGCAGTCTGTACATATTTGTTTTCGAGCAACTCGAGTCCACTTGTTATGAATGCTTATGCATGTGACGCATAAATAAATAAAGTAAGCATCCGAGGGTGAAATCAGCTCTATTGTTCCTTTGCCTATAGATGTCATGTTTTCAAGCTGCGAGTTTATGTTTACGAAATGGCACTTTGGGGCAAATGAGGTTTAGTTCAGCGTTTAGTGTCACTAGGTTTCTGAATTGAAGAGTTTGAAGTGCGATTTTGTTTCCTTGGTGATTTTCAAGGATGCAAAAAAGGGATCGTGCCTTATTGGTAAATGTCAATGTTACGGGGAATATTAGAAGCTTTTCTAATGATTTTGCCCTAATAACAAGGGAAGCAGGAGAAAGAGGCAAACAACCTAAATCCAATGTAAAAAGAATTCCGTAAGACAATCCGAGAACCACTGAGCAGGGATGAGACAAATCAATTTCCATGTGTCAAATAACATAACATTGTTAACTAGCCTAAACCATTCCCCCTATGAATAATCCCTCCCTGAATCTTTGGGAATGAATTTAGTTTAATATGCAAAGAGTCATTGGCTGGATGGGATGTACATTGCAAAGCTGGGGCTCCTCCTTTTTGAAGGGGCAAATGGGACCCTGAACATATGTAACCGGGGTTCGATCAAGTCTTTGCAATCTTTGGGTTTTGCTGTGGACTCCCTTGCACCACTAATTTCATTGCAAAGAACGACTTCGAAGTTGTGGAACCTCCAGCGACAGAGATTGGAGCCATCTCTGGTAAAACTGGCACCAAGTTAGCAAGCCAGAGACTGAGGTTGATTGAGCTCGAGACCGAGGTAATTAATCACAGGGAAAACAGGAGGTCGATACTGGGGGTATTATATTCAACACTGTAACTTCACCCCCCAATCTTACTTAAAACAGAAATTTCAGGGGGGTGAAGTTACAGTGTTGAATATAACACCCCCCCGTATCGACCTCCCGTTTTCCCTCTGCATTAAGCTGTGCGAGCAACGTCGGTGGGAGTCTCTCGAGGTGCAAAACATTTGATGGAAATGCCGAAAAACAAAGATCGAAGCTGGCGGGGTGCTTTGGCAAGGACGACTATCACTCGATCAGATTCGAGGAGGCGCTTCTGGTTGCGAGACTCGCGACGGAGGCATCGTGAGACGTCGTCGGTGCTTCCCTTCGCTGCCTTGTTCTGAGAAACAAGCCCATACGTTCTTGTATATTGCAAGTTTGGCACCAGTGATTTTTTTCATTAGTTTTAGCCACTGCACAAAGCAATGTACAGTACAGTCGGATCCAATAATCTTACAAATTGCGTATTGTGCTGATCAAAGGTTTTTGCATAGTACGGACTAGCATTGACATTTTTTCGTCTTGCATAATTATCATTCAATTTTTCCGCAACCCCAATTGAGTGTACCAAATTTTAGTTTCAAATAAACAAAACCCATTTTTTGAAACATTTGCACACACATTTTTCATAATAGAAAAAACAACCCATTGAGTAACAAAAATATGGTTTATGAAGAGTATGTTCATTGTGAAATGTCACATGACCAAACTTTCTAAAATTGAGGTATCTTTATATTTTACCTCAAAAGGATCGTCATGTTAATTTATATGCCCAAAACTGCTTTAAAAATACTCATCTCCAAAGCAAGGTAAAAATATTCATCAATAATTATTTTTTAACAAACTCAATTGTAGGATACTTTAGTTGAATTGTTCAAGTTCAATGTCCAAAAAATTTAGAACAAAAATTTCCATAGATTGCAAGTCCAATGTGCCCAAACTTCAAATTGTAGGCTTTCTAGCCCTTTCAAAGCTGAAGTTTTGTCTTTCAACATTTTTAGAATAAAACTCACATGTTCTATAACTTGAGCATTTAGTCAATATGTAAGGAAATGAGTCAAAAACATGTGAAAATTTTTTAACCCCAAAACTTTCATAAAGTAGAAGGTGGTACCATAAATGAAAGAAAAAACTAATATGCTAATAACTTTTACAAGATATTGAAAATTGTTAATTACAATGGTGAAGATGTTCTAATTATCAATTAATATCTTATATTTTAATTTAAACTATAAAATTTTCAAAATTGAGAGCAAAAGACAACTTTATATGTTTTCTTTTCTACTTTCAATGCCCACAAAATAAACTTTTTATAAATTCTACTTCATTATTCAGAATTAAAGGGTTCAAATTCTTTTGGGTATTTATCAATCTATAAAGTTCTTCCAAAATTTTAAAAAGAAAATTTAGAATACATTTTTTAAGCCCAATTTGACATTGAAATTAAAAAAAAGTTTAATTTTTGCAATATTTATCGGAATGATGTGAAACAAAGCTTCACATATAGAGTATGATGAGTAGCATCCATCCCAAAAAATTCATGCAAAACTTCCAAATTATGAAGTCAATTGAATATGCTTGAGTTCACAAAAGTTCAAATTAAGCTCCTCAAGTGGTCTCTTAGGGGTTAACTAAATTTTGCTATTTGAACCTACTCTACAACTAATTTGTATGTTTGAGCATGATGGTACAATTATTTTACCAAAATTTAGTTAAAATGTAGAGATATTTGTTTTACAAAGTTTGGTCATACAATACCTCACATTGAATTCTTCATAGATCATCTTTTTGTTATTTAATGGGATATTTTTTAATATAAAAGATGTATATACAAATATTTCCTATACATCTATGCAATCAAAATTATCAAATGTTAAAATTCACTATCAATGTTTTTCAATCAGTTATCATGTAAAACCATGAATATTAATGGAGACAATTTACCAAAAATAGAGCTTTGCTTATTTGAAACTAAAACTTGATATGTTTAATTGTAGTTATGTAAAACTCAAATATTAATAATACTATATGAAAATTGTCAATTATATTCTCTATTGTGCAAAATTCTTTGAATGATATAACAGACAATTTGTAAAATTATTGAACCATATTATAAAGTAACTTGGTGAAGCTGTTCACATGCACTAATATGGATGAAATATGCAAAATGTGAATGAGTACATATGTATTCATTCAAAAGTATGTAAAGTCATTTACAATAGAGCAATGTTGTCTCTAGATTATATAGCAAAAGAAAGATTTCATCCATTGAAAATAGGCAAATCTATTGCTTTATATTTTTTCCAAACAAAAAATTGTATTGCTTTTGAATAATAAATCACCTCCAAAAGAAAATTGATTGTAGCAAGCAACCATATCACAATAGATACCTTACAATTCTTATGCAATCCCAATCAAACATACCAAATTTGAGTTTCAAAAAACCCAAGCTTCAATTTTGGTGAATTCTTTCATTTAATAGTAGTGATTTTATGTGATAATTGATTGAAAAAAATTGGTGATGAATATTCTTAATTTGATTGTATAGATATGTCAGAAACATCCACATGCACATCTTTGTGTTTATAAACACCCACCCTTTTAAGTAACAAAAATATTATCTATATTCTAACCTAATTTGGGCCCAAACTTCCCATTGTGATCTAACTTGAAGCCCATTATTTTGTATTTATAGATTAATCGTTTTCACAATTTTACTACATTAGATGATATTCGGGGGTCTTGGAAAGCCGTTTCAAGCCCGTTCCTTGATCTGCTCAGATTCAGTGAGCACTGGTAAGGGGGTGTCAAAATTTTTTTTTTTAAGAAAAAAATAATTTTTTTTTTTCTTTTTACCAAAATATCATTTTAAGCAAATTTTTATTTTATTTTATTTTTTTCAAAAAATGATGTGGCAATCGCTGTGCCACGTCAGCCAGCTACTGCTATTGCGTTCCCACAGTCTAGGAACGTAACAGACAGCATGGGAACTTGGAGCCCTCCAAGCCCCCTGAATCTCATCTAATGCTACTTCCAAATTTATAATTTCATCCAAATTGTTTAAATTTTTTACTTTTTCTAATTGTAAGCCAATGTGGTGGCTCTCATGTATCGTAGTACTCAATTTTTTTACTCAATATAGCACATTCTTAACCCTGAAACGCTCCAAAGTCTAGTTTCTAGACCATGAACAGATTGAAATTCAGTTTTCTAACTGTCTAATTATTGTTTGGATGAAAGCCATTTAATTTGTGGAGATACTTTATCAAGTTGTTGTCCTATCCAATGGTTTGACTTGATGTATTAGAGTTTATATCACTAGAAGAAAACTGCGTTGAACTTGTCAAAAACTACGTTGTATTCAACAAAAAGTATAGGGTGGAATTTGTTGAGTTTTCCCTTTATAATGTAGAATTTTGCATTCTAGTACAAAATTCTACGTTTTGCTTGTCAAATTTTGTGTTGAAATGGTGGAACACAAGATTTTGTGTTAGGAAGGGAGAACTCAACAAAATCCATCCCACACTTCTTATTGAATACAATACAGTTTTTGTCAAATACAATGCAAATTTGACAAGTTAAATGCAGTTTTCTTCCAGTGTATTTTTCTAAAATTTCAAATGTGCCAGTGTGTCAAGCCAAAAATTGCATTGATTTTAGTTCAAAACTAAATTTGCAAAAATAAGGTCATAGATTTAAAAAAATACAAAATTTCAAAAAAATCACCATATCAAGAGAACCTGTCAAATTCATTCCAACAAGTTTTAATCAAAAATAATAACATTTTGCTTGTAATTGAATTTAGAAGGAATTTGGAGATTTTTCCTTCCAAAATTTAAAAAAAAATATTGATGATAGCATTAGAAAATCTAACCATAAGGATGGAATTTGAAACTCAAAATCTTTATCAATTCCAGAATAACACTATTCTTCCAAATAGCACATTCTATAATGATTTTTTCCCTAATCGTCAATTTTAGAAAAGATCTGGACGTTCATAACATTCAGTAGCATGTGTTGATGTTGCCTTGGTTCTATAGTGATGATGTGCCTCTACATCTTCCACCTATCTAATTTATCAATAGCTACTGATGAAACACTGTTGGGGTGTGGAATAGACCTCACCATCACTGTAGAGCTATTGAATGTTATGTTTAGGGGTTAAAGGAAATATTTACGTGAATATCATATCTTCATAGACTATGATGGGTGTTGGTAGATTATGCTGATTTAGGAATTGGAGAATCAACGAACTCAAATATATGTTGTTGGTTCTCGTAGATTCAAGAATGATCTTCAGTATTGAAAATTATAGCTCCACTCTCCACTCTCCAGACAGCCACTCTGAAGAACAAGACGAAGCATGGCCGTCCCTTTGCGGACGCTGTCGCGGGTCTGTCCTTGTGAATTTGGTCGACGCCTGATCGGGGCATGATCGAGCATCGACATTTATTAGCGTTCGCATTCCAGCGTTTCCACCATGTGAGCTGAGCAGTCCGTTGCTGCAGTAGAATTCCATCTTGGCAGCTATGGCGGATTGCGGAGGAGCGGAACCCTTGCTCAATTTGCTTCGTTCGGGGGCTCCTCTGCCGGAGTCCTTCGTGGCCACGGCCGCTGCCGTCGCGCCCTTCCTGCCCGCGTTGGCATTGGCCGCGCACGATTCCGCGGCCGTCGACCCTCGCCTGCTGGCCGCACTCGCCTGCCACCCGGACACGCCCTGCGCTTTGGCCTACGCGGGGCTCGACCTGGGAGAAGCCTTTCTTTCCCGCGTTCGGGAAACCCTAGCGTGCTCGGAGGGAACAAGCTCTCGGAGGCAGGACGACGAGTGGATGTGGAGCGAGGAGGGCGAGGACGGAGGAGTGGATGAGTGCGACGCGTTTCAACAGGGAGACGAGGTGATGTGCGTGGATTGTAACCATCTTTGGATCATTTTTTGGCTTTCAGTAGGAATTTACGCTTACATAGTCATGATTCCAATTCGACTTCCATGACTTCTTTTGGAAGTCGAATTGCCGTTTCTAGGAAGCAGTGCACTTTTAGGTCAATTGTCGAGGATTGAAGAGTATGTATGGAAAAGACAAATATTCTCTTCCCAGCACATTACAGAATTTGGAGGATGGATTTGAGCACTGCATCTCTTTGGAGGAGCATGACCTGAAGCTCGCTGCCTGATAATTGTACGTCTAAGAAATCTTGAGGTTTGTTTAATCAGAGAGATTACGCCTTCACTAGCTTTGCCGGAGACATGAGTTGTCCAAGAATTTGAGAAAACGCAGAAGCACGGTTGATTAGCTAGGTGAATTGGTCTTTAGCATTTGTCCGAGTGGGTTTGTGAATATTAATCAGCGAGCATTGCCGTTTTAGTGGTTAGGGTTTAAGATTGAATTAGAGGTTTGTGCTGGAGGTGGTTTTAGTTGGCACTTAAAACTTAGCAACTAGTTGTTCTAGTCGTAGTTGGCACTTGGTCTGCTACCATCTTGAAGCATTTTGTGGACTTTGGACTTAGGGGTAAGATAGTTTGTAGGCAAAGCGTGGCACCAAGTTATGGTTATCAAGTTGTATGTTGAGAGAAGCCGTTCTAAACGAGGTTTGTGTATGTTCATAATGCACAGGCAGAGCGTGTCAATGTGGCAGTCATTTCTGTGCATCGGCGTGCCGCCTTGTTCGACGCGAGATGGGCACATGGCGAAGCTGTAGAGGAAGGAAAATTTACACCCCACGAAGAGGACAACGAAGGTAGTATATGGAGCAACGAGGCTTGCTTGCCGGAGTTGTTGCATCTCTTACCCATCGTGACTTCTCGATGCCCTACTCTTTTGCCTCCAGGTATCAATTTTTTCACCACCCTTAACCCTGGCCTACTTCCCATTTGGACTGCTTGAGATCCTCGATGCTTTTTGTACGATGAAATCGGGTTATAACATAATGAACAATGCAGAGTTTCTAATTGAGCATGTCAGACTTCTGAGGTGTCTATGCACGCATTTGGACGAGGATGAGGATGTAGTTGCATGTTACCATTTGCAAGCGTGTGGTCTACACGAACGGTATTTCTGATTGCTGTTCATTCTGACGCAGAGGTATTGACCAAGGGTTTGCTGACAGCCCGAAATGGTTGTCTCTTGCTTGTCACCACGTTGGCGAACAATCCCGACCTCGTAGATCGCGGAGCCCATTTCCTCTGCCACATTCTTAGAATGCATGCGGATCTTTACGAATTTCAACCCAGTAGTCCCCACCTCCAAGATAACACTGCCAAAAGTTTAACAGGTTTGTGTTGAGGCGAAATTTTCTGACCCACATTTCTAATAATTCTGCTATAATTTCAACTTGAGAGCTCTCTTGGTTCAAGAGGATGTAGATCAATCCAGTGTACCTCTGTCATGTGTTTGGATGAAAAGAATAATGCCAGGAGATAACTGATAGGCATGTGTGGGAGATCTTGGGCCTGCTTCTAGAGAAGGTCCCTATCTTCGGTAATTTTGTTTTTTGTTTCAGTTACTACCATTTCCGAATAATGGTGATTGGATTTGTCTCATCAGATGTTGGAGAGCTGTGGTCTTGAGGATCCTCTGTATTGTCAAACACTGAATTCGGTTCTCTCTTGCCCTTGTCTGCAGGTCTTCCCCGGCAACAGACTGTCCCAATTCCTTCTCAGATACCATTTCAATATACTGAGCATGGTGATTCTGATGCAGCAACATTGATACTCATGAAGTTGTGTCGAATCGCACCATCAATAGCATCAGTATGTCGTGAGGCACTTGTCAATACAAGATCTCTAGTCGAACTGGCTTTGCATATCACCATTGAGATCCTTCACGATGAATTAGAATTCTTGTCCAGGTTAATTTTTTCTAGGGAGACAACTTCGCAATGGATCTTGCATCATGTAGGAGCCAAACAGAAGTTTGGCGAGTCCCTAGCTGTAGGTGAGCATAAACCTGCTCGTTGGGGTGTCAGTGACTCCAGTCGATATAAAGAGAAGGAAGGGTCTGTAGCCCGTATTCGGGAATCTTTACTTGCAGACGCGAGGCACGTTTGGCAGGAAGATGGGTGGGGAGGTCGTCTTCATGCCCATTTGAGGTTGTATTGTGTCCTTGTCCGTGTAGGGGAATTATCGCCAACTCATGAAGAGGTATGTTCGTTACGGACTATCGTTTATATTTCGTGTATCCCATTATCTTTACGTTGTCAGGAAGTTCAGCTTTCACCTGTAGCAGATTCTGTACTGAGTTGTATGGTAAATAATATCTGTTACCTTTCTTCAATCTGTTGCTGAAGGCGGTGATTCATGATTTGGCACTGTTTTGATTTTCTTACTTGCCTAGTGCAGGTCGACTTTTGGCTTAAAGCCTTAGGGAATAGCTTAAAGGACACAGAATTCGTCAGCATTCGTACGCTTCAGCTTGGAATGGCTTTTGTTTGTTTGGTATCTGGACTTGCAGGGCCATCGACCAAAAATCTTTTTCACTCAGCCATGGGTTGCTTATTAAAAGCGGCTACCGTTACAACCACGCCTGCCTGCACACCTGCTAATGTCGAGCTTGCTGTGTGGTTGGCTGTCCAATTACTGCTCCGGAAGTTTGCAGAAATTGCAATGGTACTACAATCTACTTCTCTCAACTCTTTGTCCTGAATTATTCTTGAACTTGTTTTTTTCTTGAAAATGGCCTCCAATGTGCTTCTTACTAAGTTGCAAAGTTGAGGTAAGAGGAAGAGTAATTTATCTGCAGTCACTGATTTTAGCCTTACCTGCAGCTTGTCCGAGAAGCGGTGGGAATGCATGTTACGGTCCAGAATGGATTGATGCGTGATGTTGCTGAGGCGGCTTCAGGTGCTGGGATCATTACTGATGCCTCTCTTGTTGCAACTGTTGTGGCTAACCTCCGGTCAAGTACACCAATACTGGCCAACAAGTAAGTGGCCATCTTTGGGTCGCCCTCCTTGAATATAGGAAAATGGTCTTTGTGCAGACATTCTGTTTTTATTTAGAGTTTAAGTCATCTGTAAGCATTCAGTTCTGGTCCTACTGGTCACAATTTAATATTTTGGTAATGAATACCCCATTTGAAGTTGTTCCATTCTCTCAACCCGTTGGGGATGGGGGAAACAGGAAGCAATCAGACTTGACTCTGAAATGTATTGACCAGTTGATGAACACGAACACCTTCAACTTCTCACGTTATGGGGTGGACATCTCGGATACTATCATGCACTGCCTTAGTTTGGCACAGACACCTATCCACCCTGTACGCCCTTTCACCCTTGCGTGGACTTCACTTGCAGTAATTTCTGTCTGACGTCAGTGTGTTACACACTTCTATTACTCACGACCTGGTTAGATGAGACCAATATTTAGTCCTTTCTCAGCATTGATATTGTCTTGATCTTTGATTAGGCCGCCATCATGTTGGAGAGCGTATGCTGTACATTGTGTTGCGCTGCGTTGGGCTAATCAAATGACATTAATGTATAATAGCTTAGCTCGTACGTGTGGTTCTTATTCTCTATTCTTTCTTTTTTGACTGACCTAGCTGGGGAATTGTTTCGACTTGTTTTTGGTGTTATATGCGTCTCTGGAATATAGAATTTGCTGTTATGTTGATTTTCTGCTTTTCCTATGTCGGCTCATGCAGGTGTTACCTCAGCTTGTCCAAGCGTTTGCAGACATGTCTGCTACAGCTCCTCGAGCAAGGGGAGCAGTTCAGCCATTCAAGATGCGACCTTTTCCAAGAGATTGGTTGGTTGCAGCTATTGCGCCTACTGGCTTTCTATTGAGTGGTGTGATAACGTCTCCTAATGTTAAGTCACCCCAGGTTCGTTACACAAGGCATAAAGTGAGGATCTCCAAAATTGTTGGAACTCAAACATCAGAAGAGACTCAGAGTGGTTCCAGAGATGGGGTCACTTTGGCAGCAATTGGAGACCCGTTGGCCACAGCAGCATTGGCAGTGTATTATATTCTATGTCGGGAGCAGGTATTTAGGAATATGGGGATTGATGGTGGTTTGCATGGCTGGGATGCCTCTCAAAGCGATGCTGAAGAAGGAGGTAATTGGACAGAGTTGCTTGCGTGCCTGCCGTTGATGCCCCTCATCAGGCATATGGAAGATCAATGGCTATCCTACGAGAACCTATTACCGCAGGTAGCAACGGCGTTGAGACTTTGTGTAGGATGTTCTTGTTTACAATGTTTTTCTTAATATTCTTCTTGAGCGCATTTTGGAGAATGGCTAATTCCATGTACTCAGCAACGCGGTAGGAGGGGGGCACACCCGGCCCTCCTCCGGGTCGCCCCGGTCTAGGACCTGCCTGACTGTCGAAGTGGGAGGTGGGAGACGTTGGGTCTGATCTTGTCGGGTTCGGTCAACGCAGGTCGGGCAGGAGGGGCGACCCAGAGGAGGGGCGGGTGTTAACCTCCTTCATACCATGTTGCCCATGTACCTTTCCTCACTGAAATGTTAGATAGCCTGCGGCCGTTATGAAAATGAACCCAAGTATTCAGTGATTTGTAATAGTTTCAGTATCTAGCTTTGAGTTTTCTGAGGTTCTCATTCACAGAGTTGAATATTTTACTTAGAGGGGCATTGGTCTTGCAGGTGCTTGCTGTTGCATCTGTGGTTCTTCCTGAGAGGTTTTTGGCATCAACGCTCCTTGAAGACGCTGAGATTCGAGGATCTACCTTCACCCCATTTATTAAGGGTGTGGCAGCTACTTCGGATCTGACCTGGGCTGCGCCTTTTGATAATAATATCACCAAATCTTCCATTGAAGACTTATTTAGCTCTGACGCCAACATAAAAGACCAGTTGCTGCCATTTACGGATGCGATGGTCAGTGTGCAAGAAGAAATCGAAATGACAGTCGATGCTGTGGTCATAACCATGAAGAGTGCTCTGAGTATACCATTACCTGCACTAAGAGTCTTACTGACTCTGAATAGAACCTCAACGAGATTGGGAGGGGTCAATACTAATGAAAATCAGCTGGGACTAGGTGCGAAACTGTGGGACAAAGAAGCAGCTGTAGTTAGAGAGCTTGTTCCCCTCCTTTTGGATTTTAAGTGTTCGCGCCTCTTACAAGAGACGTTCTGCTCACTGTGGCGATCGCTACCAGCAGCTGCTAAGGAGTACCTCACACCTTTGCTTGTGATTAGCCTACGAGGTCCTACAGGGGTTTCTAATGGCCTAACCACTTTTGGAAGCAAGAAGAGTGCATTGTATTCCCAGAAAGTCAAAGATCCTCAACTTACCTCTCTCTCTGCAAGCGGCCTGCAACTAGAGCCTCTCAGCCTATTGGCTTGTAGCTCTAAAGTGTTCAGGACACCAATACTTGGAATAGTGCTTGACTTGCTGCTGGAGCTCTTGACAGCAAGCAGAAGAATATGTTTGGCAGCTACTACGGAAGGAGGAAGGGATGGCGGCATTAAAAGAGAGGAAGTTGCTGTAGCTCTCGCAGCACAGGACAGGTAGACCAACTGACGCTTTGATAAAATGATGAGAGATTATAATTGTTTCTTGTTTTGGCTATTGAGCGGAATGCTGTGCCGTATGGGTCCTAAGCTGGAGTATTCTTAATCATACTGATGGTTTGCTCATCTGCTATGTTTGCAGTGCTGCTTGCCAAATTTTACTGGAGGCTTGTCTTCCAGATACCGAAATGGGAGATGATACGGAACCGAGGCCTCTTTTGGAGGCACGAAGTCTAATGTGTGCAACAATTTCCTCTCTAATACATAGCACTCCTTTACTTCTCAAGCTGTTACATTTCCAGGTACTTTTTTTATTCAGTCCGTTGATGCTCTTCTTGTTGCCAGATATTACTCTTCAACTTCGTAGTCAAACTGGATAACCTCTTTCAAGCTGACAAGGTACTGAAATTTTTTGTATCTGATAGTTCTGCATTTTCTGTTTACATGAAACAGGGTTACGAACCTTCGTTGGTACCAATGATGGTGGAAGGTGTGCCTAGTATGGTTCAGTGTCTAGAGTTTGTAGGAGAGCTTATGCAGCAGTCATCACAGCAGTGCCAGGTGTTTGCGGTTATTCTGACTTCGCACATTGTCTGTTCCCACTCTGGACTTCCTCAAAGTCTTAACGCAGCGCAGCAGGTAAGCAACATGTTGGTGATGGAGAGCACTAGACCTTGGTGGTATTGGCAACATATATGACTCATTTCATGCTCATATATTCATGCTGATTGTAAATTGCTTAATTGATCTTGTACTTATAATTTTCCTATGCAGGTTGTGGCACATGTGTCCCACGTACGAAGCAAGGTAGCCGGGTGTGCCCCATTTTTACAAGAGGTTTTGAATCCACTGGCTCTCTGTGCAGTAGCCTTTCCTGAACTGATCCCTCCTGTTGTTACCATCCTTCAAAGCTGTGCCCAGGCTGGGGGTCCTCTTATCAAATCTGGACCAGCTAGGGACCCTGATCTTCAGGCCTCAGCAATTGCAGCTTTCAAGCAACTTATCCACCGCAAGCTTCTGCATGGACGACCACCTCCCTTGCCAACTGCCTTCTCTTGATGACAGGATGTTTTGGAGCTGCTATTTGGTTGTACCACTCCGTATTCAATGCTAGAAGTGGTCTCTTTCTGGTCAGGGGGTAGCCTCGCCAACTGAATCTCATGCTATCCTCCAGAGGCCAATTTGGAAATAGTTGAATAGGACCTCAACCCATAGATAATCAGTTATGGAATTGGATGAGTCCTCTTCTTTTCAAGTTGGAGCAGGAGCCAACTACTCTTCTGGACGCTGCACCAAGGGTATGAATTGGGAGCTACTGAGCTGTCTTGTATCTTTGCGAATGTGCCACTTTCCTGATGCACTTTCCTGATAGTGGACATTTGGAAGCCTTGCAATGCTTCCAGCAAGCTAATCAAGGTCTTGGGAGTACAGTACCGCAAGTAGAATTATTTTCAAGGAATATGTGTTTCTCTGACCTTGAACAGATGTGACCAATGACATAAATGCCCGATTGAGATGGGTATGAAGAGGTGACTTGAATGACCCGATACAACGGGACATATTTCGAGGGATTTCTCGAGTCTCTTGAGAGTAAATATTGAGATTCCACTGCAGCAAGTTCCAGTCAAAGGGCAATCGTGTCTCTAATTCTGAGATTCCATTGGCTGTGACTCTAATTTTGCTGTTTTGTAGGATTAACGTTTTGTTGGACCGATGTGACCATACCCAATTTGGGTTTATTTCTTTGGTTAGCTTTGCAATTCTAAAGTGTTTCATATGATCTTCCGTTGCGGTTGTGTTTTGTCTTCACCCAAGCTTCCATAAAAAGAAGGTAAACCAATCTAAAACAGGCAAACTGCCCATGATAGACACCTATGGAATGACCCATTATAGGGTAGTTTGCTCACAAAACGACCCTTTTAAGGACTATTGGTCTTTTTTGTGGCTTTGAGATGCCTGAAAATATTTTCCCTTAATTTTTTTGGAGCTTTTATGAATTGCTTATGAATTTCCAAAGAATTCTGCACCGCATCATACACTGGATTGGTAGTGACACCATTATGCATGCCTCAGTGGCTCCTAATGCACTTTCTATCACCACAGTGCATTAAGAGAATCCAAGATGTCCACAGCCATTTCCATAGTGGACCAGTGGAAAAAAATTCACAGCTTCAGTATGGAATAGATCTAGCGATGAATTCCATACCCAAGATGTGAAAGCCCAGCCAGTTGATCTTTGGAAATGGGTAAGTTAGAAGAATTTTGTTGGATTTCTCTGGTGCGAAGACCAGTCTCAAGCAATGACCACCTTTGTTTTTCAATCAGACTCCAATCCAGCACCGCTTCTTCCTTCAAACTCATCACAAAGATAGAGGCACTGAACGTCAACGTGGATTCTTCTTAAATTCGTAAGTTAAGAGATCATTGTGACAAGCTAGGAAGATTTGCACTGTCACGTAGTGTCGTTCAGATTTGGCTGCGAACGAGTTCGGATTGCGCGTGAAGTTTTCAGTAACTGAAGGTCCCCTGCGGCATGAGACCGAGTTGGGGAGAGATGCGGTCCTTGTTGTAGTCTACTGAGGTTTTAGCAGGAGAGAGAATTTGAAGGTTTGGGGAATGCCCACTCCATGTGTTCGTTCTTCTGGTACATCCGTTCTGGCGAGAGATGGCTGAAAAAGCCGTGCTATACACGAGCCCAAAACCACCACAAATTGGTACTGTGCCTAGTTACTGATACCAGGCTGGTCAGATTTTCATATTGTCTTACTGGCAAGTGAAAGGAGGTTCCAACGCATTTGGATACTGTATGCAAAAGTTATTAAGGAACAAAGTTTGGTTCTAAAAGCGTTTCTTCCAGATAGGTATAGAACTGATTTTGGAGATGTAGAGAGAGTATAGATAGCAGTTTAAGGTCAGTGGCGCATTTGGGTGTAAGTGAAAGGAGGTTCCAACGCACCAAAGACGTAGCATTTGGATACTGTATGCAAAAGTTATTAAGGAACAAAGTTTGGTTCTAAAAGTGTTTCTTCCACATAGGTACAGAACTGATTTTGGAGATGTACAGAGAGTATAGATAGCGGTTTAAGGTCAGTGGCACATTTGGGTGTACCCACCTTACCTGAAGCCACGAGTTTTTCAAGTGCAAATCTAATATTTACATCACGCTTGTGATGTACTTCACAAGCTTAGCTAAGTGAACTGCCGGTTAGTTTTCTTGACTCGCACCTCCGAGATTTCCATGTCGTGTAGGGCGTTCTTGTAAGCAAATACTGGCTTTTCTATAATACTAGGCTTTTCTGCGCAATTACGGACTGTGGACAACACTGAAGTTTACAATTTAAAATATTGAAGTGGATCATTCATGACGTTATGGTTAAACATGGCCATTCTGTTTAAATAAGTTCGAAATTGGTAAGTTTAAACACTTCCGATTCAAACTTGGATGTCAAAGTAAGAAACACTCTTTTGGCCCACATAATCGCTCCAGAAAGTGCAGTTTCCAAATTATTACTCTTCATTTTTTTAGGTGCTCAAATGCTTGTAGCTTCCTGTAGGGCCCGAGGTGAAGCGTTAACCCTGAAGCGCTCCAACGTCCATATTCTGGACAATGAACAGAGCTCTTCCAAGCATTGTGTACATTGGGAATTACCCTCCCCCCCCCCCCCCCCCGCCCCCCCCCCCATTGTGTCAATGTTGTTGCAATATTGTTTCATAGGGCCCGCAATCTAGTAAAGAAACTTTACTATTACAATATTGACGATAGTACTGCAACAATTGAGTTTCTTTATTGGATTGCGGGCCCTATGAAACAATATTGTTTCAATGGGGGGGGTACTTTCCTATATTGTGTAGTCCAACAAACATTTTATTCATCCAATCTAACACTTGCATATTGAAGAGACAACCTTCCTTAATGCCCAATTTCATGAAATTGCAGTAAATGATATTTCTGTAAAAAGATATAAGCCAAAATGTGCAAAAAATTGAAAAAGAATTGAGGCGTTAAGGGCTTTAGGTCTTTACTAATGTTCTCCATTCCCATCTCCACATGCAGATTCGAGGTTGCCGATGTTGCCCTTGGACCAGGCACCTACAACATCCCTCAAAAATTCCCTCACCAATCAAAAACCGTTGCCAATATTCTTCAAACCTGAGAATGAAAGAACTAATAATTAGCCAACTAGTATAGCTTAGGAATGAAGCATAGAATTTTATGCAAGGAATACAAAAGAACAAGTGGATTAGGGCCGGTTTATACTTGGGGCCAGATTGAAGGCCGGCCAGAACTCTCCAAGTTTGGGCCAACAGAATCACTCAATTTCTCCAAATCTGGTCCAAAGGGCTTTAAACTTGGGGCTGGTTGGAACTACAACTCATCCTATGTGTCGCCTTAGGTGGCATGGTTTTGGCACCAAACCATCCGGCCCCAAGGGAGCAATCGGGACGAGGTTTTGGGTGGCCCGAACTCCTATCTTGGGCCGGATGGAGCCCCTCTGTTGGATTGTACAAACCTCCACCGTCTATTAATGCAAGGTCCTTTGTTTTCTTTTTTTATTACATGCTTGTTAATTGTGTTTTCAAGAAACTTCCTTCAATCTGCATTGCTGAAGTTTTGGGGCTCTGGTGTCAATCCCAGGCTTGCTCAAGTTAGCAAGATGCAGTACAGTAAGGATAAATGCAAGCAAAATTATCATCCTGTTATTGTTCAGAGGCTTAATTGAAGCTAATTACAAGCATTACAAAAATGTAAATTAGCTAACATCTAGCAAGTTTACCAATGTTGTTTAATACTTGATTGAGTTTGGTAAACTAAGTTGATTTTGATTTTGATTTCAGTACTTTATTTTAACTAATGTAACTATAAGGCCACTTTCTAACTAGGAAATCAAGCACACTGATTAAAACTAATATAGAATCTATGTTTGCATATATTGATTAAAAATATACATAATCTATATTTGCTCACACGGATTAAAAACAATACATAATCAATGTTTGTGCACACCAAATAATAAAAATAATACATAATCTATATTTGAACACATTGACCTAAAAGTAATACATAATCTATTTTTCTATGGTTTAGTGGTGTGAATATTTCAAACCCGTATAGTGAAAGGACCAAAATTATTTCATTGCAAGGAGAAAAATGAAAAGTTTCATAAAAATGTAAAAAAAATCATTTTTCCATTTTTTGGAATAGGAAAAATAGGAATAAAAAATAAAATAAAAAATATTTTTTCCTATTTTTGAAATAGGATAAATAGGAAGAAAAAGGAATAAATAAATGAATAAACTTTTCTTTTCTTTTTGAAATAGGAAAGAAAGGAAGAAAAAGAAAAACATGTGTGTTTTTTATATTTTTTTAATTGAGCATTGAAAAATCAAGAGCACATGAAAATTGGGCCCTAGAATCCAGCCCGAGGGTTTTACATTAATTGGGGCCGGATGGAAGAATTGGAGCCAAATTGAGGGCTGGAATGAAGGCAAATCCGGCTGGCCTTCCATCCAACCCTAGGCCAAGCATTAGAAGAGATTCGGGGGGACTAAAGGGCCATTTCAGGCCTGCTCACCCAACGCTATTTCCCTAGCAGATCGGAGAACGTCCGTTGTCAAAAAATTTTTTTTTTTTTATAATTTTTTTTGAAGAATCTAAAATGAAAAAAAAAGCAAAAAAAATATTTATTTATTTATTTATTTATTTGGTGACGTGGCAGTCATTCTGCCACGTCACGCAGCAGCTGCAAGGCTGTTCCCTCGACCCTGGCAATCCAAGGAACTCACAACCCTTCAAAGGGGCTGAAAAACATCTAATGTATAAACCGGCCCTTAGACTAAAAAGTTATTTACCTTACTGCCATTCTCCAACTCATGTCAAGACTTCCAAGAGTTCTTCCATAGACTGCACCTCACTTCTGAAGAGTTCCTCATCAGCTACCACAAGACTCTCCTCAAAGCCAATGAATTTTAGACTCCCGTCATGAAGTAAAACATGTGAAAGCTTGATACTGTTGTGCACAATTCCTAGATTATGGATCTGCTCCAAAGCACCTAAAATCTTGGTCCTTACCATCCTTGTAATCAATGATGACCCAAGCTTATGGTTTCCTTCATCTAACAATGCCAGGTACACAACATTGCAATGTGGTACATGTCCCACAGCATACAACACAGGGATGCAATGCCCTTGCAAAGTCTCCAGCTTCTTGTACACCACTTGCTCTTGCAAAAATGCTCGAGAGGCATCCAGCACTCATAGATCAAAAAACTTCAGTGCCAAGGGTATACCATTCAAGAATCTCCCCTCCACCAAGTTCCCGAACTTATCCATGCCAAAGACTTGATCAGATCCATCAATATCGATCAAGTCATACTGAGGCAAATCAACAAAGTTTTCAACCACAAGGACAAAAAAGGATGAGAGATTGACCTCCAAAGGTGTTCTCTCTCCAACCTCCAAAGCTACAGCTTGTCCACCTCCACCACGTTTAGCTTTCACAATTATCACTTTTGGTGATGCCTTCTTGATTGCTCAACCAAAAGAACTAACCCTCGTTATTGGAGGCAACCTGGGCAAAAGTACAAACTTTAAGTTAAAATGAGAAAAGAGAGGCTAAAATTAAACTTGGATATAATCTCTAAAAAATTGAAAAACATACAACCATATACTAAACAGCAACAAATTGCAGGTATAGTAAAGTACGTATCAAGCAATCCGTTAATTCTGTTAGATATGGTGTAAAACAATCTATTTGTAGTTGATTAGTGAAAGCAAGATGCATGCATGTACCAAAATCATCACAAGAAGCTAGTCCTTATGCGCAAAGTTTCTCAACTAATTAATGCAAAAATCGTGGCTGCTTCTTTTCATATTACACTACAGCAAAATTGCATGGAAAAACATGTTATAATGTTCACTAAATGTATTGTACAATTCTTCCTGCATATTTGTCTCCAGAACCAGAAGAGATAGAGCTACTGCCCATATTCAACGTTTACTTACAATCCTTGGCTTAATACAATTTGTACAATGCCATAGAAGCCTTCAACAAATAAAGATTGATGTCATGGTTAATTTAACCCTTAAAGGACTGAGATGACCAAAACTTAGTTTGGATGGTTCTTTAGGGGTTAAAAGGCTGTAATCAATCCACACATCTGAAGACCAAGGTAATAAGAGGTTCGTGGATTAGGCCGTTCAAACCATATAGTTTCATACTAGAAGTTGAACGAGACAGACCACTAATGCTGCAAAAAAGAAGAATTGGGAACTATGAAAACCACCTCAAATTGTAGCCTTGATTTAGAGAATTAGGAACACGTTCTCTTGGAAGCAAACTCTTCACTCCTATATCATTGTAAGCTTAAATAAGGACATTAGACGGACTATCCGTCCAATCTGTCCGATATGTCCGCTTATCCAAGACGTCCAATGACCGTCATTTGCCCAATGTGACTACTTTAAGGTAGTTACATTGTTTGTCCGTTCCGTCCAAATTGTCTGATATGTCCACCCATCTAGGACATCTAGTGTTCCTAAATTGCCTAATGTGGTAACAATTATTATATCTTTCAGCAAATAAAAATACTTGATACTAATTTACTTCAACTACTCAAAAGTTGCATCTTAGTATCTTTAGTATTCTTTAATTGTGATTACAACCTTTGTAACTTAGCACAAAACCCAAAGCCCTACAAAAAGGATCCTTACGGTGAATTAGATGTTGCTCACTTGTACTTGAGATTATGATTATAAATTAATTCTTGAGATTATAATCATAATCATAATCATTAGTAGTTATTGTGAAGTTTAGGAATTTAGCTCACAAATGGATGTCGAATATAGATGTTCAGGTAAAAATAAAATGTAAAAGTGAAATGTAAAAGGTATGCTCAAGCCATTACCTATAAACAAGAAATACCTTCTCAACCAAAACTCAAAGTGCTTTCAACATTTGAAAGGCTTATACATCTTCTTACTTAGCAAGAAGATTGTCTCCCAGGCCGAGCACAAAGCTCCTTGCCGCATGTCGGCGATACTCCCCACCACCTCCTCAGGAGGGATGGTATGGATAGATTCACTAAAAGGATACGTTCCATCAATGAGGAGATCCTGCATTAGAAGAGAACTGAGCCCGTGGGAGGGCTATGAGTTCTCGAGACAACAGGCATTAGGAAAAAGTTGAACCCTGGAAGAGGCCGTGAAACCTGAGAACGTAGGGAACGCAAGCCAAAAAAAAAAAAAAAAAAAAAAAAATTTTTTTTTTGCAAAAGCGAACTGCAGGCGCGGAACAGCGTGGAATAGCAGGGAACAAAGCAGCTGAACTGCTTAAAAAAACATTAAATTTTTTTTTTATTAAAATAAATTCAAAATTACAAAATTTTCAGATCTGACATGGCACTACACATGCCATGTCAGACTGCAATCATTACAATTTTTATTATTTTATTATTTTTGTTATTTTTTATTAGTATTTTATTAGTATTTTAAATTTTTTTTAAATTTTTTTTAATTGTAAATCACTGTTGAGTTCCCTGGAGGGGAAGCTTACACTATGAAGCAGCCCCTTCCAGGGTTCATTTTTTTCCTAATGGAATACGGGCCGATTAAACGAAAAAAAAAAAAACTTTTTTTTTTTTTTTTTTTTTGGCCAGCGAACTGCAGGCCTGAACTACAAGCAACGATTCAATAATAAAGTTTAGAAAATATTTAGAAAATATTTAGAAAATATTATAATTAAAATAAATACGAAATTTCAAAATTTCAAAATCTAATGTGGCCAAAACTATCCTCGTCAATCTGAAATATTATTTTATTATTATTTTTATTATTATTTTAATATTTTAAATATTTTAAATACTTTTTTAATACTTTTTTATTGTATTTTTTTAGTTTTTTTAATTTTTTTTTAATTTTTAATTTTTTTTATTGCAGATACTATTCATCATGATGATGAATAGAGGCCTTTGTTCCATTGTGGGGAACTTCGGAAGAGTCTCAAAGGGAAGCAAACCTCTTTTGGGCTGAATTTTTTTCTAATGCATGCTCTTCTTGCCGATGCCCACCACGTGCCACTTCGCAGCCGTGAAACTTTGGATGAAGGCCGACCATGTCTCATTGTTTAGCAAGAAGTTCATTAGCCATCGTTATCTAATTTTCTCAACACAATATTTTCCATCTTTACTAAGGTGCTTATCTGTTGTAGAAGATCCATATAAGAATCCTTCAACAGGAGCTTCGCCAACTAAGATGACGGGTGAAAACTCAAGAGTCTTATCTGTCACTACTCTGGCTCTTCTGGAAAAGACTATCTGATTATAATTTGAAATGAATCCATAGCGGGATTCACCCATGATCATGTCTTCATAGAACTGCTGAATTGGCTCAATAAACAGTGTGGTTTAGGCGAATTTGCAATCGCCTCATCCAGTTGCTGTGATGTCGGCAACAACCATTGCCATGGTCCATTCGCTTTCCCATTCCCAAAACCCTTTCGGACAATCTCCTTTTATCTCCCATAGCTTGAAGAATAGACATGTTCAATATTACCATGTTTGTGAAACTATAGCTCCATCCACTCCCTCCAGATCTGTACTTTAAAGGACAGCCCAATTCAACAACCACTTTTGAAATTGCAGGAAAAAGAAGGTTCTCCAAGGCCCCTCTCACACCCACTTCATCATTGCACACATCCAATGGTCCAAAAAAATCCATAGGAATTATATGTACCTTCCTTTGATCATCCAATCCAACGCTGCATTGCCTCGCTTCCACCAAAAAATTTGGCCAAGCAACTAAATCTGAGAAAGTCCATGGAGTCACCGGTTGAATTCAACTGCTTGACTGACGCTGAGACAACCTTAATGGAAGCTCAGGAAATGCAGCAGCTGCTAGCTCTCTTGTAATTAATGCCATATCCTGCTGACAAAAAATTATAGAAACTGATTATGATGAAATTCCACACCTTGAGCATTAAAATAATTCCATTCTTCCCAACAGCTCGGCAGAAGTTTGAAGACGCCAAAATCGTCAACCCGAAAGCAAGATTACCTTTAGGCTACAAAATGCACAAACAAGCAGGAACCACAAACAAAGACAAAAGCATTGCCCAAATGAAACCATTGCCCAGGGTTTCCAGAACATACCTGATGCTTATTCAACACACACTGATGCGCACAACAAACCCTAAAGCGCGACCTTGAAGCACAAATTTGCTGAAAACTCCCTAAGCACAACCAGACACTATCAAAAAAATCGTTCCAAACAGCAACGGTGGAAGTCAGAGGAATAGAGAAGCAAGAACCACCTCGATTCCTCAAAGACCGGTGTGACGCATACCTAGAGAAGCAAGAACCACAGCCGCACGAGAAGACAACGACAATCGCACAAAGGAAGACAAAAAAACTAGGAGTTCCGGAGCGGATCAAAAAACCAAAAAATGATGCGCGCCAAAACCTAAACTCGGATCCATTTCTATGATCCCCGGCTATTGAAAACCCGGAGCCTATTCCATGCACGGTCCTCTGCTATTGATACCCGGAGTTTTCACAGCTGCACGGACCTCTGATATTGATACCCGAATCCTTTACCTCTGATATTCATACCCGGACCTATTCATACCTCCAAGCTCATCAGATTCTCAATTCCCCCGTTCGTTTCGTGTTTGAGTTACGTGCTTTCGATGCTGCTTCAGTTGGCGGGCGACTTGTATGTTACAATACTTCCATTTCAACTCATATGTCTGTTTGTAAGTTAGGTTTGTTTGCAAGTTGGGAGTCATAAATTGGGTTATGGCGATGGTCCGGGCCATGGTGACGACGTTATTGTGGCCTCCTGCTGCCTCCTCCTGCGGAGGGGGCCGCCTGTCCACCAATCTGGCCCACCGACTGCGCCCTAAATCGTCCTGCTCCTCGCGATCGGCTACCTCCTCCACCTCAGGTCAGGTACCTACAGTAGGTAGGTTGGTTTTCGGTGCAATTTCACTGGAGTTCTCACCATGATTCGCAATCCCTGTCTCTTCTGTGACATGATTCTTTGCTTGTGTGCTTCGTGCGACGACTGAATGGGTCTCTTCATTCGTTCCAGGGAGTGATGAATCATCCCAGACTCCTCTGCAGCAGCCGTATGGAGCGCTTTTACTGGATGTCGGAGGCACCTTGTTGGAGACGTCTCAGCCCGTGCCGGAGGTCTACGCCCGCATTGGTGCCAAATATGGTGTGTGGAATGTCACGTGGAATGGGGAGAGAGAGAGAGTTGTAGGGCACTTCATTGAGCTACCCTTGTCATCCGGGGGGCTAGGAATGCTGGAGAACAGTCTTGGATTAGGATCTAGCTCTGAATTTCGGGATGTATGTATGTATGTATGTATGTCTCATTGGAGTATGTCAATTGTGAGCTTCTTCGGAAGAACCTCTCCGGTTGGGTAACCCCAGAATGGACCAAGAGTCCCAGATCGGGCCTCATGTATCTTTGGCAGTTTTGAGTAGGGCATGTGGAGTGAGACCTTCTGTTTCATTTTGTTCGTTTTCTCATCAGCACATGCTTTGTTCTTCAGTGATGCTGGTGATATAAAATATGGCCCCATCTCAGTTATGTTTTTCACAATATGATCAATTGAATTGGTGATTTTAGAACCATGAATTTTGTTCTTTGGGAATTTGTCGTTATCTCTTCCTGGTGCCGGTCTTCTATGTCTTGGTTTGACGACACTCTTCTACTTTACCTTCTGCAATGTCATATTTGTTGAAGCCAACTAGGAATTTTGTTTGTAACTTATGTAGGTGTGAAGGCTACGGCGGCTGATATCAAGAAGGGCTTCAAGAAAGCATTTTCTGAGCCATGGCCAGAGCGGCTACGCTATGAGGTCAGTGAAGCTTGTCTTTCTACACTGCTCATTTTCACATCCTTGATAAGCTCTCTGTATGGTTAGTGTCCTTGGAGGCGACCCAGGGCTACTGTCTGCCCTGGTGGGCAGGTTCTAAGCAGGTATATTTAACTATTTTTACGAGCTCAAAGTGATGGTCGACATTAATGACTTAATGATACATATGTGCAGGGAGATGGGAGGCCTTTCTGGCGATACGCAGTAGCTACAGCAACAGGCTGTCCAGATGAGACTTACTTTGAGGAACTCTACCAAGTAAGCTCATCGACATAGTATAGTAAGCATATACGCAGTCTCGATTTGCATTTCAATGTTCCGTTCACCCGTTTTGGATTAAATTTCTTTTGATATTGATGGAGGTTTCATGACAGCATTTTGCCAGGGGCGATGCATGGAAATTAGCGAATGGAGCACCTGAAGCACTTACACGACTTCGCAATGCGGGAGGTTAGTTTGGAGGATGATATGGTGAATGAATTCTCGCAGCTCATTGTGACTCGTTGAAAACGAAAATTTTGATATCTGGTATTCCTGTCGTTCTTGGCTAACGATTTGCTCCTTTGGTCATGTAGTAAAGCTGGCTGTGGTGTCTAATTTCGATTCAAGGTTACGACCCATCTTGCGGGACTTGCAGGTTGACACTTTGTAAGGCTCTTTTTCGTTTTTCGTTTATGCGAAGCATGCTATCTTCCACCAAGCTTCTCATGAATCATTAGCGATATTGTCAATTGAATGTGACGAGGATAATAGTATTTATCATCACACTTGCGTTACATCAATAAGTTTCTATATCTTGTATCCGCTGACGCGTTCCTCTCATGACTTTTGCGGACAAGGGCAGGTTTGATGCACTGATCATCTCGGCAGAAATTGGTTATGAGAAGCCATCTCCAGAGATATTTGAAGCTGCTTTGAGTATGTTTCTTTGTTTGACTAGCATCTTTTCACCATTGAAGATTCACTGGAAGTCGACAATGAACTTGAGAAACTTGATTTTTTCCTCTATATATTCGTAAAGTCATATTTGTAATGTCCGGTTTCAGTATTCTGAAAAATATGCTTCTTGCTGTGCTTTCAGATGAACTATGTGTCGATGCAAAAGTAGCTGTGCATGTCGGCGACGACCCGGCAAATGATAAACAAGGTGCCTTGGCTGCCGGTTTAGATTCATGGTAGGCTCAGCTAATCCATTATCTTCGCCTAGTGCTGTTGGACATCTTTTAATCATATCTGATGCATGCTTTTGAGATGAGGAGGTGGTCACGGGGAGGTGTTCTTGCGCTTTCAGCTCTACTGTTTCCAGTTGTGAATTAAGGATACTTGATGACAGGCTTTGGAAGGTGGATGTAATGTCATTTGAAGAGCTTGCAGACCGCGTTTTGCAACCTGCTACTCGAACAGTGCGGTAGCGGATTATGTGCCACTAGTTTCCTGTCTCAACCAGCAAGCACATCAGAAGGCTGGATCTCTACGTTCCTGCATTTCATGAGCAATTATCCCTAATTGTTGCATCCATTGGTTTATCAAAAGCTCCATTTCCAGGTTATTCATAATTTGTTCATCTTTTTTAACTTTGGATATGCATGTCAGACAATTTTTATTTCCCAATCATGGGGTCTGAGGTTTTGGTTGGAAAGTTACACCACTTGAACCACCTAACATTCCGATGCTATCAATTTTTTAGCAAAGAAATGGATGCAGCTAAGAAGTGAGCTTTTGTATGTAGTCAATGACTGATAAATCCATGGCCATGTGGTGGATGGGAGTAAATCGGGGCAGCAAGCTTCTTGGAGCTCCCCCAGGAACCCGGTCTGTGGCATTTTGTGTTTGTTTCTCAACCTCTCACCTAATTCCGCGTCTAATTGTAGCTTTCCAAATTCGATCATCGGGGAGATGTAAATAAAAGTGCGAGCGCTTTTCCCAGCTGCCCTGATTTTCATGTGGGTACTCAGCCCCCTAGTCATCAGGCATGTCGGAGCTTCAATTGGTCAATCCAAGGTTCGTAGTTTAGAGAAGGTTTTGTTCTTGCGGTTCTACTCTTTGCAGGGACCTTGGCAACTTTGATTTGCCGATAACTTGACAGCTTGTAGTCAACCCGTAATCAACATCATCCGCTCGGGCTTTTACTAACCAGTTGGTGAGTTTTGTGCAAGCTCTTGTACTCGGAAGACCTTGAATCATCTTTGCAACTTTAGGATCTCTAAATCCTATCGCAAGGTTTGTAGTTTTTCAAATCTGGACTTCCGTGCAGTTCAATTCATCTCTTTTTGTTGTGTCATTACTTTGAAGTGAGAGAATCACCGATAGCTGTGCGCAACTGCGCACCAATGTCAATCCCTAGTTGATTTCCGAAAACGAAAACTCTCATATGAAAGTTGCATCTAGAACATTGAGTTCCATACATTGAACATCCTTTGAATTTCATATGACAATGACAAGGGCCTTCTTCCTAATACCTAATTGCCCAAGGGGTCTCTTCCCTCCAAAATCACCTCCAAATTGTCATTTTTGAAATGGAAGTACAGTAGAACTTATGGTAGTGCATCCTCTCTTAGTATATAATTGTCAAGTATGTAGATAGTAGGGAGGCCCAATTTGAAGCATTTTTTTTTTAAAAGTAGTGTAGGAGGAGTAACTTTAAGGCTCAATTCAATTTTCAATATTTCTGAAAAAAATAAAAATATATTAGGTGTAGATTGTTATTAAAACATTACAACAGTTGGGACTGGCATTTTTCAATTCCATATCTAAATTCTTAACAATTTTGTATTTTTAAATCATTCTCTACTTTTTTCTACTTACTATTTGTTTCCTATATATTGTGCAATTCCAAATGATTTGAAATTTTTCAAGCATATAGCCAACTTGCTGTAAAGAATGAATGCAAAGAGTAACCACCATTTTGAAAATCTTTTCATACAAATATGACCTTGTGAAGTGCAGCAGCTCAGAGTTTTGCAAAGACAAAAAAAAAAAAATTTTGTGAATTCAAATGCTATTATCTTGCAAACTACACGGTGGAAATTTCTAAAACTTTTCCCACAACTTCTCAAACTAGTTTACTACAGGATCCAACAGTTACATTTTTAAAATATGTTTTTTTTTCTAAAATTTAGTATTTGTACTAGAAATGGCAATTTTGGAGCGATTTTGGTGAAAACATAGTCTCTAATCTTTAAGGGATAAAGTAGACATTAGTTAGGTGGTCATTATTGCACCTCTCTAAATGCATAAACCACTCTTAGTTAGTGCATAAATCTTGACACCATATAATAAGATGAGTTTTTTTGTATAATTTATTTATTTTTGAATCATTTTGTGAAATATTTAATAATAGGATCTTATTGATTACCATCAAATTAGTTTACCTTCCAATTTTCAAAGACTTTGACTGTATAGATTTTTAAAATATCTTCAATCAAAGTTCAATTTTTGAAAAAACAACTTTTTTTTTCTTGGACAAAATGATTGAGTGGGACTATATAGTCTCAAATTCTTGTAAAAGAATTCTCTTAAAAGAAGAGTTTTCCTATTATGACTATATAAATTTATGAATATTTAAGAATGCATATGCTAGTATTCTCAAGGATTGGAGCAATGGAAGATTTTCTTAGAGCCTTGCAATCAAGGGAAGTACATTGAAAAAATAGAAATTTTACTTGAGTGTGTCCATTTAATACATGGTCGAACCAATCAATCCCTTATCCACTTGTTGGTATATGCAATTTTTTTCTTATGATAGCCTTTGATTGGCAAGTTCTTTTCTCTCAAGAGAATCTATAGATACAGAGCATTTTCTGACATGTTTAACTTTGAACAATCACCCAAAATAGAGTTTTTGTCCAAATTAAAAGATTTTTAGCTATAGAAACACAACTTGACAAATTATATGAAAAAACATGAAATTTCAAAAAAAATATTTCAAAAAAAATTGGATAGCCTTTGAAGTTGGATAGTAGTTATAAAATGGTTGATTAGGTATTTAGTAGTTAATGCATGGATGGGCCACCCACTATCAAGACTCAAAGGCAAGGAGCAATTATAATGTATCTTTGCAAATTGTTAGTTCAAAAATTGACTACTAAATCATAGAAGATATGTTTATTGTACTCATTAGTGCTTAGCCATCATTGCAACTAGTGTATGATGAATATTTTGAAAATTGTACTTTATTCAATTAATATTCATTGAAGATGCTTCTAAAAATATATATAATATTTATTTCAATAGAAACAATAAAGAATGCTCTATATGATTCAATGATATAAATATGTTGAAGGAATTTTGATTATTTTATAATCAATTTCAAAATTAACCTCTGAAGTTATTTCATGTTTAGAAGCCCCAAATTCCTTTAAAATACTAGTCTCCAAAGCAAGGCTAAAGTCTTCATCTACATTTGTTTTTTGACAAATCCAACCGTAGAATCCTCTAATTAACTTGTTTGAGTACATGCATCATCTACTTTAGTTAAGAAATCCAAAAGCACTCATTCGAGGACAAGCTACTGTAGAAGGTCTAAGGCAAAATTTGAGAATTTGGTAAAGTAATGAATGCAGACATGTAGATTAACTCTTGATTTACTCAACGGTTTGCAAAAACGGCAATATCAAGTTTAAAGTCTGAACTACTTAAAGCGGGAAATTTGATGCTGTAAATTTATATGATAAATCACCCGCTAGCTTCTGATTTTCTACCGAAAATGAATATTGAGCATAGCAACCCATTGTTTCCCATCTTGTCTTTGTACCCCATGAAGATTTCGTAAAGATAGTTTACGGTTAGATTTTTCTTGAGCAACTTGTGAGCAACTTATTATAAGCATCTTGGGTAACAAAAATTGACTATTTCATGAATTGTGTCTTTGTGGAATTGACATTGACTATTTCATGAATTGTATCTTCATCTAATTGAAATTCTTATTGTGACATATTGACTATTTCATGAATTTCATCTTCATATAACTAAATTTGAAGTAGTGGACAATCATTTCTGGACATCTATTTTTAGAAAGATGGACAATCATTTCGGGACGGAGGGAGTATTGTTAGTTAAACCTTCCTGTGACCCCTTCTACAAACTGGGGTTCACTTTACGATTAACTTAACTGTAGTGTGCAAGAAGTCTTGCTCGTCCGTCAATCCGTCCTTGGAATTTTGTCTCATGGCCCAGTTTCGGTGTTTTTGAAGCCTTCTCCTGAATTGCAGTATTGCACCCGTCCTGCACTTGCTGCTGCGTGCCTGCCTGCCTTGCTTGCTAAGTTACTGGTCTGGTCTTTTCTTTAGGATCGAGCTCTCCGTTGCTCCGTCCGTTTTCAGTATTCGCACAGAAACCCTACCTTTCCTTGAGCTGCTGCTCGTTGTTGCTCTCGTCTTTCATAAACCTTGGTTTAGGGTTTGGGTTTAGCTGCTTGCTGGGAAGGGTTGACGCTCGCGCACCATGGCGCAGCGCGAGCCTGCAGCGCCGATGAAAGTCTCTTTCTCGATCCCTAAGTCCTCTTCCTCGCAGCGCCGTCCTCCTTTGCCTCCCAAGGCTGCGTCGTCATCGGTGGAGGCGGTGGAGTATGTGACGAGCGTGGACGCCGAGGCCGGCGTGGTGCTGGCCAACCCTGGGGCCGCCCGCGGGGCTCGCGTGGTGCCGAAGCAGGAGAATTCCTGGCGGCCGGAGGAGCGCATGAAGAACATTCGGATGGAAGCGGATGCGACGAGGTCCACCGAGGAGACTTTCGAGATGGAGACGATGGGTGCCGGGCCGAAGCCCAATGTGGTGTATGGACTGACCGTGATGAGGACCCGTGGAGATGAGGAGGGCGAGGCGGAGGGTCCGACGCGGACGATTTCGATGAAAGAAGCGGAGGATCAGAAGCTGCGAGACGATTTGTTGAATTTGCCGGAGGAAGCGACGCTGGAAACTTACGAGGAGTTGCCCGTGGAAGATTTTGGTGAAGCGCTTTTGCGAGGCATGGGGTGGGAAAAAGGAAAGCCGGTTGGGCGAAACGCGACGGCTGTGGTGGCACCGATTGAATTTGAGAGGAGGCAGGGGACGTTAGGGTTAGGGGCGGTTCCGGCACCGCCAAAGGAAATTAACAAGAAGTATATCAAGCCAGGTGAGTCTCGGCCTGAGCGGCGGCCAGACTTGGGGGCAGCTGCGATCGGTCGAACTAGGAATGCTGGGGAGCAAGATACGAAGCCGGTGAGGCGAGGTGTGGCGAAGGGAAAAATTATGTCGATTATTGCAGGCCCGCATCGTGGGCGCAGTGGAGAGGTCGTTTCTATCGATGATGAAGGTGACAAAAGCTCTCAAGTTCTAGTCAAATTGGTCAAGAGTGGAGAGAGAGTGGTGGTTTATGACGATGAGCTTGCAGATGTGGGGTCGTGGGAAGAGGAGTCTGCGATGAAGAAGATAGGGGAGCTGCGTACTGCAAATGGGAAATCAGAAAAAAGTCAGGATAGGCACAGGGCAAGAACGGAAGAATCGAGAGGGAAAACCTCCTCTGAGAAGCATCGAGAGGATGAGAGGCATTCAAAGAGAGGCCATGGACACCGTGAGGAAGAGGATGAGAGGCATTCAAAGAGAGGTCATGGACACCATGAGGAAGAGGATGATAGATATTCAAAGAGAAGCCATGGACACCATGAGGAAGAGGATGATAGACATGCAAAGAGAGGCCATCGACACAGTGAAGGAGAGGATGAGAGATATGCAAAGAGAGGACATCGGCGCAGTGAGGGTGACAGGAGAGGTGAGAGACGGGGTCATAAAGACCGGAGTGAGAGAAGATAGAGTAAGCAAATGGGATGCTTGGAGAGTAGTGGGAAACTGCTATCGTGACATCGAGGACGTATGTAGTAGTTCTTGTCTGTACGCCCACAGATGGCATAACTCCAAACCGAACAAGCGGAAAAGGAAAAGGGAACAGAAATAGAGTTAATGCAAAAGGCATACCAACAGGAACCTTAGGCTGGCTGATAGCCACTTTGAACAACTCTTTCAACTCCTTATCGCATTGTTGACACTCTTGACATCCTCAGAAATCGTGTTTGAATGTCACCATCTTTTTTGAGACAGAAAAGAACTCCAACCTAACAATCTAAGTATCTTCAATCTAACAATCTGTTTGCTGGAGTATCATCTTTGAGCTGCGTACGTCAACACCTACACTTTTCATGGCTTGAATTGGTCAGCTTTCTACCAACGTCTGATGCTTTTCGTTTTGGGGGTTTCGTTGTATCTTCTTTTGATAACTTTAACTCAATTCACTGATTGTAGGATTGACTGATTTGATGTCATGATGTTCTTCATTTGCAGAAATGCGTGGAATACCGACCATAAGTTGGACGAGAATCGCAACCTGCGCTGGAAGCAGGTAAACTACGCGGATGTTGCCTTATGGAATTCCTCACTTACCCGCCATACGTTGTTGTGATTTCGTGTGAACTCTTCAGTGCGTCATTGTGTCACGTGTACACATTGTTGTTAATGTTCTTTTATTTTCGCACAATCACATGCAGTGTTCTTCATCGATTCTAGTGATATTAAATTTGACCCATTTGATTATACTTTTCAGAATATGATCACAACCATACTGGACTTTTTTAATACCATGAATCCTTGGGTAAAAGAATCTTCTGCACAGGTCTTGACGGCACATTGTGGATTTTCAGGAATTGCAATACATAACGGGTTCAAGAGGTGGGCTATATAGTGGTGAATCGCTGGTATTTCAAAATCTCAGCTCGAAGAAGGGTTAGAAACCATACGCTGGGAATACACCTCTTCTTCTGCCTGGCAATTTGCTTTTGTGGATGGATGGTGACGCTCAATTGTGGAGCTTCTTCTGATATGCAGCTTGAAGTGATTTAGTTGAACCTTTGAAGATTCTGTAGGTCAAACGCAATGGAAGGAGCTTAGAGAGGCAGTTCGATTGCAAGCCAGGAGATTATTCTGCCTGCCTATTGAAATGTGACGGGGTCACGCAAATTGATCCTCTTGCATTTACTTTCCTACTGGCGGTACTAAAGCCCTAGATGTCAAATTTTGTCAACATGACCTTATCCGAGGTAGAGGATACTAAAATTATGACGACATAATCTCGTCATTTATACTGACCCCAGTTACCGACAGCAATTCATCCATTCATACACTCCGTTGGCCTTCAGTTGGCAAGTTACGTGAAATTGTGTTAGCCACTGTCAGCGTGACTACGCTAATGTCTATTTCCAGTGATCTTTGGGCAGAAAATGGGGTTGTGTACTGTCACTTACAGTGGTCCACAGCCTCAGTCTCATTTGAATGATTGCATAAAATTTTCATTAACACTGATGGTGTCAAGAGATTACACCAAGAGATTTGGCTCTTGTACCCAAAGTGATCTTCCAATACTCACACCCCTTATGTATGTTGGAATGCTTTAATTGACACATGTAATCTAGTGTGTCTACAACAAGAGGTATCATCTGAATTTCCTTGGCTTGGTGTTGCAAACTTGCAATGGTTTGGTTGATGAAATGGCTTAGAGCCTATAGTAGGAGTATTAAAAATGAACACTTTTAGTAGTATGTTGTCTAAATGATGATTTCTTTTTGACAAGAATGTTATCCTATTCAAATCAAAACAAACCAATGTTGACATGTAGGTTTTTACTATTGGTTGAGAATTGAAGGAGAAGAAGTGCTATATCAACAAAAGCTAATTACATGTGAGAAAGTTTGAATTGGACCTCACTCATAAAGCAAGCTCGTGCTAATATAATTGGACAAGCTTCTCGTATACAATTGTTTGTTTACTTGAAAAAAAATTTTATAAATTTTTCATTATTTGTTTTCTTTGGTACATACAATATTAAATTGAATACTATGAAGAATTGGAACATTGCAATCATGTTGTACTAAACATTGAGCATGTAATTAACCCTTAAATGTTGGTTTAGAAAACATCCTTTGGTCTACTATGTGAACCATTTGCTTAAAAGAATATTTAAAAAAAACAAAAAACTCAATGGAGGTCAAATTATTGTAGAAGACTTCTCCTTGCTACACAAAATTCTAAGGATGAACATCTACACTTTTGTCTTACATAAAAGGATTATGTATCATCCATTAGACAAGAAACTTCCGTTGCATTGTTCAAGGATTAATCCCTAAAAGACCAAACACCGCTTTTGGGCAACATAGCGATTTTGGGCAGCTCACTATGAATGGAGTTTTTTATTTTTTTTCATTAAAAATTTTACACAACATGTGTCCGAGGAGTAGCTTTTAAGGTCCAATAATTTTTGTAACTATTGACTATATAGTTAAAAAGTTATTGCATGATATGTGATTTTCCTTGAACTTTGGGCAGCCCGGGCAACTCAAAAAATTTCTTTAAAAATGACTTTTAAAAAAAATAAAAAAAATAAAATTGGTTCTTTAGATTTATATATATGTGGAAAGTTTTAAATCATTCAATTTTGATCAGTGAGTCAAAAGTTATGAGAAGTTTTAGTTTGCTGGTAGTTATGGTTTCAAAGACTCCGTACCTATCCTTAAACATAAATTCCTCATAACTTTTGACTCATTGATTGAAATTGAATGATTCAAAGTTTTTCATGTGTATATAAATCTAAAGAACTAATTTCAAGTTTTTTTATTTTTCAAAAGTCATTATTAAAGAATTTTTTTGAATTACCCGGGCTGCCCAAAGTTCAAAGAAAATCACATATTATGCAATAACTTTTAACTATGTAGTCAATAGTTACAAAAATTGTTGGGCCTTAAAGCTACTCCTCGGACACACGTTGTGTAAAAATTTTTAAGAAAAAAAATAAAAAACTCCATTTGTAGTGAGCTGCCCAAAATTGCTATGTTGCCTAAAAACGGTGTTTGGTCCTTTAGGGGTTAACAGTAGTAATCATTTTAAGTCATCCTCATTATTCTTTTGGGAATCCAACATCCAAAGCCTTAACTCCAAGAGTATAACTTCCACATGTCCAATCCCCATGTTCTAATGGCCCAATTTTATATTGTATGGAAAGAAATTTTATGCTACATCATTATGTCAGATGAAAGATAGTATAAGAGAGAATTTGGGCCCTCTAAAGGGCCATGAATTTCCATAAGTTCTCCAAAAGTTTTGCGCAGTTCCTGACTGCTGAAACTGCGCCACTGCAGCAGGGTAACATGGTCGAACTTCGACCACATCAAATTTTCAAAAAAGAAAAAGATTTTTTTTTGTTTCTGAAAATATAATTTTTTGATAGCCCATACCACTATTCACAACATGGGAACAGATTGGAAAACAAGCCTGAAACGCCCTTTCTTGGCCCCAAATCCCTTCTAATGTTTGTCAAATACTTGGAAAAAGAACCCCTCTATGCTTTGTGCCTCTAAAAGTTTTTTAGAATTCCTTCTAATCCCTTAGCGCATCAGTGTACCAATTCTAGACAATGAGTAGAAAGATTTTAGGGGCTTTTTTTACCAAATTTTTTTTATTTCATCTAAACCAATACTTAGCTTATTAAAACCACACTTTTTGTATATGAAACTTGAGGAAATTGAGGAAAAATATACTCCTTCTAGAGTATATATTTATATAAATATTCGCAAGAATATGCAAAAATCCAAGAAAGGATTTAGATGCTTAGGAGCTAAACCAACCTTTATTTTAAGTCTAAATGTTCCAAGGATACATGGCAGACTCAATTGTGTTATAATATATGGTTTCTATAATTTTTTTGATGTTTGTATAAAAAGTGACATAATGTTAAGCTTCAAGATTAGAAATTATTTCTACCATCTAATTTTGAAAGATATTCATAAATCTCTTTCAAAGCAGTTTTAAAGCAATTTTTTTTTAAATTCACCAAGAATGTAATTTCTAATTTATAAAATCTAAATACTGATAAGATTGGTCGAAATTTCTATTTTTTATTGATTAGTGCAAAATGGCAAAAGATTTAAAGACAAAAACATCAATATTTTTTAACATCAGACAAACATTTAACATTCTGAGCTATTTTCTTTATAAAAACCATTTGACCATTGTGATGTCAATTTAAACCAAAAACAATTAAAAGATAATTCTATCTACAATGTATGAAAATATTGAAATTTGAAAAAAATATGTATATATCAATGTCCAAAAAAGTTGTTTGAATTGGGCAATGACTATGAAATGTTTGATCAATCATTTAGGGTTTAAGGTGTTGTGATCTTATAATTTCTTGTGGTCAAATTTTGATTTTCTTTTCATGAAGTTATTAGCAATCCCAAGAGATATCTACATTGAATAGGAGTTTTAAGGGGACCCATACTAATCAATCAACATGTCACAATGTAAAAATATCTATTTTTATTGTACATCAATAGTTATTAGGTGTATGGGGGCTATACGCCATATTTCAAACATCTATAGTTTCTATAATAAGTTCCTTTAATTTTTTTGGTCCCCTTAATATTCCTATTTAGTGTTCAACAAAATCATTTTGAAATTTCTTGACACTTAATCAATATTTTGAAAATTTGGTACACCTGCCACTAGACGCCCCTTGAAGAGGCTCATTTAACACTTGAAGAGGAAAATGCATTAACTCCCTTAAAACATATGGTTTCAAATTTAGTGGGGATCATTTAATAGTAGCCTCATTGTGTAGCTCTTGGATCAAATAGAATGTGCAAAAAACTTGTGGCTCGATTCACTTCCTTAATCTTTGAAATTCGTTACGTCTACTATTTCACTATTTGGGCTACGAATGATTTCAAGAGCTTCTTACTAATGCATACAAAATAGATGAAGCTGTTTATTCAAATATATTGAGAAAGAAAATATAATTTACTCTTCAGCAATGTGGCTAGCAAGATCATTTAGTGCTTTAGGATTTTTGTACGAGGTTTTGAATCAATTCATGTAGGGATAGGATGAAAACAAAAAAAAATTAAAATGAAGATTTTATGGCTACATCCTTTTTAAGCTATATTTTATTTTGCCTAAAAATGCTATGGACCCTTCCATAACATCATGTTCAAATTGCACCAGCCGTAAAACAATTAAATTAATGATTCCTATGAAAAATGCATCAATGGTTGTGGAATTTGGATTCAATGTTGGTGTAGTGACAACTGAAAAATAATACATGTATTCACACCCTTCACATTTCTTAAGAATAGTTCTTGAAATTTTGGGGAGGCTAATGGTGGTAAATTGGTTAATTTCAAAAAAATAGTTCTAGCTAGCTGGCAACTAGACTGAAATATTATTTTGTACGGTAGAATAATTAATTAGTATGAAAATTAGTATAACCAATCTAATAACGCCATCCCTTCACACCATAATTGCTACAGCACCACCACTACAACTCATGTTGAATTGAATGTTCTTAAGATAAATAATTTAGACTACCATTTTGGTGTAGTAAACAAAAAGTGGGGATGTTCTATATGGATGAAATGTCATGATAGAAATATTTTTAATATGAATATATAGAACATCATATTCTACAAAAATATGTTTAGGATAAAAATATGTCCTACAAGATGTTCTATAACAATTAGATTAAAAAATAAGGAAAAGATTTTTAAAAATAAAGATTACGTAATAAATCTATCAATTGTGCTAAATCAAAACTTTGTGAAATCAAGTAAATGTAAATAAATTATGAGTAAACAAGGAACCCTTGAGGTGAGGTAACTTCAATAGGATAAAAATTCTTCAAATGTGAGAGAGTAGTTGTTTTATTTCCGCCCATTTCTCTTCTAGGTCACTCTTTTGTACACCTCTTTGCCAATTGATGCTGCTACCATCTTTATCTTTGCATTTAGGCAACTACCATTGGGATTCTCCGTCAAGTTGTTTTTTCAATTTGAATTACCTTTTTTCTGATCAACTCAAACTACTTCAATTGTGTTGACCGCCGCAGCAAACAACACATGAGTTCTTTGTTTCAATTCTTGTAAGTTGCCATTGTATTCATTTACGTCTGTTCTAAATCTGTAAACTCAAGGAAATTTGTTGTAGGTGTTGACAGTAAGCGGTTGTAAAAACATCAAGAGCCTTTAAAGTGCATTACCATCAGTATTCTAGAGGATTTTAAAAAAGAGATACGTGATGCAAAACTATTTTTCTTATTTCAGTCCGTTTTCTTTTTTCAATTCTAGTTGGTTTTGCTTGCATCTGATTGTTGGAATTAACGCTCTCTGTTACACAAAATCCCACTACCTGTGAGCATTGATGCTGTACAGGCCCACTACTCTTAACCATTATTAGTTCATCCTTATAATGATTAGTTCATCTTAGTTAGTGGTTAGTTAGTTACAAATTTCATCTTTTGTGGTGAATACCTAAAGTTCCTTTGGGTATTGTTCTGTTTATCTGATGCAATACCAATTTGCCTGATTATGAATCTTATATTAGTTCTGATTCAAGTATTTGTCACATTGTGAGGTTCAACACTGATCAATTCAAGCTACCTTGCACGTTAATTCATTGTTGTTCCTTGTTGTTCATTGCTTCCTGTGAATTGCCATAATTGTATTCATTTTTTGTCCATTCTGATTTTGTGAAGTAGAATTGTTGTAGGTGTAAGTTGCAAAAAGCTAGTCTTAGAAGTCAGTGTATTACAATCACAAATCTGTAGATTTTAAAGAATATGTATCTAGGAAAGATTTTTCTTCTTTTAGTGAATTTTCTTTTTCAATTCTAGTCAACTTATCTTCATCCGATCAATCCAATCAATTGAAGCTATTTTGTGTCATTTTTGACAATAGAATGAGCATGCGGTTCATCATTTTCTGTTGAAGTACCGTTGCCTTCATTCTATTGAACTTAGCTTTTGTAAAATGGAGTCATCATAGTTGTGGCCCGAGTTGTGGACAATAGCGGCTGTGAGAAGAGTCTTAGAAGTTTATTACAACTACTATTCTTGTGGACATAGAAAGAGACGACAAAACAAAGATTTGGAAACGTTCTTGTTAGTCCTTTTTTTTGGTTGATTTTTCTTCTAGTTCTTTTCAAATTAAATATCATATAGTTTCGATAAATTAATCTTATTTTGTGCCCTGGTAGCTCCAAGATTTGTTGTTCATCCTAACATTAATTAAGCTTCTAGAATAAAGTCTAAGGACATTTTCCTCAAGGACATGGAAGTAGCTTAACATCCAATCAAGGTGCTTTATAAATTTGTGTGCTAGATAAAGCGAGCTAGAAATTTTATTTATCATTGTATTACGAATTGAATTAGTAAGACATAGTGTTTCCAGGAGTAACGATTTTAAAAAGAATTAGTATTCCAGTGTAAAGTATACACACGATTATTTTCCCCTGAAATTTTTTAGAGAAACCTTTCTCTTGATAATTTGTATGAACATTCTAATACAAGCCATAGTCACTGTGGAATCTGTAGTCATAGTTTGTCATTGATTGACTTTTATAGACCGTACCATGATGGAGGCCCTTATTGACTCATGATCCTTCCTTTCACTTTGTTGCAAGCAAGAGTTGTGGGTCAACATGGCATTGGGTAACATGGCCGGTGCATTTCATTGGCAATCCAAGAAGTACCAGATCTAGAGGCCACCTACTACTTTGCCAAGCCTTTACAAAATGATGATTTTTTGGGATGAGTGTATCTGAGAAAACAGCCCTTTCAGCTCGTACATGGTCATTTGTAGTGGTCCGGATTTCAACAACCAAGTTTACAAATTAGAAGTGTGGCAGATGAAGCTATATCAAGTACCGAAGCTGGCAATGGGTGGTCCTATGCGGACGACCACCGGATGTACCAATTGCAATGGACGAATTTATGAGGGTTAATAAATTGCTACGTCAAGGACAAAATCTTATCCATTTTTGGGACGTCCAGATGTCCTGATGTCCAAAAATGGAAGCATTGCATCTGCTAGGTGTGTCCGCCATTGGATAAATTTAATGGATGGACAATGATATAAAAAAGTGCTGGCAAATGGCGGATGGATTGGAAGATGGGAAATCTGGCCCATCCACAGCGCCCACCTGTCCACCTATCCAATAGTCCGCATGTCCAGTCGTCCGTTCGTCCGCTATTGTGTGCTTTATAATATACCATTAAAAGGTATTGTTGAGAGCTTTCCAATGCTATCATGCATCCACGTCGGGGTGAATGCAAGAAACACTTGTACTATTTTTTGTCACACCTTGCATGCTGATTTGTTTTTTAGGCATAACTTTTGCGTGTTGAATTCAAATGATTTAAGATTTATAGGAAAGGTGCTCATGACCATTATACATCTTGCCTAATTTTTTTTGGCAATTTTCAAAAATGTTTTACTAATTAAAAACGACCCACAATTTTATGTCACAAATTCCAATTTGGAGGTTTTAAGTACTATTTAGTACCCAAAAAATTGAATTTGGAGCTGAAATTTGGATGAAATGGTCTTCTAGTAGACTTCTAGCTCTCTAGAAGAGGGATTTTTAAAAAGTTAATTTTGTGTAGTGTAGAAGTCTACAAAGTGAGCTTCTTTTTGCTTGCATTTCGAAACACATAAAACATTAATTTGGTGGGGGTTTTGGTGAATGACCATCTCCATAGAGCTATTGCAAATGGACAATTTTTATTTAATTTATTTTACTAATTTAACTAATTAAAGCATCAAAATGTCTATTTTCTTGAGATTTGGCACTTTCTAGTTCTCTCACTTAGAGAACTTTTCTATGTTTTTCCTTTCCAGCGTTTCTTCATCTTAAAGGTATATACATTGGCCATATTTTTTTTTTAAATTAAAAATTATTTTTCTATGCTTAAAGTACTCTAGAAAAAAAAAGCATCAAGTAGTGAAAACGCAACAAATAGTACAAGTGTTTCTTGCATTCATCCTTTGGACAAAAACTCCGGCAGTGGGACATTTCAAAGATTGGGGTTTGCCTAGGTTTCTGCCAATCCTGTAGTCGTCTGCTATTGTGTGCCTCATAATATATTTTTGAAAAGATATCCTTGAGAGCTTTCCAATGGTATATCATGCGTCCAATTTGAACAAAGACTCCGACGGTGGAACCCCTCTAAAGATTGGGTGCTGGCCAAGCAATTGTCAGACAAGAATTGACAAAGAGAAACAAACTAGGTAAAGCGTTATTCTTGGAAGTTGTCCAAGAGGGCGTAATTTCTCTTAAAGAAAAATGAGAGACTCAAATAATGGGGATTAATGGACAGTTAGAAAGGATATTTGATTTCATGAGTAGTGATGTAAACTATGAAAGTATTGTACATAAGTGGGCCACTGTTGCAAGGACAAGACTCAACAGGAATGCTTCTTCCGAGGCTTCTGCCCAGACTTTCAGCGGTCTCACTAATCGCGAGGAGCGTCCAACTACAATTGACTACTTTGGTAGTCTTATGAATGGTCAGTATTGTGAAAAATTCAGGAATATGGCACTTCTTAGCAAGTTGCATTTGTAACTTGCGAACATCAAGGAGTCGTTGAGCTTTGAAACAAAAAAAGCAGAGGTAGTTGACAAATTACTATAGTAACCACAAGGGAACGCCAATTCTTTTTCGTTGGCAAGGGCCACAGTGTCACCTATCAATTACTTTCAATGAATACAGTTTGAAGGATCCTAAACCTGTTGGTCGTGAAGGCGAAGCTTTGGCTAGTTCAAGGAAGGGCTTCCGTTGCGGTGATATGAGATTCTGCAACGGACTAAATTTAGAGCAATGAAAGGTTCATTTTTTTAGTTTGCTCTGCATTTAGGGTTTGTAACTTAGGTTGGAGTTCTTGCAATTTTGTTTGCGCTGGAGAATGATGTGCATGACGGATGTTGAGTTGAAAGCTGAGGTTGCATTTGTGGGGTTGCGCACTAGGAGGAGCTTCAAGCAAGTTCAGTAATAGTGGAGAATGTGTCCCATGAAGCAGCAAGCGACTAAAGGTTTTTAATTGACAAATGGTAGGTGTCAGTGTACGGTGTACTTGTTTTTGTTTCTTATATGTTCTTTTTGAGTTAGAAGGCAATTAGTGGATGTATGTCTTCTAGCAATTTTGGCACCAACTTTGAGCCTTTAAGAAATCTAGCCTTACAGCTCTTGAATTTTCAACACACGGGAAATTTGTTTGTAGATTCTCCTTTTGATTCTAGCATGCACCGGTAAATAGTATGTGATTGCAGTATGCACCAAAAAAATTTATATGTGAGTACGTTTTGTTTGGATTATTGGCATGTATCCATCCACAATTGTGCTCCTTGTTTGAGTGTGTTGATGTATGGTTTGTGAATATTAATCATGGTAGAGTGTGATTGTCATGAGTGTGGCTCAACAAAGCTACAGTGGACGGGATCTACTTTCCGTCAACCGCCATAAAACATAGGAATTGTACTCATAGTAGATTTTTAGACCTCATTTTAGTACAGTAAAATATTTTTTTTGTAAAATTTTACACTGAAAAGAGTTTAAGAATCAAGTTAAGTTTTATCTCCAAATACTTTTTTTAGGTTTGGTCCTCCACCTAAAAGTTATGGACAAATTTCACAAAGGGTATTTGAAAATTTCAAAAAAAATGTTCCTTCCAACCCCTCTCTGAAAGTTGTCTATAACTTTTAGGTATAGTGTCAAAACCTCAAATGGATTTTTTGGAGATAGAACTTAGCTTAATTCCCAAACTTTTCCGAGTCCAAAATTTTTCAAAAAAAGATATTCTACTATACTAAAATGAACTCTAAGAATCTATTGTGAGCACAATTCTTGCATTTTATGGCGAACGACAAGCAGTGGATCCCGTCTGCCCAACAACAACTTGCCTGTCCGCCCAACTGTCTACTTCTACTCAAACATTGGATTCTAAAAAGCACAAATTTGCTTCTAAAGATTGCTATTCAATGCAAAAAGCATCCAAGGTATGCTAAAAAGGATAATTGAAGTTATTCTTCCACCTACAGTCTAAACCCTATATCCTAAACCATCAACTTTGAACTTACTCCCTAGTGAACTATTGTTCACATACACATCAATTTATTGAAATATCTCAATTTAATGAATTCTTCTGTAAGCTAAATTTAGGATCATGATTAAAATGAGACTCTACATTCTCCACTTTTAATGAATTTGGCCTTTTTAGGGTAATTCTAAGTTTTGGACAAGCTTTGCATTCTTAATCCTATAAGGATGGGCTGGTCTCCTTAGAAATCATCCTTTTTGAAATAGTGTGCATCATCTACTTTAACCCCTAAAGGCCCATTGCCCCTTGGAGGGACAAATGAGATTTTGGGCAGGTACCTTCGGGCTAAATTTTTCTTCTGATCTTTTGACATTTTTTTGAAGATAAAAAAACTGATAAGCTTTGTAGCAAGATAGATTTTTTCAATCGATGCCGGTAACAAAAGTTATGCCCAAATAAGCTCAAAACAGGAAGAAGGGGCCAGCAAATTTTTTTTTGCAAAACCAAATATATTTTTTTTGAATTTTTTTTCCCATACATTATATTTTTGTCTATCTAGAAAGATTTGAATCATTCCATTTGGATTTGTTATGAGAAAGTTATGGACAATCTTATTTTTTGGGCACTTAGAGTATCTTCTTGAAAAAAATAACTTATATGGCTCAGTTTTGAATGAAATTTTTACAATTCTTCAAGAAAAGAGGTTCCAGGTGGTTTAGATTTTTTGTTAGAACAATCTCATTATTGGAATTAGTGAATTTTAATACTATATAAAAGATATTAATGTTTTAATTTTTCCTTCCATCTCATACCTACTTCTACTTAAGAAAAAATTTAATAATAAGGATTAATTTTTTTTAAAATTATTTTTGCTAGATTCTCAACTCAACTCTCCACTATAAAGATTTAAAGCTCAAAATCCTATAGTGCAAAAATTTAAAGTTAAAAATGTTCAAAGTCAAAAAATCTAGTTTCACAATGTGCTGAAAAGCTTGTTCTTTTCACTTTAAACGCAGATATCTTGCAATCTCTGCAGTCAAAAATTTTGAAATTTTTTCCAGACATCTTCATACTATTTAGGTGTAAGATCCTATGCTTAGATGAGCAAAAAACAAAATCAAATTTCTTTGCTCTTTGCTATAGGAATGACAGTTTTGAGTGTGTTTTTTGCAGAAAAATGGCCTTGAGTCTTTAGGGGTTAAAAAAAAAAGTACTCATTTGAGGTCAAACTACTGTGCAAGGTCTCTCCTTTTTGCACAAAATTCCAAAGATGAACAATCGTACTTCTGTCCTCGATCATGCAAGGATTCTTTGTCATTCCTCGGATAATTAGTGTCCGCAAGAGCATTACAAGGTTAAAAACTTGCACAATAAATTTATCATTTCAAAATGGTTAAATGGTTTATTTTATTGTTACGTTTTCAACAAGGTTCTATTGGTAGATAATACAAGTACACACAAGTACTCGCTATTCAAGTAGGCGTTTTGTGGGTTTCAAATGAGCAAAGAATTATTTTCTCTTATTTCCCATTTTTATTTATTTGGTGACCATGAATATTAATGTTGCATCTTATTCCAATTTTCTTGAGGTTTTCCTTTGTCATTATCTTCTTCTCCATCAATTTTCTTAAAATCTAAAGTAACAAGGTCCAAAGCCAATGACATGGGTTTAGTGTGCTTTGTTGAATGACTACAATTTCCATTGAATGCTTTTGTATCAACATGGACAATATAGTACAAACTTGCCTTCTATTTTATCGTTGTTTGGTCAACTAATTAAGTCCAATTACAAAGTCATTTATACTCTAAATAACACAAAAGTGCAAATAATATTATTTAGAAATGGATTTGAGGCATTATTTGAGTCCATGTAGAAAAAGATAAACTTAATAGCCTCAAATGGTTCAACCTGGAACCCATATGCTTTGATTTTTCTTGGTTGTATTAAATTATCAGTTCTTGGTTTCTTCTTTGATTTTTTCTAGGTGAACTAAATTATCAATGGTTAGTTTCTTCCACTCACAACTTGGTTGAATTTTTGCTTCAATATGATTCAACTTGGAACGAATATTCTTTGGTTTCTTCTTGGTTGTATTAAGTTATCAATTGTCGGTTTCTTCCACTCACAACTCCGTTAACCCCTGAAGGTCAGACTATGTTTTCACCAAAATCACTCCAAAACTGCCATTTCTAATACAAGTACCAAAATTTAGAAGAAAAAAAATTTGGACACATGCAACCATAGGATCTTGCAGCACACTAGGTTTGAAAAGTTGTGGTAAAAAATTCAGAAATTTCCACTGTGTGGATTGCAAGATAATATAATAACGTCTGAATTCACAAAAATTAACCATGTAGTCAAAAATTATGAAAATTGTTGGGCCTTAAAGCTACTCCTTAGGCACATCTTGTATGAAAATTTCAAAGAAAAAAATAAAAACTTTGTTTGTAGAGAGCTGCCAAAATCGCTATGTTGTCAAAAAACGGTGTTTGGTCCTTTAGGGGTTAAAGTTTTGACATTTGATAGGATATTCTACATGTTTACAATTTCCATCTTTGCAACTTAACCATAGAAGGACGTTGCGGCCCTAACAGGTTTGATGAATGACTTCACTACTAACTATAGAAACAAAGAATACACCTATTGGTCCAATAATCAAAATATTTTGGTGACTACCTTAATCACGGGGTCACATCTTGCTAAGAAATTGAGTGTATGCATAGATAGATAAGAACTCCAGTCTTCAGAGAAGGCCGGCGTGGATAAAGTATATGTTTGTAATGACAATGAGCCGGTGTCCAGTGGAACAAGCGCCATTGAAATCAAACGGTGTATGCATACACCATTGGCCTTGAAATAAATCTCACAGTGTTTCAATTTAATACCTAACCTGCACCTGAAAAATTTCTAATTTATTTCTTAAACTTTCAGTCAAGATCACTGCAACCACGCAACTTGCGAGAATTCAACTCATTCCCCACACCAGCTTTGGAATAAATCACATGCTTGTGCATCAATCTTTGACCAACGACCAACAATCTGGCGCAAATTGTGACGAAATTTGCATTATTTACCGATAATTATGCCCTACTTATTTCAGAAGAAGTATTAAGGTGGAACCTGTCTTAAGTGCAATGCATAGTGCCGAAACTATGCACTAAGACCATCTGCAATGCAACCAGCACCTTGCACAGTATCGGCACTGTGCAGGGTGGACAAGAATTTTGATTTAAATTGTGCTCCAATGCAATTGGTATGGAGACCTCCACTTTCACAGTCTCGGTATGGGACCCCCCAGGATCGGCATATTTTGTCATTTTGCCAACCCCGGCAAAACTCTCGGCAAGTTGATTGATGGGAGTCATCATGACAAAAAGTGGTAGTAGCCAATGGATGCCAAGAGAAGTTTATTGGTATGTGCGCTAATCAATTCAACCTTCCTTGTTTCGATGAAAAGTCCTTTCTTTAATGTAGATTCTTTCTTCCTTTCTTTTTATAATACTGTAAAGTCCATTTGATGTTTGGATGCCGGCTTTGCATTGGGTCAAATTTTCCAAAGAAAGAATCGGTACTTCACAGGCCTAGTAGAATGGCCCGCGATGTACTGTTGCAGGGCCTTTTTGACGTGACAGCATTGCAGATGGTCTAAGAGAAGTTTTATGCACTAAGAGAGGTGCAGTAATGACCATTTGGCTAGTGTGACCTCTAACTATGGGGCCTCCAACTACTTTTCAGAAATAAATGCTTCAAAGTATGAATTCTTTTACTGCTTATTATTATGCAGTATTATGCACTGAGAGAGTGTGCAGTAAGAGAGGTTCCGTAGTCACCACTTCAATATCTCATCCTGCTTCACTGGAGCCGCCGCAACAGCAGCAGCCGCCGCCAAGCTTCGCTGAAAGTGCAGTCGAAGCACAGACGACGACGGATGCCAATGCTGGAACGACGACAGCGTGGTTGAGCTTCGAAGCATCGAAGCATACTCCTCTTGATCGATGTCGTGATGCCTCCCTCCTTGTCGACGAAACCAACGAGGAGAGTGACCAACCTTGGTACGTCTCACCCTCCCTAGCTAAACCCTGAACCCTAGCTAACGACAACCAAACCCGAGTACGTCGACCTCATTCTCGATCTGATCGGGAGGCTTATGATGCAGTGATGGTGATCACGGTACGTGATGCTTTCTCTCAAATCCAAAGATGAGAATTCATAAGAACGCCAATTCCCCCCTGCAATCCGCAACACGGCAAGCGTCATATTCTCGACGCGGCTCGCTCTTCCACGGCAATATGGCATGGATCGAGGGAGTTCCGCAATACAATTTCAGCCAAGCAACCGTTCTCGATTGAGACAAAACCGAAGGGCTCATACAATTTGCAGTACAAATACTGTACAAAAATTCATGGACCTACCCATACAAACAGAGGAATCCGAAACAAACAAACAAACAAAATGCCGACTGAGGTACACGCAAATAGGACAACTGCCTATCTTCGCCTAGTGCTGAACATTGGACATCTTTTAATCATCTGATGCATGCTTTTGAGATGAGGAGGTGGTCTTGTGGGAGGAGTTCTTGCGCTTTCAACTCTACTGTTTCCAGTTGGAAATTTTTAAGGATACTTGATGACAGGCTTTGGAAGGTGGATGTAACGTCATTTGAAGAGCTTGCAGACCCCATTTTGCAACTTGCTACGCGAACAGTGCGGTGGCGGATTATGGGCCACTAGCATCCTGTGTCACAAGGCTGGATCTTTATGTTATTTCCTGCATTTCATATATGCAATTATGCCTACTTGTTGTATCCGTTGGTTTCTCAAAAGCTTCATTTCCAGGTTATGCATAGTTTGTTCATCTTTTTGAACTTTGGATGTGCATGTTCGACAATTTTTATTTCCCGATGATGGGGTGGTCTGAGGTTTTGGTTGGAAAGTTACACCACTTGAGCTACCTACCATTCCGATGCTATCAATTTTTTAGCAAAAAAATGGATGCGGCTAAGATGTGAGCTCTTGTATGTAGTCACTGATAACTCCATGGCAGCGGATCAATGTAAAACCCGGCGTTCAATGTAAAAATCTGGAAAGCCCCTATTTTGTGGTATTCTGTGGTTGTTTCTAAACCTCTCTCACCTAATTCAGCGTCTGATTCGAAATATGAATTGTAGCTTTTCAAATTCGATCATCGGTAGGACTTAAATGAAAGCTCGAGCGTTTTCCCCTGAGGATTTTTTTCCTCCCAGGGCTTCTACTCACCAGTTGGTGAGTACGTAGTTTGTGCAAGCTCTTGTATTTGGAAGACCTTGAATCCTCTTTGCAACTTTAGGATCTCTAAAACCTAGATATCACAAGGTTTTGTAGTTTTCCAAAGCTGGACTTTCGTTCAGTGCAGTTCAATTCATCTTAGGTTGTTTTGTCACTACTTTGGAATTAGAGAATCATCGATAACTGTGCGTAGCAACATCAAGCCATTTCATGACTGTGAGCATGTTCAAGAAAAAGTGTTTGGAGGGTTATGACAATGTATTCCATATTTGGCGATGAATTCACGGTGTTGAAGGGAATGCACGGGTACTAGACGATGACGAGTCACACCTTCTCATACTGAAGGTACCGGCTGGTGTACCTCATGAAACTGCATCCGAATCACTTATTTGGGGAGATTCTTATAAAATTCAAGTCTTTAGGATAGGGCATTTGTGATGCACTTGTAGGGATGGGAAGCACAAGATTTGGAAATCTTGTTGGAAATGAAAGAAAAACGCGGATCGTACTTTTAATCCGCGGAGCCATTCAAGCTATGACGCTTGGTCATCGGATCGTGCTTTGAGACATTCAAGCGTGACGCTTGGTCATCACTTGTGATGGAAGTGGGAGTGCCTCGGTCATTGTCAAAATTCTGAATGGATATGATACATGGTTCTAGTTGACTCAGAGCAGAGGTTTAACATATGTAGTTTTAATCAGGAAAATTCTCGTCCATGCAAAATCCATAGTGATAAGCAATGAGTGGCCCTAGAGTTCAACCAGTGTGTGTGGGTCAATACCAACTTATCACCCACACACATTAACAAAAATTGAATTAACTCAGAACAAATGCGTGGGAGTTCCTCTTGTCATCAACTTTGCCACTATGTACCAATAGTTGTGGCAATAGATGTTGTACTTGTGTTCTCCATGCAAGAGCTCAATCATTTTACGATAACTATTTAGGAGATAATGACATGATACATCGTGTGCATACAACATATGTAGACGACAATTAGTTTCACAATTTGAATTCAGAGAGCAGCAGTTGTGCATTCAAGCGTGTATGGTAAACTCTTTACTGAATTGTACTTTTGGTAAATTTTTGTAGTTTAAAGCTTCTAAATTGCTTTGAATGGTCCATTAGAGACATATTTTCAAACGCCCAGCACGTACTGTTATACGTAAGTATCTAATACCGGTAGAAAGGGTCAGACATAATTTCAAACTAGTCGGACAAATGATTCTGAAAGTTGATGGCTAGAGCAGAAATTCTACCAAAAAATGCCGTGACAGACACTCCCTTAACCAGAGAATTTACATGCTCTGAGGGACACTTATTACAAAGTAACGAACCAGTGAAGAATTCCAGCCAGTGAAGAATTGATAATATACAGAAGAAATGTGACGAAATTAGAAGTCTTTAACTAATCTCGCCCAGGAGGACTATGAAGAGCATTCGAAATCTCAAGATGTCCTGCATATGTCCATGGTTTTGCACCATCCAAAACCAATTTGTGAGACCTGTCAGCTTCTCCCTCGGGTATATTTCTACACGAGAAGTCGGACAGAGCGTTGCCAAGAGAGGGTACTAGAATTGGTTCTGCGTGTGGGGAGTTCGGAGTTTTCCTAAGAGCTGGAGGACTGACGGCAGGGGAGAAAATTGGGGAGATGGAGGGAGTCGCATACGTGGTGCAAATAGCAGCGTTTCGCATGGACCCCGTTGACCTCGCTCTTCGGCTTGAAAATCCTATTCGCCGCGACATTGAACCGTCTTGCACCAGAGAATTAGGTGTAACCGACCTCTTCACGAGATCATCAGCATACACGACATCATCGATGCGTGCAATGATGGTAAATGCAAGGCTTTCCAGCACCCGAGAGTAGCTTTCAAGAATCGACTGTCCTACGTCCTGCATTGCAACAGCAGATGCGTTAGAAACAGTCTAAACATCGGTTGAATATGTCAAATGGTTTACTTCAAACGATTGAAAACAAGTCCTCGTGAACATACCCTGTTAAACTGTATCTTATGCGCGTCCAAAGCAGTTTGCGCCATGCCTGGGACTCGTTGCTTCAGACTTACTAGAACACTCTCCGCCCTTTCAGCAAGCAGTGTCCTCCTCTCTGCGTCCCAACCGAAGTGTTTCATCTTACTCCAAGAAGTCTTGTGATTAAGCTTGGAATCGTACGGAGATATCTCTGCCGTTGCCTTTGTCTTTCTTCGCCGCCATCCGACAACTGCAGCTTCCAAGCGATTTGCCATCTCTAATATGCTGTGTTCATCATTAACGTCCAAGTTTGATACAAGCCCCTCTGGAGAAAAGCGGTCGGAGGCAATAGCTCGGTATAGTTCATCACCGAGACAGGCTCTTCCGTTCTGTAAGATTAAACAGCAACTTATCAAACTCTCGGCCTGCGTGGTTGGCCTAGTCGCAATCACTTTAGCCTACCTTTAAATACACTACAATTAAGAACAAGAGTAATTAGCCAGTTTTTCTAGAGACGATGCGTTGTGAAATAATTATAAATACCTTAGGAAGAGAATCGAAGTAACATTCCGGTGCCTCCATTTCAAGCAAAACTTGCGCATTAATAGCCATGGCAGCTTTAAGAATTTGACTTGTTGCATCTCGCTGATGATGGAGAATCTTTTTGCAGGATTCTGAAAGCCCATTAGCCGGCACGTTGAGTGTCGGCAGCCACCACTTTTCTTCTTGCCGTTGCATAGAATGCCGCGCACTGTTATTGTCCTCAGAAACTGAAATCCCGTGATCCACATACCAGAACTCGGTCTCCTGATAACTCTCTAGCGAATCCTGAGGAATCGACAGAAAATGCAAGCATGAATTAAATACGATGCAGCCATGTTGTAATGAAAAATGACTACCCTGCAAAACCCTCCTCTAGCCATGAAGGAACGAAATTACAAGCAATTGCGTCGTTGTCATGAAGTTCATCATACACAGCTACAAACCTTCTGAGGTTGTGCAGTCCACGAACGTACTAAGTCGAGTTAGCTAAAAAGGATGATCACTGGACTGAGACATTTTGTTCAATGATGCTCTCGTCAATCAACTATATCGAACACTTCGTCCAATTCAAACAACAGTAATATTCGACAGATTCTGTCTGGGAAGAATAGAATAAAGAATAGATATTCATACCACAGATAACAGCATACAGAGCACACATGAGGAACAAAGGAGAAGGAAAAGGAAGCTTACAAGCAACATGTTGTCCAGCTTTCGAAGTGCTGGTAAGTTGATACTAAGATCTGATCTTGGTCGGCTTACCATAACCTGCAATTCAAAAATACGGCAATTTAGAGAACTACTCTAGATGAATAATCAAACTGTATAACAGATTATCATGTAAGTGATACTTATATTGTATTATGTTTAAGGTCTGTACGAAGTATGCAATGACAGGCACAAGTTGCATGATATGAAGAGCCTAGCAGAATTTCCAAAGACGTGCCATTGATGTGATGTGATGCCCGGAAAGGGAACAAACGATTTGGCCCACAAGATTCCCGTACCTCCATGGTGCTTCCATCAGGGTATCGTTGCCAAGAAGGGACCAGCTCAACAATATGATCACAAACTGAAAGCATCCATTCCATCTCTCGCCTCCACATAGTCCGCCTCTTCATGGAGAGGGGCTCTAACCTCCACAACTCACCGAAAACTGATGCTGTAACCAGAAACAGGGGCATTAGATACTGAAACGCAAATATTCTTGAAGTCAACCCTGCAACAGCATAACGCGAAAGGTGGGTGTGTGTTTCCATGAAAATTTAGATTATTTGGAACGGCATCGATTTGCACCTGACAAATTTGTGATTGCATTCGAAATAGCCAAGGCTGTGCAGACGCCTTTTCCACCACCTGACATGTCTTCCCCAAGAAGTAGCTTTGCAAACTTCTCCTTCATCATCTCCACCTCTGTAGGACCAAAAACTTTATCAGACAATGCAATACTTGCAGCCATCCGTACAAACGTGGAGACCACCGGTCAATGCTTCATAAAAGAGGACTTGACGGCATTGTTCAGTTATGGATTTAAGGAGTTAATTGTAGCTTAAAAGAAGATCCCGCTTGATTTAAGATGCTCTCAAGGAGGAATGTGATGCTCTGTCTTCGTGGAGCTCTATCGAAAGGACAAAGGAAATGGACAATCACTAACCTGACAGCATTGTCGTCTTCTTCTCCCTCCTTTCTTCCCAAACGAAATTTTTCCTCCCACTGGTCATATTCGACGAAGAAGGTGAAGGAATTGCACATTGTCTGTCCATTCTTGCCAACGGCCATCCCAAAGGTGAAGATTCCGTCGAGCTGCTGGCAACATCGTCACCGTGATTCAGACTGAAACTCAAATCTCCATCCCCCATAAGGTCCAGGCTAAGCCGTTCCATACTAAGGGTTGAACTTGTCCCATCAATGCTGCGAACCTCAAACTGATCTTCAGATGCAGCATCCAAATGTATCCTTCCTGATTCGTTCAACAACGAACCCCGCAATCCTTTCATCTTGGATCCAAAATCTGAGTTCCAAAAGCCAACGGGATGGAAAATTTAGAAGACGCTCCAAAACTTTTACTGCAAGGCCCCTATATCCATTTGCCAAGTGCAAGACAGAAGCTTAGAAAGAGAAAAGCAATCGCCACCAAATTGCTAATTCCAGCAACGAGGATTCGAAAAAAATGATGAAATTTGTAGAGAATTCGAAAAAAATACTATGCCCTACGCTCAGCGAATAAGATCATGAGGCATTGAATTGATTTAAAAAGCATGATGAACCGTAGGCCGATGACGCTAAAAACTCTTTACATCTGTACTTCAGAAATGGAAGAAATAGCGAACAACGACGAAGAGGATACCAGGCACAGAAATTGTTGACATCCTATTCCGGTAAAGATGAAGACATTCCGTGCGATTAAAAATGTCAGAAAGATCAGGGGAAACTGGTGAAGTTTACAAGGGTGATTAGCCATTTAGCCATGCCAAGCAAAGGAAGTAAGGGACCTGGAGAAACCTACAAAAAGCGGCGCAGCAACTGACAGACTTGATGTGGTCGGAATAGCAAAGAGAAGTGGCAGGACACTGCTGCGAGTGAGTTGGAGGTGTTAGACGACGTGGTATCCGCAATCCTCTAGACCAGGAAATGTTCCTCAAGAGGCGCAACAGAGCAAAACCGAGAAAAGGAGAGCCCCGCTCTTGGCCACTTGCTAACCCTCTAGTGTTGGTGCCTACGGATTCGATTTGTTTACCTTCGATTTGACCTTCTTGTTCCATCCCTATCTGTTTCCTCTACCTGCCTCTGACCCTTCCATCTTTCTACACATATGCTCTCCGCATCAATTTACGTCCAAAACAAGTTTCATCACCCCGCCATACACTCCCTTCGCGCTTGTTGTCTTCGACAGCCAAGAACGCAGAAGAAACCGTCTCACGATCTCCAAACTTTCTTCATATGAGCGTACGACAGTAGTACTAGTACAAAGTTTCTGTATCTACAACCGGAAACAACTAGCCGCCATCACTACGCTTTGATCCTCGAGCTTGCAGCATTTCTCTTTTTTAGCGTATCACCAGGATACATCAAGTCAGAATCATCGAGACACATTGTGTGTCAGAGACCTTTTTCCATTCGACCCTGGCCATTTCAAAATAACTCACCAGTCGGTCTTCATTCTTCAAATGATGGCCATCCTGCACTCGAAGAGCACTCACGGGAAGCGCTTTCAAGGCGCACAGGTAGTGCCGGCGCTCGTCATCATCCCGTAACGGACCACACGTGTGAGAAGCTCTACGGACACCTATGAAGCTCCTCGGGGTGCCAGGTACCAAAGACTTTTCTCCAAATCAATAAAGCACACTCCAAGACGTCGTTCCGCCACTGCCATTACGCAGTGCAGTATTCAATTCCAATCTCTCGTATCTCAACAGCTTACCAACTCTCCACACACAAGAATCGTCGTAACATCGCCACAGCAGCAGCACCAGAGAACACTTACTCAACGGTACACTACAACTCAAAACTCAATTCCATACCACACTCGGCTCCCTCTCTCTCACTCCCTTCGAACCAACACAACATTTCCTCCACGCTCCTGCAAATCGTCTCTCCACACCTTTTCTCTCCGTTCTGCATCCGTCAACCACACGTCTCCTCTCCTCTCTTCCAGAACGTTGACACCGTCGCATTCACCTCGTCACCACTAAAGACGACCTACACTTCCCGAACAATATTCTACCTTCCTACTTCTCGGTCGACGCTTATTCTTCTCCACCAAAGCGCCAAAATCTCTCTCTCTCTCTCCCTCTCGCAACAATCCACCTTCTTCCACCAACACTCCTACAAGTACCAAGATTACTACAACCCTTAAAACTCGCACTCCCTTCTTAATAAACATCCGTTCAGAACGAAATCTTCGGCGAGTGTGCCCGGATTTTGAAAAAGAATCTCACAGCCAATACACAGAACAAGCAGTCCGGCAACGACAGAGCTTTCGTATTAATCTGGCGCCTCCAAATTGCCATTGCACCAGCTTCAAGGTTCTCAGCAAAGTTACAGGAGGCACCCTCGCCCCTTTCGCAGAAGACGGCGACGGAAACATACTACTTCCGCTTCCCTCTCTGCACAGAATCCGTAGAGTTCTCGAAACGTGAGATCTACGACGTGAGATCTACGAACTTTTCTCTGTCAGTGTGCGGGCGCTGAGGCTCCGACAGCTGGACAGTCGGGTTGCCGGTAATAGCTTTAGAAATGATAGTTGTAGAAATTTATTAGCGTGAAGACAAGTGGCTTCAAGTTAGTGGCTGGTAAAGCGGAAGCTTTCGGTGATTGGGGAGGCTTTATTAGAAATTAGACCTAATTGTTTCAACTTTTTCCTTTTTGTGGACGTTGGGTTTCCAGTTTGGGAATTCTCAACTGACTAAGTTTTAAGTTAGCTGCCACCCGGCCTTTCAGTCTTTCTTTTCATCCTCGGTTTAAGTTCACAAACTCTGGCACCCACTGAGAAATTTTTGAAATCTCCTTTCCACATTTTGCAGCAGTGAGACAGGGGGGGCCGAGTTCTTGGGAAACTGAAACTATGTGACATGTAAGGTGGGTACTCCCCAAACCGACACTTTTCGCTTCTGTGCTTAGTTCCTGTTATTAGACTGGTCAAAGCTTTGTATTTTTTAGTTGCCACTTGAATGGAGGTTGCAACGCACCAAAGAACGTGACATTTAGATACACTATGCAAAAGTTAGGAAGGAACAAAGTTTGGTTCTGAAATAGTTTCTTCCACATAGGTACATTATTGATTTTGGAGATGTCCACGGAGTGAAGATGACAATTTGGGATCACTGGAACAATTTTTATTTTTTTTTGGAAACACATGAACAATTTCCATTGAGTCAATGGCACATTTGGAAGTGCCCACCTTGATGACCCCCTAAGGATTATACAGTAGAACCTCTCTTGCATACTCTCTTAGTGCATAATATGTAGTAAGAGAGTTTGTACTTTGAAGCATTTAATTCTGAAAAGTAATTGGATGCCATGTAATTAGAGGCCACATTAATCAAAGGTCATTAGAATATCTCCTACGGCCCTCTCGGTTTGACCTTGCCAAATGGGCTTTGGAGGGAAGAGTGGCAAAATCAAAGTGAGCGGGGTTGGAAAAGTTCCTGCGGACCAGAAGAAGAAGGCCAGCAAATGATGGTGCAAAGCCAATGGAGAAAGCTTGCGGCTTCCCCGAGGCAACTTTCTCCTTAATTTAACCCTTGACTTGCCAAAACATAGAACTCAATGACAAAGAGGGGCCTCAGAGGGTCTCTGTAGAAATGCAAATTCTAGTGCAGTAGAGCCAAAATCTGAAGGCCTCGCACCTTTACATGCCCAACTATAGTGCTGTTGGGGATTGTTTCGCTCGACCGCTCAAAACTTCCCTGACAGGGGTGTTTGAACGGGCTGCAAGAGATGCTCTTAGTCCCGGTACTATGCATGAAGAGAGGTTCTATTGTAGTTGGAAGGGGAATATACATTTAAATTTAAAATATATATGTAGATTTGGAGTTTTTAAGGCAAAAGGAATTATAGCCCAAGAAGAAACTAGAGAAAAGATCTTCATTTTTGGAAGTTTTCCATTTTTTTCCATCACTATTTGAATAGATTTAGAACTTTGCACAAAAATCATGAAGCTTTGAGTGACCATGCTAGTCACATTGACAAAGAATAGACAATTAATGGGATATCCCCATTGTTGCCCTTTAGACTTATCAATTTTATTTTGAATAGCAAAAATAAATGTAGATTAGGGAATATTATATATAGATACTATTCAACTTATTTTTGACAAAAAACTGCATTATAGTTGGTAAAAGCAAAAACATATAGCTCCCTATTGTGGATCATAGAAGGGACTACTTACATCTTTTGAATGCTATTTTAGCTCTCTTGATTCTCTACACCATTGCCAGAAGTATCCTTCAAGAATGAGAGAATGTGATTGATTCCTTTGCCATGTCTGCAAATTCCATAACTCTATATACCTTGTTGTCCAATTCCATCCCTTTCAATTCCTGTTCCTTATCAACCTAACTCAATATAAAATTGCATGCAGTTTTGATGACATTATAATGGAATCAAGAGTGAAATTGGATACTCCATTATAGTAATTGCAACGAGATTAGAGGCTAGCCACCCAAGTCATCATGAATTCAAACTCATGTAATCTCAATTCTTGATTAGATTTTTGAAACTTTTTCTGAAGAAAGAAGATACTTTTATTTTAGCTCTTTGGGAATAAGATTTTTATTCCAATCTATACCTAGGAGCAAAAATTATGCCACAATAAGCTCAACATAAATAAGATAAAGTAAAAAAAAAACCACAAAATTTTGAAATTGTTTTATTATAGATTTTATTATATTTTGATCTATATATAAATCTTTGTTTTTATTTATTTTTGAACAAATGGAATAACCATTGCATTAAAAACACCACAATACAAGACAACTAAACTAAAGGCTGGAGAATGAAGAGAACAAGCACAGACAAAAATAGAGCCACAATTGAACTATAAAAAAAGAGCTAAGAGGGAGGAATTTTGTTCCAAATGATGTAATCACCGTTCCTATAAGCAAGAATAGTAGAATGAATCCAAATTTTATCAAACTTTTGCCAGATAGAGTTGCCCTGATGGAGGGTGTTGCCGAGACGCTAGGTGAGCCTTCATTTGCGTTGCTCGCCCAAAGTCGAGCAAAGCTTCCCACAGAGCTTTCTAAAAGAAGATCGGAGGCCATCTATGTGGGTTAAAAACCATACTATTTTGCGATACCCAAATGATCAATCCACAAAGCAGAGCCTCAAAAAAAGATCCAGACAGTCTTAAGACTATGAAATTGTCTAGAAAACGCGGAACCAAAGACATAGTGGGTGAAATCAAACCTTGCATGAGGGTCCGTAGTCAGTAGATATCTCTAGATATGATGAATAATCGATTGGGCATACTTCCATATCTCTTGGGCTTGTGGACAAAAGAAAAAGCAATGAATTGGAGTTTCTTCAATCCCAAGATAGCAATATAAGCATGTGATGTCAATGTCCGAGCTACTCTGTGCTCTCCAATATTGGAAAGAGGTCTAGCATAAGGCTGATTCTATAAAAGAAGTCGTGCTCATTTGATCTGTCTAGCACATATAAAGCTACGATTCATTTCATTTGGATCAGCAATGTAAAAGTCATGCAACTTCTTGTTGTGTAGGCATTTATAGAAGCTCCTTTAGAATATAACTTATTGGATTCATTTTTAACTCAATTTTAAGAATTTAAAAAAAGAAAGGTTCACTAAGTTATGTATGCTTTCTAGAACAATTTCACTGTTATGATTCAAGTGTCTTTGATATCCCATTTTAGAATTGTTGACAATTTAGTTTTTCCTTCAATCTTGTACCAACTTCTATTCAACAATTATTAGAGAATAAAAATCAAGTATTTTTACTCTTATTCCCCCCCAACCCTAGACTTTCAATTCAAATCTTCAATATAAAAAAGGTTTAAAATCAAAATATTTAGTGCAAAAAACTACAAGTTCAAAAGATTCAAAGTCAAATAATCTAATCATGAAAATTTCTCAAAAATCCGTTTTCTTCACTTTAAACACAATTATCTTGCAATCTACTCAGTGAAAGTTTCTAAAATTTCTTCCACACATTCTCATACCAATCTAGTGCAAGATCTTACAGTTAAATAAACCAAAAATAATAAATTTTCATAGCAATTTTCATAAGAAAGATGTTTAGGTATAATTATCTTTCTTACCTAAACCTAGTTTGCTCTGGTTTTGAACCCAAACTCATCTTTCTTATGAACAACGAGGTCGGAAATATTTTCTTTTTGAAGGTGGTCGACAACGTGGAAACTGTTCCACATTCACAAAATTCAAAAGCCTTTCCCAATTGGGTATTCAAACCTTTTACGAATATTCCAGGCCCATTGGAATTAGAATAACATTCCGCCAATCCTTTGTCGTGCAAATGGGGCAATACCCCCAGATTGGGTCAAACCCACTCCATTCCTCCAGTATTTTAAAGTTTAAACTTTAGACGTGACAACTGTCACACTCACTTTTGCAAATAAAATGTCTGCAACACCTATTTAAATATAAAAAAACTTGCACAAAGGAGCAGAGCTTTCAATCAACTTTTTTTTTTTTTTAATTTAAAATTAGTTTTTTTTTTAATGAATCCTTTTTGTCATCAAATCTTGGTAGGGATGATGGTGCCGGCCCCAATTGATGTTCAATGGTGTCCACGAATTTGGACGGTTATTCCCCATGGAATTTTTCAGTAGACTCAATTGGTTTGCTTATAAGATGAGCTGTCAATGCCCATCCAATTAATAAATCACCGATTGGTGGGGAAGGGCCACGTCACTAGGGTAGGTGCTCAGTTAAAGCAAGGCATCGGGATCGCTTCATTTTCCGGAATGAAGGAGAATCCAATGCAGGGAAGTTATTTGGGGGCTTTGGGCCGTCAGGTAGGATCATGAAAGTGTGTTCCCCAAAAGCATGTTCCAATAAACCTATGCTAAGGTAGATGCACCCGAAAGCATTCCTGGAGCCAATGGCGTCCCTTTCTAGGAAGGGAAGTCATTTCAGAACCTACATGTAGACAAACCATACATAGTTGAGTGTTTGTTGACGAAAAAATGATAAGCCATGTATGGTCCACCTAGATTTACGTTTCAAGATTACTCTCCTTTCTAGAAAGGGACGCCATTGGGTTTAGAGATGCTTCGGATGCTTCTATCTTAAATTTTTTAAATTACATTGCTCCACACTAGTTTTTCTTGACATTTTAAACTATATAAATATTTATTGTTGCTATACTAGAATGCACTACTTTTGAATTAGGTATTGTTGTAATTGGGACTTATAAACCTCACCTTGTGTACAAGTGGAAATATCAGTAGAAGTAATTGTTGACTTTGATGGCCTCTAAAACCTCCATAAGTATGTACAAATGGATATATTTGTAGAAGTATTTGTTGACTTTGATGGCATGTGAAGTAACTTTTGGGGATAAGGAAACCTAATGTTAAAGCAATCTAATGCCACTATTTAGTGACGATGATAAATAGATTCCCGTTGCACAATGTTCACTACATTGATATTGAAATGGAAGTGAAGACATAGAAAATCTAGACTAAGTAGTGAAATTAGGTTGTCCCTCACTCATTTCTTGACATTTTATATACTACATACATATTTATTGTTACCGCAATAATTTTAACCTATATTTTGTATTTTTAATAATAAAATTAGGAAACACTAATATCAAGAATAAACTTAGAGAGTTGCGTGTACCTCCATATGGACAAGCTGTGAATCATGAGGTAATTTCTTTGGGTAAAGCAATCTAATTGATAAAGGCAACCTAATTTCACTATTTAGTGTAGGAGATAAGGGTTTGATCTTATAGAACTTTTGCACTCAATATACATTCAAGTGTCATTCTGGGATTGCAATTTGTCTCCATTGACGAAAAATTAGACCGCAATAATGTTGAATTAATTTATTTGATTAAGTGCAATTGCAATGTATACCCGATAGAGAACTCCAGTATTTAAAGGTTCACATCTATTTTTGAGGAGGCCATGAAATTATTATCCCCCGTGCTTGCTCACAAAATTTACCCTACAAATAGTCAATTGACCAATCATTGAGTGGAATATCATATAGAGTTCACTAAATGTAAACTTGAAGGGTCATTGTTCTATCAACTCTAGGCTTGAATGCGAGGAGAATATATTGAGGGGCTTGAAGCACTTGTCATCTATATTTGGTGAGTATTAGAGCCTTCAAGCATGAGGGTGCAGATGCACTTAAATTCATTCCTCCATTCCCATTCCAGAAATATAGCAACTAAATTATTATATGTGAGGGAACCTTTTATTTTCAATCACTTGAAGACAATTTGCTACCCAAATTGGATGAAGTTCAAAAATATCATTTAAAATTGAGGCATAAAAATTACAAGAAGTCACAAAGTTGAATTCGTAGATTTTCTAAAATCGTTCCCTAATTCGGTGTCCTCATTTTGATTCTTAAATACCACAAGCATCTACCATAACATTCATAGCATGCATCACTACCTTGGCATTACAGTAAGCTCACTATACCTAAAATCGCACAAATAAGCTTTGTGACATGACCAATATGCTTTAGAAAATGAACAACAATTTTTGTATACTGGTAAAGGATTATGAATCAAAACGCAAGTGGCTCTATAATTTTTTGACACATTCTGAATTACTATTACAAATTCTCAATGATGCAAGGTATAAGGTGCTGAAAGTATTATGTAATTGATGCCAAAATCCATAGGATGCATATGAAGAAATGACACTAGCAGTATCATAACATGTCATAAACAAGAAGTAAAAACAAAATTGTACCCAAAATGGACCACATGTAAAGTTGTCACCTCCATATTACTATAAATAGAATTGCACACTAATCAAAATGGCCCCCAATTCCACCTTACACTTGTCTTTGTAATGGACACCATTTTGGATATCCTCCCTATTTAGTTTATCTTCAAAACAAGAATCGATTTTGACAAGTGGTCCATTTTAGGTGTAGTTACCTTAAATGGTGTAGAACAATCCACAACCAACAATAGCAAAGAAAACAGATAGAAGTTCAACGTGATGAGCAAGGTGCATGAAGGAAAGGCACTGGGCACAAAGGCTAACTTACTAAAAGTTGTGTTGTTGTCTTTTTGTTTTCTTTTTTGTTTTTTTTGTTTTTTTGTTTTTGATTTTTTTGTTTTTTTTTCATTTCAAAGAGATGTTGACCATTGCATCAAAAAAAACATGAAAGAACAACAACCAATCCAGTTCCCGCGGACGGGATAACCTGGGAGGAAGGTTAAGCAATAGCTGCCACTTGGGCTTGTGAAAACTACCGGAGTAGAAGACTTCATTCTTACACCAAGAATCTTGGAAATCCTGACTAATGAGTAATTTATGCTCCTCACTACATCTATGGAAATAAGAGAGAGTATTGTTGCATTGTGCCATAACTTACTGAAAGTTACGACTTATTCTTTGGATTTTTGCAGGACACACATTCTGGACCTCGCTCAATTAATTGATCTTATCTTTTGTTTTTTCAAGACCTTGGCTTTGAATGTACTCCCTCGATACATAGTGTCTGTTTTTCGATTCACTGTTGCTTGCTTTTGGATATCAATACCTGCCAGTCATACATCAATTATCCAGGCATCAATTGTCTTTAATCTGTCCAAGCCCAAGTGTTGGTTTCAAGTCTCATAATGAGAAGAAAACAAGGGCGAGGGTGGAGCCATAAAAGCCACCTCTCCCTTCCTTCATACATGCCATGTGTAAACCTTCAATGGCTTGTTCAAGTTGTACAATGTACAGTCAGGTACAATATTCTTACAATCGGCTGATTTGAAGCATTCAAAGATTTTTGCATAGCATAGAAAAAGAATTGGAATTTTCATCTTGCATAATTATCACACAATCTTCACGCAATTCCAATCAAGCATACAAAATTTTGGTTTCAAAAAAGAAAAATTTCATTTTTGGTAAATGTCTAAAGTTAGTTTTCATGATTTTACATAATATTTTATTGTAAACAATTGATGATGGATTTTTTTAATCTGATTGCATACATATGTAGGGAACAACCATACGTACATCTGTCATATTAAAAAACACCTCATTAAGTAACAAGAATATGAGCTAGGAAGGGTTAAATATGAAGTGTCATATGACCAAAAAATTGTGAAATAGATATCTTTATATTTTAACCCCTAAAGTCTCAAGGCCATTTTTTTTGTCAAAACCACTCAAAACTGCCATTTTGGTTGTGTTCACCCAAGAACAAAAAAATAAACATTTTTTTAGAATCTAACCGTAGGATCTTGTACTTCATTTGTCAAAGATCATGTGGTAAAAATTTCATGGAGTTTGACCGTATAGATTGGAAGATATTAGCATTCAAAGTTGAAAAAGAAAGTTATTTTGAACACTAACCTGAAATTTCAGATGACTTGACCCCCATTTGTGAATTTTTTTTGCACTACAGACATTGAATTTAAATTTTTTTATGTGGAAGATGTAAGTTGAAAGTCTACAAAAAAAATTCAAAAAACACACACTTGATTTTCATTCTTTAAATTTTTTTAAAAAAGAAATAAGTCCAAGATTGAAAAAAAAACTAAATTGTTAATAGCTCTTAGATGGGATTGAAATACAATAATCCTTGTGGTGAGATTGTTTTAGCAAGCAAAAAGAAAACATTCTCAAAAACAAAATTGTAAAAAATTATAAAAATTGCATTCAGAAATGAATCCTATAAGTGATTTTTTCAAAAAGATGCTTAGATTGCCCCAAAAACAAGATTGTCCATAATTTGCTCATTATTAGTCCAAATAAAATGAATCAAAGCTTCACATGTAGACAAAAAGATAAAGTCTCAGAGAAAAAAAAATTAAAATTTATTTTGACTTTTTGCAAAAATTTGGGTGATGCCCGCCGAGTTCAGTTTGAGCCTTTTTGTGGTATAACTTTTGCTCCCAAGCACCAATTGAAATAAAAATAATATTCACACAAAGCTAATCAGTTTTTCTATCTTATGGAAAAGTTTCAAAAAGTTCACTAAAAATTGAGCCCGTAGGTACCTGCCCAAAATCTGATTTGTCCCCTGAAGGGACAATGGTACTTTAGGGGTTAACAAGATTTTGGCAAAGTGATTGTAACATCATGCTAAAATGTACAAAAGTAGTTATAGTGTGCGGATTAAATAGAAAAATCTTGTTAAAATATAAAGATATCTATTTCACAAATTTTGGTCTTATGAAGCTTATATTTAACCCCTAAAGGACCAAAGTCCCCTCGGGGGACACTTGGGTTTTCGGGTAGGCTCGTGTGACCTGAAATTTTGGCCTGATTTTTTAAAACTTTTTTTGAAGATAGGAAATCACATTAGCTTTCTAAAAGTTTTATTATTTTTTCAATCAATGCCCAGGAGCAAAAGTTATGCCATCTGGAGTCTTAAAAGCAGTTTGCCGGGCAGGAAAAAAAAACTTCAAAAAATTGAATTTTTTATTTTTATTTTTTTCCTTCAAAGATAATGTTTTTGTCTACATTTGAAGCTTTGGTTCATTCTATTTGGACTTAGAACAAAAAAGTTATGGACAATCTTGTTTTTCGGGCAATCTAAGCATCTTCTTCAAAAAACAACTTATAGAATTCATTTCTGAATGCAATTTTCAATTTTTTTCAAATTTTATTTACTGACAAGGTTAAATTTGTTTGCAAGAAAAATCCCACCTTTGGAATTATGGTGTTTTAATTCCACCTAAGAACTATTAACGATTTAGTGTTTTGTTCAATTTTGGACCTGCTTCTACTTAATAATTTTTTTTTATGCGAAAATCAAGTTTTGACATTATGAAATTTCCCCCCGGACTCTCAACTCAAATGTTCAACACAAAATTTTTTAACTTAATGGTATGTAGTGCAAAAAAAATCCACAAATGGCTGTCATAGTCATCTGAAATTGCAAGCTGCAGTTCAAAAAAGCTTCTTTTTCCAACTTCAAATGCTAATATCCTCCAATCCGTATGGTCAAACGTCATGAAATTATTATCACATGATCTAAGACAGGTGAAGTACAAGATCCCAGGGTTAGATTTTTTTTTTAAAGTTTTTTTTGGTTTAGGGAGTAATTGCACCAGAAAGGCAGTTTTTAGTGGTTTTGGAGCCAGAAACTACCTTACTATTTCAGGGGTTAACTCTTCCTAGCTCATATTTTGTTACTTAATGGAGTGTTTTTTAATATGACAGATGTGTGTATGGATGTTCCCTATATATCTATGCAATCGGATTACAAAAATTCATCATCAATTGTTCTCAATAAAATATTATGTAAAACCATGAAAATTAACTTTAGAAATTCACCAAAAATAAAATTTTTCTTTTTTGAAACCAAAATTTTGTATGCTTGATTGGAATTGCATTAGGATTGCGTGATAATTATGCTCACCAGAATATACCAATTATATTGCACATTGTACAAAGTTGTACATGGGTCAAATTGGTCAGTTGTAAGATTACAATATCCGACTGTAGTACAATATATAGTAGGACATATATATACAAATATCTTCGCAAGTTAGTAATACAATTTGGATGTCAAGTAAGGTAGTCTGGCTTTTAAACTGATCATTTAAGAGCTGATTGGCTTTTTCGGGGAAGCGAAACTCCTTGAAATAATTTTTAGTAAATTTTTGTAGGTAGAAAATTGGAATTGGCATCTAACCCAATTCGTTTCATATTTTTAGACCTTTGTGGAATTAGTTACAAATTTTTGAAGTTGACATGCAGTGATCGCTAAAATCGACCACCATCTAAAATGTACACTGCTAGTACATTGAAGAAAGTAAAATGTACCTTTGTATCCTGATCAAATTTAGAACACAATTGCTTTCAAACCAGACTATCCTTAACCCCTAAAGGACCAACATGCATTTTTTGGCCGTATAGATTTTTTGGGCAGGTACGTACGACTAGAGATTTCCATATTTTTGGTTGAAATTTTAACAAAAGGTGGGGGCAAGGAATATCTTTCATTTGCACCAAATTTCATGGCATTTGGAAATACGAGTCAAAAGTTATGGCCCAATATGTTACTTTTTTTCGTAACTGGACAGTTTGGGCAGATTAGAAAAAAACACTTTTTTCAAAAACAAAAATTTGAAATTGGTTTTCTAGAGTTATACATACGTAAAAAGCTTTGAATCAGCCCATTTTTATCAATGAGTCAAAAGTTATGAAGATTTTAAGTGTACAGGCAGTTATGGATTTTCTACTCTAAAATAAACTTTGAAGTCCTTTCTCTTACTCAATTTTGAATATTTTTTGAAAAAAATAAAGTCATAGGATATATATTAGTTATATCAACATTTCCACCATTGGGATTAGCATTTTTCAATTCCAAAATTATGTTCTTGACAATTTTGTATTTTGAATCATCCTCTACTACTATCTACTTACTATTTTTTTCCTATATGTTATACAATTCCAAACAAAGTGAAAAATTTCAAGCATGTAGCCAATTTGTCTAGGAAAAAAAATCCAAAGAAGCACTATCATTTTGGACATTTTCTGATCGAAAAGTGAGCTTGTGAAGTGCTGCTGCCCTGCTTTTTGTAGGGCCAACAAAATGGTTTTAGTGAAAATAAATGCTTATATCTTGCAATCCACAAGATGGAAATTCCTGAAATTTTTACCACATGTTCTCAAGTCACCATACTACAAGATCCTATGGTTACATTTGTCAAAAAAGTGTTTTTTCAAAAATTGGATACTTGTACTAAAAATGGAAATTATTGAGCCTTTTAAGTGAGAACATAGTTATGGAACTTTAGGGGTTAAGGTGGTCTACTCTAAAAGTGTGCAAGCTCTAAAAGCAATCATGACACAAAGGTCCATTTTGCTTTCTTCAATGTACCACTAGTGTACATTTTAGGAGGTGGTTGCTCTTAATGACTATTGCATTTTAACTTCAAAGATTTGTATCTAATTCCACAAAGGTAAAAAAAAATGTGAAACAACTTGGGTAAATGCCAATTCCATTTTTCATCCGATGAAATTTACTAAATTTTTTTTTCAAGAAGTTTAGCTTCCTAAAAAAAGCAATCAGCTCTTAAATGGTTGCTTTAGGAGCAGACTCCCTTAGAGCATCCCCACTCCAACTCAACAAGTGGCTCAAACTAGGCAAATGGCCATGCCCGGCCATAATGAGTGCCCCACGGCACGCACGGCGAGGGCCAAAAAATGGCCGAGCACGACCAAATTTGAAGAGCACCCGGCCAAATGAAGAGTCTTGCTTGCGGCTCGGTATGAGTTATTTTATCTTTATTTCCAAGTTTCGAGAGACCTTTTCATTTATTCCCCAAGTTTTGAGAGACCTTTTCATTAATGAATGTCTTTTCCCGAGTAGGCATTCATGAAGTAGCACTTGGGGGCCGTGTAAACCCGGTTTCCCGTGTTTGTAACCCGTGTTGCCGTGGGACACATGGGCCGGGCTTGGTCAAATGACACTCTAAGTGCTCCCTGGCCATGCCATTTGGCCGTGCCTGGAGTGGGGATGCTCTTACATGTATTATGTCGAATGTTTTAAACAGCTACATTCCATGGAGTGACCCGTTTTGCACACAATACAGCTTGTTTGCCTTGTTTGCTTGTGGAGTTCCTATGTTTCCGTGATGTGGTACTCTTTTGTTATGGATATCTGGGGATCAAATTTCCGTAGCAGTAACTTATATGATGTGATGGTCCTTTTCCTCTCAACTGAATTCCTCTTTGTGCAAAAGAAATATTTGAAATCGTAAGAAGCTTGCCTTTTGGTTGTAACGGCTGTTTTAAATGTAAAGTTAGACTGGCAGGAATAAAAGTTATTATGACCCAAAACCAGAGGAACATTGAGAGACTTGTCCTCCCGGAGATGATTTGTCAAGATTTCAATACCAACTGGTGCAAAAAAAAAGGTTTAAAGTGAAACAACCCATTGTGGTCAAAAGTAGAAGTTTGACTTTTCACGTAGTTGTTAAAAATTTTCAATTTTTTCCCCACAATAGTGTAAGTGTGAGAAACAGTGAGTGCAAATGAAATTATGTTTTTTGGACAAAGTATGAATTTGCTATGAATTTTTGAAGTGTTCAATGCATCATGGCCAAAAGAGTTTGTAGACTACTTTAGAACTAACAAATGAATCCATCATACTCACTTTGCTCACTGTGAACACCCAATCCGTCACTTGGAATTCATAGTTTTCTTTTTTCTGTTATTGTGCAATTTAAGTCATAAAAAGATACAAAAAGACCAAAAAAGAGTGAAAGACCAAACTAGAGTTGTTACATATCCATGTAGCCTTTGGTCAATAGTAGGATTTTTTCCTTAATAGATCTCTAATTCCCGCTTGTAAATAGGTTAGAACCCAAGAAGTAGCGGGAATACAAAGGTTTGAGGGTTCTTATCCAAAATAGTCTAAAATGTTGTGCATGTGACTCTACCTGGCTAAAAGTGGTCCGAGGGAAGTCTAAATGAGTCTTAGGATAGATTCCCCCGGAGAGGTTTTAGTTTCTCCATCCCACCGTCGAAATAGTAGAACCCCCAAATGTTAGTCTGTAAGAGTTGCTTTCTCAAGATGGGCCAGCGGAGGAATCTGCGGCTGCAAGATTGTACTCTTGGTTCGGAAGCATGTCAGGAGGTCAAAAGCGGAATCCACCCGCCAAGATTCTTTCGCATGTGGAAGATTCTCTAACTGCCGATTACTTTAAACAAGATGGAGTTTCCATCCAGACCAGCGTGTGCGGGGTGAAGAACAATGAACTTGCACATCTCTTGGGAAACTCCATGAGAGGTTCCCCGAGAAGTTTCAAAATTTTCCAATTTAGGAAAATACCCCGTCCGGACGGTCAACCACTTAAACTGACAACGGGAAATTCATGTAAATTCCCCAAGTTGCGGTAAAATCTCACAAAAAATTTGAATAGTCTCTTTTATGTTAATAAGGCACTCCGACAAATTTCATAGCGTTCCGATAGCGAGAGGTGGCCCAATCAGCGACATTCCTCCAAATTAATCACGTGGCGAGATTTGCGTGAAGTTGATCAGCGTCCCGGGAGCATACGAAGTCGAAATCAAGTCATCAAGGGGTCTTTTCTTACTTCCTCAGACATTCCTGACAACCCTAGCTAGTTACTTTAGTCAGAAAAGACCAACTCCAAAATCTAGATTTTTACCCTTTTACTGGTCTTAGTTAGCGCTAATCTAGGAGAGGTTTTAGACGTCGGAATAGGAGGTGAAAGGATTAGTGGACTAAAAATGGCCTTCTGAAGCCATTGACGCAATCTGTTTGAAGTTCCAAGGCAAACTCCAAAAGATACAACATTGGACCAGCGTAAATCCAAGTGCTGTAAAAATCTTACAAATAAGGATGAAAATCTAAGTTGATAAGGTTACCAAGGTAACTTGAGGGAGGTGAGCCCCTTGGGAAACCTATAAAAGGGGGCCCACATTCCTCTCAAACCACCCCCATTCTTGTCTTGGGTCTGTGGGTCCAACTTATGTTGGATTTTTTGGCACTTTAGCCAAGGGCACTTCCACGGTGTTTTTTCAACACTTTGTGCTCCGTTGTTGCTCTATTTTCAGCTTTTGAAGGTCTTGGAGGTCCTTCTTTCTTTGTGTTTATGAGCTTTTGAGTAGTCTTAGGTGCTATTTGGCTTCATTTTGAGTCAGTTTGGTCACTAACTTGTTATTGGGAGTTTTTTGCTTGAAGTACTAACTTTGCTTGAGAGTTCTTTGAGTTTTTTGTACTAATCCTAAAGCTACCCCCTCCGTGCTTTGGTTTTGCCGTCCACAGGGGGCCTTTAGTGTTCAAGGTTGTTGTTTATTAACCCACGTGTCCGTACTAACCTCTGAGTCTTTTCCCCTGAGTCGGGGACCTTTTTTAAGCTTTCTTTGAGAGTTCTTTGTGTGTGTCTTCCCCCCCGGGACAGCGGAGCTTTGACCTCCCCAGGTGGTTATTTCTTAAAAGTTCTAACTTCCCTCATGTAACTTGCTCCTTGGCATATGGTCCTCCCCCCGATACGGCAAAGCTTTGGACCCCCCGGGATGTCACGTGCTAACATTTGAAGTCCACCTTCTTTTAAGTTACCCCTAGGCGCGTGGTCTTCCCCCCAATACGGCGGAGCTTTGGACCCCCCAGGGTTGTCATGTTCTAACTGTTAAGTTCCTCTTTGAAGTTGTTTATGGATAAGTGATCCCCCCTCTTAGACAGCGGAGCTTTGACTTTAGTTCTTAATCCTAGAATGTGTATTAAAGAAAGACCGCCATACGGCGAAGCTTTAGACCCACAAGCAAGGGAAATCCTAGAGTTGGTGTTAAACCCAACTCGACGGCGGAGCCTTGAACCTCCAGGGTGATTGTCTCCAAAGTTTAGTTTCCAAGACAAGTGTAAAAACTTTCAAAGTTTAGCATCCAAGAATTTAGGAGTCACGAAAAAACGGAAGTTTAGGTAGGTTTGGGATTGGTTAGACAATCGATTACCCTTTTCTTTTAAAAGGGCCCCTCATGGTAGTTTAGTTAGCCCATATTGGGACCCCCCTCAACGAAAAAAGAAGAAGAAAAGATAAGCACCAGGCCGCCTGAGCCCAAGCAGCCCGAGCCCAACAGCCTCTAGGCAGTTGAGCTCCAGGCAGCCCGAGCCCGGTGCCCAAGACCGCCCGAGCCCAAGCAGCCCAGGCCACCCCGAGCCCGATAGTCCAGGCTACACCAAGCCCAACAGCTCCAGGCCGCCCGAGCTCGCAACTCCAGGCCACACCGAGCTCGCAGCCCAAGCCGTTTTGGGTTTTTTTTTTTCCCTTTTCGTGTCAAAATCTCCCCACCCGGACTGAAGAAAAAGAAAAGAAAAGAAGATTACAAGTTAGACCAACTAAAAGGGGGGGGGGAGAAGACATATTTAATAATAGAGTTAGAGTAGGAAAGGTAGGTAATTAGAAGACAAATAAAAGGAGAAGTAGGAAATTAGGGAATTAGAAGTAGGGAGTCAATAAAGTAGAGATAGAAGTAGGACATTGTAGGGTTGGAAGCGGAATTGTGTTGGAGCACCCAAGTAACCTGCAAACTCACACAATCATTCCACGCACAATTCACCCAAGCTCTCCACACACCATAATCTAAAAAACTTGAACATTGCAACTAAAGAGGAAGATGAAATAGGAGAGAAGAGTACTAGTGGATAGGTTAGGGGAAATCCCAACCATCAAATTTGGACCATTGAGAAAGTAGGTGTAAGAGTAAAAAAGAATGTGCCCTTGATTGTAAGAGAAAAGTCATGGTATAAGACCTTTGGAAGGCCATGGGGTAAGAACGAAGTCAACACGTAAGAGCTTTGGAAGGCAAAGTCTTTTGGTGTAAGAAAGGGGTGGAAAGAAGGAGAAGGAGGAAGGGAAAGAAGAAAGAAATCCCGCCACATCTACCATTTCGTTCTAAAATCTTCCCCGATTCAAGAATCACTCAAGGGACCGAGAATCCAAGAGGAGGGGACATGGCCGAAGGGGGGAATCTCGACCATCTGATCCAGGATCTCCAATACAAGGTGGGCCACTTAAAACCCCACTCTTCTTTGTTAAACCTTGTTTTAATTAATGTAATTAGGAGGGGGCCGAGAGCTAGAGCAGCATAGACCATAGGTCAGATCAAATTTAGGTTAGGAAGTAGAAACAAGAGGTCCACGGGGTTCCAAAAAGGTAAAGTACGTCCAAATCCGAGTTAAAACAAGAAAGTTACTTGTAGATGAAGTTTTGTCCACGAACCGGCTAAAATCCGCCCAAAATTCATCCAAGAGATAGGAAACTTATAGCTAAGAGGAAAATTTAACTTAGAAAGTAAAAAGTAAAAGTAAGAATTAATTTAGGAAATTAGGATAGCGGTAAATAGTGGATGAAGTTCCAAATCCAAGCTACCAACCAACTTCATCCATCGATAAATTAGGTTAGTAAAAATCAATTCCAAAGTAAACTAATAAAGTAGGAAGGATAAAAGTAACTTGTAAAAGCGGAAGAGTAAAAAACCAAGGAAAATCCAATAAAAATCCAACAAATTATTATTGATGAGGTAAATTAGATTTAACCGGGTAAATTAGGTTAACCTTTTTCGGTCAAAACTTAGAGTCATAATTAATTAGGGTAACTCAAATCAGACCTTGGCTAAAAATATCAAGTGAAATTAAAAGTAGCAACCCATAGAAAACCATGGATGAAGTTTGATGAACCAAGTAGTGGTCAAACTTCATCCACGCATAACTTTTGCTAGAAACATCCGATTCCAGTGAACTTTAGGTTTCTGGAAATTGCATGAAATCTTCTATCACCTAAAAATACTAAAATCAGACAGTAGATTGGCCAAAATCCAGGACCCTTGCGACTTACACAAGTTAAGAACCCCTTAGTCGTAGGCTAGAATGTTTGAGGCCTCTCTTTTGCAAGGGGATTAGATGTTTAGTGGTTAGAAAAGTTCCATTGCTTGGAAGGCACAATGGATCGACGCTTAGACACCCACTTAGGATAGTATTTCATGAGTAGAATTAGAATTTGGTTGTGTACAATTATTTACCAAGGGTGGATAAATAAGCGCCCACACTCACCTAAAACAGTCATAGTATTTTCTAACATAGAAGGCCTAAAAAGTCAATTCTTACAATAAATTCTCACTGAGAAATTGGAAGTTCCTAATGAGGTCACTAATCACTCCATTATTGTCATGTAAGACATACGTTGAAGCAAAACTGTCACAAACTGAAAAAAATCCATGATGGGGTCATTTTTGAGGCAACCACTATGGGTCATCTTACCACAATGGGTTGCTTTACCTTACTATTCTGAATCCGTGCTTCTCCATTGATAGGCAAACTTAACTTTTCTTCCTCGGTCTGGATTGAACTGTATTTTTTATAAAATTGCTTGAACATAAATATATTTTTTAGACAACTCACTAATTATAACATATATTTTTCTTTGAATTTCCAAGTGTGTACCTGCACAAAAAGTCAGGTTCATTCACTAAGAGCATCGCCACTATGGGGCAACCAAATTCCCATGGAATCGCCCACATGGTGGACTCCAAGTAGGTGGCACATCCGGTGAGTAGTGTAGGTCGGTGAAGCTCTCAGGGATTTGTGTTTGACACTGCTAAGGTAACAGGTCCAGAAATCGCCCACTTAAGAGCTGAAAGTGAATTCTGGGAGGGCGAAGCTTTTTGAAATAATTTTCAATAAATTTTCCTTGATAGACAAGTGGAATTGGCATCTAATTCAAGTTGTTTCATATTTTTGGAAGCTTTGTGGAATTAATTATAAAATTTTGAAGTTGAAATGGCATGGGGATCTAAAATCGCCCACTTCCTAAAATGTACACTATTTACACATTGTTGACGGCTATAAAAAGGCAACATGTATACACAATGCACATTTGAGGATGTGCGCAGTTTTAAAGCTTGTGTGATTTCTGGACCTTCTACCTTACATACTACAAAATTCACATATTTGTCTGCAAACACAAATTTCTTCGCAATAATACAACAACTCTAGGCTCGGTGAAAACTTTCCTGCCCACCCAAAGTTGAGGTGCACCTAGCCAAAAATACCTTGGTTCCACTTCTATGGCCACTTCTATAGCCCCGTATACGGAATTAGAGCATCGTCATTGTGGGACAGGGAAAACCCTAAGGCACAAGCGCTTACCCGTACCCAATAGAAGTGGTGGGCACTATTCATCCAGGACCTTCCACTATGAGCCGGACTACTTGAGGCATTATCGCATTGAAGTTATGAATGACTTATGCCCCACATTGATGGCATACAATTTGTTTTTAATTCAACTTGCAACTCACCACAGTAACGACTCACTGGAAGTAGCTCTATCAGTAAGAAAACATGAAAAACAAAGTCTAGAGCCACAAAGATGGGTTGTTTTGGCTCCCAGGCCCGGAGTGTGGAGTCTCTTGGAGGGGAACTTATCCTAAGCCATGGTGGGGATGCTCTAAGCTTAAGAGCATTGCCATTGTGGCCCAGACTCCAATTCATGCAAAAGCCGTATAGCGGACTTAGGCTAGGGTGCTTTCAATGAGACAACTTGATGCCTCAGTGTGTCCCACTGAACGGGCTCAGTGAAAAGGCAATCCCCTGATATTGCAAGGATATTCTTTCCATGCACTATTTTTTCTCTTAAACTTTCTAAATGCGTTGAGAATCCCACCTAGAAAGGAATACGATCGAATACTACAAAAAATGGTTGTGCTCCACAAGTTGAAGGGCCTAGAGGTTTCTTTCGGGAGCATGGTTAGAAAAGTGCTCGTGGTTGGAACACGGTGGGAGACAATTGATAGCCTCCCCGCTCTCCTGTCGATCGGCCATATTGGCTGAGGTACGATTGCAGTGCTCTAAGGTTGTCTGCTATAAAAGCGATCGACCTCTTCAAATGGAACCTATATTTAGGTCTTAAATGGACATAATTTGGTCATTAAATGACCTCTTTAGCCATTGAGAGAATCGAGAGAAAATTATTATTTATTGCAAGAGCCAATCATTAGCCTTAATTTTGTCAAATCATCTTAGAAGTCGTAAGTGGACGGATTTTGGGAGACCTAAGGTCACACATTACAATAAATATTGGGCCTGCAGAAGGCCGCGAGTTTGCATGGCAAAAATACAATTACAACAAAAAAATAAAAATAAAAATAAAATTGGAATCTGATTGCACACTACTAGTTGATTTGACAATTTTAGAAATATTTTTTTATTTTTTAAATTTATTTTTCCTCCAACATATATATATATATGATTTAAATATTTTTTTTAATTTGTTTTATATTTGCACTGTGGGGGGGCCGAAAATGAATTTGAAATGGTCTTCTCAAGGATTCAGATTTTTTGTAATGAATAGGTGCCTACAACAAAAATCTTTGAAAATTCATAAGTAATTCAAAAATACTTCAAAAAATATGAAACCACTTGTGTTACGTTCCACATCCATTTTTCTTTTTCCAAAAAAAAGGATCTAAAAATATTTATGTTCATGGAAACCTATGAAAAAGATGGACCAACCTTTAAATGGTCGCTTTTCGAGCATACTACCTTAAGGGTGGTGCTTCTCTGACCGGAATGAGTTTCAACCTTCGCAATACACATAGTGATTGGTATTAAGGTAATTGACCTTAAATTGCACAATTAAGCAAATTCAGTATAATTCAGCATGGGTTTCACTATTATATTGAGAAAAAATTGTGGGGTCCCATTGGTAGTCAAAAGGGATTCTAGATTCTTTTGGAATGCATTTTTTGGACCCCATGTGAATTTCCAAACTACAAATTTTCAAAGTGCTGAGAATAGGTGTACCTAAAAGCGATTATAGTTTTATCATAACATTCAGTAGCCTTCTAAGTGGCTACCTTTTGTACTCCACAGTCGTCATCCTTGAAGTTCATCCAATGCTGGACATAAATTTCCAGGTGGGTGGCATACAATGGACCCAACCAAGAGCATTTCCATTCTCTGATATATATTGACACCTGTATTCGTAACTACTGATGGGGTATGGAATATACCACATCATTCTTTCAAACAAGAAGCGGGAGCCACTTTGGCTATTGAATGTTATGTATGGTCACCATCCTCTTTCCAAAAAAGAAAAGCAATCATAGAGTCATACAAATAGTGGTAGTACATTTTAGGCAAGAATATCCACTGTGCAATTTCAGGAAAAATGCAATTTTAGGTGTAGTTTACCTTACCTTAAATTATGTAGAGTACGTCATTCTCAACATAGCATTCAATTTCTGTTCCATTATCCAATGCAAAATTGCAAAGGTGCCAGATTGCACAACTCCTCAGTCTCCTGTCCTGCAACTGACCCCCTCTGAAGCATGTTCCCTTCTAAATATTTGCCTACGTCCCTGACATGAATGGCTCGGCTGTCAGTTCCAATCTTAAGTTTCTCCTTGGGAATTGGGCAACCCAACAACCCACTATTTTTTATTTTTTATTTTTTGAAACACATAGACCAACAACCCACTATTCAATGTGCCACAGGAGGTGGTTTCTGTTTGTTGCGATGTATTTTTTTTATGAAACCAAAACAGCCAAATGCAAAAAGCCCGGTAGCTGAGAACAAAACATGGCCGAGAGTCAGTAAGTTTGGTTGGTTTGATTTGCGTCCTTTTTTTTCCCAGTCAATTTTGTCACACGCTGTGGACTTAAAATTTTGACGTAACAGAAAGCCCATTTCAGCTGTGCGAGTTTTAGGATTCCGAGACTGGAATTTTCATTGTACAGCTTGGAATTTCAGTATGGCATTTGTAGAGACGTGAATTATTACACGAAACCCGCGAGAATTTTCTCCTGGCATTGATGCCTTGAATGAGGCTCAAAATCATCAACTTATTAAGCGTACATTATTTTCTTGTTCCTTGTTTTCTGTTTACGGCCTGGCACATTTGCATTTGCATTGGTGATGCCCCACCTTGTACCGGCTGGCCGAGGTCTCAATAACTTGTCAACTGACTTGGCTAATGCCTAAAACATTGTTTACCAATGAGGTCGAGGCCTTTTTGCATCCTTGAAAAAGGGGGCCCTATAGTGAATAAAAGTGTCTTATATGGATCCTCTGTCAACTCTTATCCTTGAGTTCAGTGATAAGTTAGTGGCCTAGGTATCTAGCAAAGTATATAACCTATGTAGCATGGGGAGTATCATTTCCTGGTTATACAATGTTTACGATGAAATTCATCTTGCTTGTTTCATGTCATGTTCTATCCCACATGCCGCGACCTACCACCTGGTCAAAATAAGTGTCCCAAGAAAATATTTCTTGCAATATAACATTGTTAGTATAACCAGGAAATGGTACTCCCCATGCTGGGAAGATTTTATGCTTTGCTAGATATTCCTTCTGTCATGAAATAAATCCGGGGGTTCAAAATATACTTGTCCCAAATTAAATTCAAAATCAGCTCTCTACAACTTGATCAACAACAATTGAAGCTAGTTCATAACACCCTAAAGCAAAAGAATCCGCAGATACCACCTCCAAAATCTATATAGCAATTCGATCCTGCAAAGGAAATCCAAACACAATCTAACCAACTAAAGGTGATGAATTTCAACCCACAATTGTACATCACTTGCTACTAACAAATCTCTTGAGAATTTCATGAAGTTAACCCCTAAAGCCCTAAACATGCTTTTTTGAGAACATAGTTTTTTTGGGCAGCTCACTACGAGTGGAGATTTTATTTTTTTTCTTTCAAATTTTCACACAACATTTTCCCGAGGAGTAGCTTTAAGGCCCAACAATTTTCATAACTTTTGACTACATGATAAAAAAGCTATTGCATGATATATCATTTTCATTGCTCGGCAGGCAGCCCGGGCAGCAAAAAAAACTTCTTCAAAAATCACTTTTTTTTAAATTTGAAATTTGAAATTCGTTCTTTAGATTTATATGTAGGCGGGAAGCTTTTAATCATTCCATTTGGATCTATGAGTCAAAACTTATAAGGATTCTTAGTTTGAGGGTAGTCATGGAATCTCAACTCTAAAATAAACTTTGAAGTCCTTTATTTCACTCAATTTTCAATATTTTTGAAAAAAAATAAAACCATTGGGTGTAGATTGTTTACTACAACATTACAACCGTTGGGATTGGCATTTTTCAATTCTATAAATAAATTCTTAACAATTTAGTGTTTTGAATCATTCTCTACCTCTTCCTACTTACTGTTTTTTTCCTATATGTTGTACAATTCTAAATGATCTGAATTTTTTCAAGCATGTATCCAACTTGTCTAGGAAAATGAATCCAAAGAGTAACCACCATTTTGGACATTTTTTTATACAAATGTGACCTTGTGAATGGCAGCTGCCCGTTTTTTCACAGGGACAAAAAAAGAATTTTTGTCAATTCAAACACTATTATCTTGCAGTCTACATGGTGGAAAATTCTGAAATTTTTTCCACATCTTAAACAAGTTTACTACATGATCCTACAGTTACATGTGTCCAAAAATGTTTTTTTTCTAAAATTTGGCACTAGTATTAGAAATGGCAGTTTTGGAGTGTTTTTGGTGAAAACTTAGTCAAAAGCCTTTAGGGATTAAATTACAAGACATTGTCAAAATTGAATACAAAGGACATCATCAGATTTCATTGCATCAACGTTTCTTGGAGAATGATCCAAATTAACAAAATTGGAACAGTTCCAAAAAGGGGGGAAATTTGTCTACTTTGCCGCCTATTTCAACATGCGACGCTTCACTACTGACTTCCATTCTTTCACACCTATTGTGGTAGACTAAAAGCTACAATAACTATGCAATCTTTAGAAAATAGGAATAGCTCACGCGTTAATCTAGACATTTCCAGAAACCCCTAGATTTATTTTGGAACAAAGGGAGTATTTGGAAGGGACTTATCAATTAATTCAAGGATCAGGGTTGATTGAAGAGTTATAGAAAACATTTTTGTTCACTCTAGGGGACATTTTTAAGGATGCAAAAGGGACCCCGACATCAACGGTAATCAATGTTATGAAGTCTGTTTTTTTACAGTGAAAAATTGCTTCATGAACAAGGAAAATAAGGAGAAATTTCTTATAATATGTATGGGGATTGTATTTCACAACTTAGAACATACAAAATTGTAAATTGAACGTATTGTTACAGTGTATGTATATACTTTTCAAATAAGAGGAGGAAAATATGGATTGTTCATATTTGTAAGCATTTAGTCTCAGTGGTTAGGTTCGCCAAACAATATCTCTAAAAACAAATGACAAAGTTTTGACAAAATCATTTTTCCAAATTTTTGTATGAAAAAAAGAGAATCTTGTAAACTATTTTCTATTTTAAACATTTGTTGAACATGGGGTTTTTTGGGAAGAAATTATATATTCAACAAGAGATGCCAACCTAAACCACCAAATACGGTACAATACAACCAACTCTTTATAAATCCTACTATTCTTATAAAATTTAATTAAAAATATTTGGTAAGGAAAATTTACTCCATGTATTTCAAATTAATAAATTATTAACATTAAATCCCTTTTTTTAAATTTTGTCATATATAAATGTCAACATATAATAATTCTCCATTTTAGATAGAAAGCATTCATAGTTGTCATTAACTTAAAGTATGTCCATACCATCACTTCTTCTACTATGCACAATGTGCATTGTTAGATATGTCAAGTTTTCGTTGTTTCTTATCAACAAATGAAAAGAGATTCAATGCACCAAAGAATGCATGGTATCAATACCATAAACAAAAGTTAGGAGAGGTCATATTTTTTTTGATAGATATTCTAGAATTGTTTCTTCAACACTAGATATGTACTAACGTAGGAGATGTAGTCATGTAGAGCATGAGATCAAGTGGTGCTCTATCTAACATTTGTCAATCTCTATTAGAAGACAAAGACACTTTACCACCTCATACCTTATCTTAGTCTAGAGTTAGCAAAACAAAGCAATATAACATAGTAACATAGTAACATAGTTTAACCCCTGAAGGACCAACATGCATTTTTTGGCCGTATAGAATTTTTGGGCAGGTACATACAACTAGAGATTTCCATATTTTTGGCTGAAATTTTAATGGAATGTGAGGGTAAGGAATATCTTTCATCTGCACCAAATTTCATGACATTTGGAAATACGAGTCGAAAGTTATGGCTTAATATGTTCCTTTTTTTCGTAACTAGGTAGTCCGAGCAGATTAGAAAAAATCACTTTTTTCAAAAACAAAAATTTAAAATTGGTTTTCTAGAGTTATATATACGTAGAAAACTTTGAATCATCCCATTTTCATCAATGAGTCAAAAGTTATGAAGATTTTAAGCTTGCGGGCAATTATAGATTCTCTACTCTAAAATAAACTTTGAAGTCATTTATCTTATTCAATTTTCAATATTTTTTGAAAAAAATAAAATCCTAGGACGTAGATTAGTTATTACAACATTTCCGCCATTGGAATTAGCATTTTTCAATTCCATAATTAAATTCTTGACAATTTTGAATTTTGAATAATTCTCCACTACTACCTACTTACTATTTTTTGCTATATGTTGTACAATTCCAAATGAAGTGAAAATTTTCAAGCATGTAGCCAAATTTTCTAGAAAAAGAATCCAAAGAAGCACCAACATTCTGGACATTTTATCATCAAAAATTGAGCTTGTGAAGTGCTGCTGCCCGGTTTTTTGCAGGGCCAAAAAAATGGTTTTAGTGAATTGAATGCATATATCTTGCAATCCACGTGGTGGAAATTCCTGAAATTTTTACCATATGTTCTCAAGTCACCATACTACAAGACCCTACGGTCACATGTGTCAAAAAAAGTTTTAAAAAAAAAATGGATACTTGTACTAAAAATGGCAATTTTTAAGCGTTTTTGATGAGAACACAGTCATGGAACTTTAGGGGTTAACCACCATTGATCTTCTTTAGACTAAAAAGATATATTGCTTTGCTAGATCTCTGGAAGGGATTTATACAAGAATTGTGGTTGGCTAAGCAACCATATGAAACACTTTTATTCATAGTCTTAAAAGTTCCCTTTTCAAAGAATCCTACGTCATTGGTAAACATTATTATGAATGAACCCAAGGGAAGTAGCGATGAAAGTCATGATCCTCTCCAGACCTATATATCTGATTGTGACTTGTGACATTGTCCTTTTTAGAGGATAGTGAATGAACTTTCTTCACTCATCCCCTCACTTCACCCTTGAAGGACGTTGAAGACCCCAAAGACGTCCAATAGACTTCATTATTCACTAAAGAGTACACCTATTGGTTCAATAATTTGGGTAGTTTTGGTAAATATCTTAGTCATGGGGAGCCATGTCCTTTAACCCCTAAAGGACCAAACTGTGTTTTTTTGGCAACATAGCAGATTTGGACAGCTCACTACAAACGTAATTTTTATTTTATTTTATTGAAATTTTCACACAACATGTACCCAAGGAGTAGCTTTAAGGCCCAACAATTTACAAAACTTTTGACTATATGATTAAAAAGTTATTGGATGATATGTCATTTTCAACGTTTGGCGAGCAGCTCAAATTTTTTGGTGAAAACATAGTCAAAACATAGAAAAACATAGTCAAAGCAGTTTTGGTGAAAATACAGTCAAAAACCTTTAGGGATTGAGGTTTGATAAATGAGTGAAATGTGAAATGAAATTTTTCATTACCTCCAATATGAATGTTTTTTCTAAATATGCTAGATTACAATCAATATGGGATTGATAACTTATATCTTGTATCCCATATTTTGTATATGTACGCTGTACCATATCACTATTCCATACAATACATCCATATTCTATATATATACTACCATAATATAGGATGTTTTAACCCCTAAAGGACCAAGCTACATTTTTTGGCAACATAGCGATTTTGGGCAGCTCACTATGAATAGAAAAATAAACTTTATTTTTTGAATTTTTTTTGGATGTGGGGACAAGGAGTACCTTTTTGCTCCACCAAATTTTTTCTTTTGTTTTTTTTGATGAAAAGTTATGAGGGAAAATGTCATTTTCAAAGGACAGGGGGCAGTACATGCAAGGCTCTTTACACTGCAGTGAAAATTGCAATACCATGCCCAAAAGAGCTTAGGCAGGGCCAGAAGCAGGCTTTTAGCCAAGGTTCAGGCCTGATACTTTTATGACAATTCATTGAACTCGTAAACTTGTCACAATGTACAAGGAGGTGGTGGCATGGAGGCAGATGCTCTATAGCTTCTTGTGGCCAAATGGGTAGTTACTCCTAACTACCACATTCAAATAAAACATAAAAATGGCCAAAAAATCCATTGAATCTATTATCAATTTGTCATTTGACAAACTCCCATTCAAATTTTTTATGGTAAATTGATACAATTGCTTTTCTGAAACTTGTTGGAAGGATCGGTGGAGAGGTCGTTTTTATAATCAAATATTTTTCAGAAAAAATAAAATTAAAAAATTAAAAAAATATATGTATATGTATATGTACATATGTATTTGTTTAAAATGATATTTAAAAGAAAGATTTATTTTTTTATTTTTTATTTTTTCGAAAATGATGTGGCACAGTCTCGGCCACATCAATTAGCAATTATCCTGCGTTCTTGCAGTCTAGGAACACAGGATAACTCGTAGTCTCTTAAAGGCCTCAAATGTCACTTAATGGTCAAAATATATAAATTATGTTCAAAACAAAAATTTAGACCTCATTTTGGCATAGTAGAATAACTTGTTTCAAAAAACTTTGAACTAAAAAAACTTGGTACATCAAGCTAGTTTTCATCTTTTTAAATCCATTTGTGGTTTTGAGTCTTCAAATAAAACTTATGGACAAAATTCAGAGAGGGTGTTTGAAAATGTTAGTGAAAATGTCCCTTCCAACCCCTATTTGAAATTTGTCTATAACTTTTGATTGGAGACTCAAAATCTCAAACAAATTTTTGGAGATGAAAGTTAGCTTGATTTGTTTAAGTTTTTGTAGTTCATTTTTTTTTGAAAAAAGTTACTTTACTATGACAAAATGAAGCCTAAAATTTTAATTTGAACACAATTCCTACTTTTCACTTAACTATGAGTGGTTGAGCTCCTAATAATTCTAGTTCACATATCCCACATGGTTTGTTTTACTTCCTACTATCCTACTTGTTAAGAGATCTTTTCTTTTCATCTTGGAATACACAATGTACATGACTTTACAAGCTATGGGAGATTGGCGCCCTATAATATGAAATCATTCAAAATTTAATGGTGAACATTCTAGAATTATGGAGCAAGGAATATATTCAAAATTGAAGGAAAGGAAGATATCTTTAAAATCAAGGAGAACTTTGTTCAGTGGTTTGTGGTGAGCCAGGCTTTGTTAATCTTGACCTAGCCTTCTCCTGTGCCAGGTCCAATATACACAATTGCCCTTTACTTTAGTATAGATACAAATTGATCAAGCTTGCCAAAGTTTGATATTTTGGGCAATTTTTATTTTTATATTCTCCTCTTCTAGAGCTAGTTGAAATCTAACATTCTACCGTTCAGATTTTGAAGAAATTACTTTATGTGCAAGGCATAAATTGTTGAAGAAAGGGCTTTGTATGAGATTCTTGAAGCTAGTTCTCTATTGGAATTTTTTGATACATGTTCCCCAATTTGAAATGGTATGAAATTTTTTGAGCATGTGGCCAACTTTATCATAAAAAGCTTGCAAAAAACATTCAAGCAGAAAAGTGAAATTAACTTGTGTAAAAGCCTCACCGAATCAGGGCTGCCCAGAATTTGGATGCCCTCCAAAAACTTTTTTTTCAACTTCAAACATTACAATCTCACAATCTGTGTTGTCAAAACCTTTCATTTTTTTATTACAACATAATGAAGTAGCCTACCACGAGATCTTACAGTTAGATGCAACATGATTTCATTTGTCATTTTTGGAGGGTCTTTGCCATCAAAATAGTCCATTTTGAGTTTTTTTTTGGTGAAACACAGTCAAAGAACTTCAGGGGTTAACCCCTAAAGGACCACTATCCCTTCGGGGGACAAATGGAATTTTCGGCAGGTACCTACGAATTGAATTTTTGTTGTGATTTTTTGAAACTTTTTTTGTAGATAGAAAAACTGTTAAGCTTCATGGTAATATAATTTTTTTTCAATCGGTGCCCAAGAACAAAAGTTATGCGCAAATTAGCTCAAAACAGGGGACGTGGGGCAACAAAAAAAATTTTGCAATTTTTATTTTTATTTATTTTTAATTTTTTTTCCTTGTAGATTATGTTTTTGTCTATCTAGGAAGCTTTGATTCATTTCATTTGGATTTGTTATGAGAAAGTTATGGACAATCTTGTTTCTCGGGCACTTATAGCATCTTCTTGAAAAAAATAACTTGTAGGATTCATTTCTGAATGCAATTTTTACAATTTTTCAAAAAAAAAGTTCCACAAGGTTAAGTTTTTTTGCTAGAACAATCTCACCATTGGGATTAGTGATTTTTAGTTCCATATAAAAGATATTCATATTTTAGATTTTCCTTCTATCTCATACCTACTTCTACTTAACAATTTTCTTAAGAATGAAAATTAAGTTTTTTTGGATTTCTTTTTTTTTCCTAGACTCTCATCTCAATTCTCCACTATAAAGACTAAAAGCTCAAAACTTTGTAGTGCAAAAAATTAAAGCTAAAAATGTTGAAACTCATAAAATCTAGTCCCACAATGTGTTGAAAAACTTGTTTTTTTAAACGCAGATATCTTGCAATCTGTGTGGTCAAAAATTCTGAAATTTTTTCTACACAATGTCATACTAGTTAGGTATAAGAGCCTAGGTTAGATGTGAAAAAAAAACAATTTTCAATTTTTTTTACTCTTTGCTATAGAAATGGCAATTTTGAGTGATTTTTGGCAGAAAAATGGCCTTGGTCCTTTAGGGGTTAAATAAAGGTTTTAGTATAGTCCTAATACAGGTAGTAAGAATTTAAATGGTGAACTTTTCAAAAGATTTTAAAGTAAGCTTTCACTAGAAAAAAATGGTAGTTTTAGTAAATTCATATTGAAAATTTCCTAAAAAGTCATTCCCTTAATATCTTACTATTAAGACTATACTAAAAAAACTTACATCCCATATTGTCGTAGTGATAATAATACCCATATAAAAAAAAAGTTAATTTTGTTTTCCAAATCAGGTGTTTTACTTGAGTTTAGTTTTGGATTTGCAAGGTGGCTGCACAAATGAGGTATTCCACTTATTTCAAATTTCGATTTTTGTGGGGTGTTTAATTAATTAATTAATTAATTGTTAAGATCTGTGTATCATGTCCCTTTTCAGAGGAGAGGATTGACTTTTCCAGAGGAGTGACAGCAGCAGTAAGTTAGTGAGGCTGAGTAGTGTTCAATTTTTTTTGCCTTGGAATTAACGCCAAAGACGGCTTGGCAATCATAAGAATGGGGTTCAGAGTGAGGAATGAAAAGGTCGTCATTTAAGATATAAGCTGTTGAGCGGCCCCTGGGAAGGGAAGGGAAGGGAAGGGAACTGGCTTGGTCTCCCTTGGACTGCCTGGTCCCAATAAAACTAAGGTTAAGGTACGGATTCAAATTTCAAATTCACGGCACTTCAGCTTCTGAGGAAGGATTGCTCTGCTTGAAGGATACGCTGGGGCCGAGATCTGGGCCACCTTGGAGGGGGGTCCGACCCGGGGACGGTGGGCGCGCGGCAAAACGCACCAGAGCCACAGCCACTGTCGGCTTTAACTTCAAGAAAATGCAGCAAACAAAAAAAAATCAGCAGGGCAAGCAACCATTTGCACTTGGAATTTGCACAAAATTCATCAAAAAAGCAGCAGGGTCAGGAATTTGCAGCTGAATTTGCACTTGAAATTGCACAAAATTCAGCTCAAAAATCAGCAGGGCTGGGAATTTGCACTTGAATTTGCACAAAATTCTTCCAAAAATTAGCAGGGCCGAGAATTTGCACTTGCATTTGCACTAAATGCAGCAAAAAAATCAACAGGACCAGGAATTTGCACTGGAATTTGTGCTTGAAATTGCACAAAATTCAGCTAAAAATCAGCAGGGCAGTTGAATTTGCAGTTGAATTTGCAGCTGAATTTGCACTTGAATTTGCACAAAATTCTTCAAAAAATTAGCAGGGCTGGGAATTCGCAGTGGAATTTGTGCTTGAATTTGCACTTGGATGGTAGGAGGACTGGTCCATAAAGCAACCTTTTTAAGAGCTGATTGCATTTGGGGGGAATTTCAACTCCTTGGAAATGATTTTCAAGAAAAAATTTGAAGGGGAGAAAAATGGAATTGGCATCTAATCCAAATCGTTTCATGATTTTTGGACCTTCACGGATTTAGTTACAAATTTTTGAAGTTGAAATGCACTAGTCACTAATAAAAGTGCTGGTCCTCGCTCTTGAAGTGTATACTATTGAAGAAAGCAATATGTAGCTCAGCATTAGAGGATCCTTTTAGAGATGGGGGTGTTTTAGGTCACTTCCTACTTTATAGTAAGGTTAGATTGCCAATGTGTGCATGTCGAGGTGAGGCTTTTAAAAGTTGGATGTAGGGATTGGAAATTTGGAAGACAAAAAATTCATGTTTTAATCTTTTTTTAAGGTTGGAATGTCATGGTTTTCTAAGAAAATTTGAAAAGTTAGAACGTCATGGTGTTAATTTTTTGGGACCATTTGAAGTGCTAATTTGTGTTTGGTCCCCTCTTTTTGCAAGGGTAGAACCTACGATGGTTGTCAAAATGTTCCATACATTTACAAAAATTGTCATAACTTCTTGAGAAATTCTTTTTTTTCCAACAAATTTTGAACATGCTAAGGTACAAGTAGCACACTTGTATAACATGATTTTAATATTTCAATTTAATTTTTTGGTGAAAAACATTTTCTATACAAGTGTAAAAATTTTGAACTAAATTTTCAAGGTTATTTAGTAAGTGGATTGTGAGTTCTTTTTGGAATTTTGTGAAAAGAAATATTTTAATTTTAAATTTGATTGAATGAAATATTATTGATTGGAATACAACCCAGACTATTTACCTTTTATACTAGGTTGACAGTTAATGGCATAAAAGATGAATTGGATTGATAGGGGATTTTTTTCTTATTCCATTTGAACCCTACTTAGATCCACAGTTTAACCTCTAAAATCCCATTGTTCCTATAGGGGACAAAATGGATTTCGGGCAGGTTTCTATGAGCTCAATTTTTGGTGAAACTTTTTGAAACTTTTCTATAAGATAGAAAAACTCATTAGCTTTATAGGAATGTAATTTTTATTTCAATCGGTGCCCGGGAGCAAAAGTTATTTTACAATAACCTCAAAACAAGAGAGATCGGCAAGCAAACAAAATCCATAAAAAATTGAAATAAACTTTTCATTATTTTTTTCTATTAGATTATATTTTTGTCTAAATAAGAAGCTTTGATTCATTCCATTTGGATTAGTGTTGTAAAAATTATAGAGTTTCTTGTTTTGCGGGCAATCAAAGCATCTTCTTGAAAAAAACTTTTTTTTTCACTTTGAATGCTGAAATTTTTCAATCCATATGGTCAATCATCATGATTTTTTTACCACATGATCGGAGAAAAGTGTAGTACTAGATCTTATGGTTAGCTTCTAAAAACATATTTTTTCTGATTTCTTAGATGAATGCAACAAAAGTAGTAGTTTTGAGTGATTTTTGACAAAAATATGGCCTTGGGACTTTAGGGGTTAAAATTGTTTCTTTCTAATAGATTTGTACATGATACTTCCAATATTACATCTCTTTTCACCTAGGAAACAACCAAAGGGCTAATAGATCAAAGCTTTATAATGTACTCAAAAATTCTTAATTTTCTTTTGGAATATTTGAAAAATATATCAAATGTTTTTACATTATTTTGAAGATTTTGTACTTGTAATCAAAGTTCTTTTTACCAATAACATTGAGTAAAATTTGAAAAAGACTAAATTTTTTTTATATATTTTGAAAAATAATTTTGTTCAAATGTGTTTTTTTAACCAAAACTTGTTGAAAGAAATATAATATCTCAATTAATTATGGCAAATTTTGAAGTTATAAAAACTTATGAGACCCTAAATCTCAATTTAGGAAGAATGCAATCACTAAATATGCCTTGTTGTCATTTACAAAAAATACAAGTTGCTTAAAAATTCAAGTACAATTCCAAATTAGAAGCAAACAAAGAATCAAAGAAAAGATGATTTTCAAGACTTTTTGAAGAGCTCTAACATATATATAATATTACATTACTAAAGTTTCAAATCAAAACATTTAGTATGAAAAACATACTTTTAAATTTTGAACTGCTTTCAATTATACACAAGTATTGATTTTGTTCTAAAACTTGCACGTACTCAAAGCATAGTGAATCATATCAAATCATGATTAGGAAAGTTTTTTGATAAACAAGTAACCAATGTTACACGTTTCATCCTTAAAGTTGATACCAAATCTACCAAGTTTAGTTTTGAGCATCTTTTAAGAAACCAATGTCTTTTCAAAGTTAAAAACAAACAAACAAAAGAACTTTATACAATATTTATGATTGTGTTGAAATTTCAATCATTCAATAGTGAATTTACCAACAATTTTATGTGACACTTTGTGTATACTTAAAGCCACAATGATGCTCAAATAGTTGCCCTATAAAGAAAATAGATAGACCCGTAATGTAGACATAAGGTAAGTAACTATATTCTTGACCAAGTTACTAAAATTGTCCAATTTAGATCCTTGCCCAAGATGTAATCCCTTTATAGGGTTTAGGATTGAATTTAGTACTCCCTATTAATCAACACTTTGATAATTTACAAATTATTCATATGAACAAGAATTCATAATAATTTTGAAGAATGCAATGGAGACACATGATTCACAAGCAATCAAATTCAAAGTGAAAACAAGTCAAAATCTCTTTGAAATTCCCAATTTGCAGTAGTTGCAAATGCCAGCCTATAAAATAAAATGGGGCCTCAAGTAGTCCCCCCCTTTTGACAAATTCATGCGTACTTTAATAAGTGCATATTTGTATGGTCAAATGCAAGAATAAAGAATTTAGAATACACTTCCAAATTTTTATGGTATCTCAAAAGTACCAGTTAAGAGAATCTAGAATACTCTTCCAAATTGCAAGATCTAACAAAAATTAAGACAATTTAGTACCAGGGCTCTTGCAACAAAAAGTAAGGCAATTTAAAACCAGGAACCAAGCTCAGATACTTATTAGGACAAACTTAGTTACCATAGTAAGTTATCAAAAGCAGTCATTGGAATTCATTTGCTTCAAAAAAAAAAAAAAGGAGTCATTGGAATTTATTTATTTGAAACAATGAAACCATTGGAATTTTCAAGGTCTATCCATTCCTCTGAAAAGTACCTGCACGTACTTGAATACGAATCCAGTAAATATTTTCATACAGAATGACACAAGGCAGAGCTTTTACAGTTTCTAGATGCATACTTCTAGACAAAACACTGGAGTGTGTGTCATACATGCCTGAGTGAGTTCCAAGAATCGCTAATTGCCCAGTTTTGAATAAACATCATACCCAGAAGCAATGTAAGCTTACAGTACGACTCCGAAGATATTGACCTAATTGGTGTTCGGTGGAAGACTCTGCATTCTGCAAAGGTACATAGCATGAAGCCGTTGTGCAAGGACGCTGCCGCATACCTGATCACCCAATCTGACCTCCACTGACGCACGTCAACCCTGGTCTCTTATAATAATAACTATATGTACTTCAATTTTCAAACTGACAAGGTTCTGCTGCAGAGAGTTGCTGCTGTCACAGAAGACCTGCAATATTCTCTTGATCCACTGGGGTTAACATCCAGGCTCACAACGAGCAAGGGTTCATCATATCCATACTCGATGTCAAATGACATTGGAAACCCATTGAAACCACCCCAGGCCGCTTGCGGCTGGGCACTTGTTTCTCTTCTTTTTTCCTTGCAGTAAAGACTCCTTTACTTGTGTCAAAACATAAAAATAAAAATAAAATGACATTGAAAGTTGGAGCATTGGAATTGAAACTTCAGACAATACGAGAGATGAGACAAAGTGTCTATCCTTGTGTCGGAAGATGTGCTTCTAGCCATGAAAACATGTCGCCAAACACTCGCTCAACTCCTTCTGTAGGTTCACCCACAAGTTGGTGCCACATGCCTGGGTATATATGCAACGTTTTGTCTCCGCTACTTGCCTTCTGATGAAGCATCTTGCTACCATCAGGATCACATACTACATCCTCGCCTCCGTGACAGATGAACAGTGGGACTGCTACCTCCGCTGCCCGATCCTCAATCAACTTGACAACCCGTAACATTTCCAGAGCAGTGCCAGCTCGGGGTCTGCCAGTGTACCTGCAATTCAAATACCGGAGTGAAATGATTAAACCAAGGACCTTCACATGAAATAGGGCTTTACCAGAGCATTGAAGGTTTGAAGGCAAACCATTAGGACCTCATCTCGTCTCCTATTGACTCACACCTATTGCAAACACCGACTCATCTTTTCATACACTTGGTTGACCTTCAATTAGCAAGTTGGGTGCAAGCATGACTTGGATAAATGTCTATGGCCACTGATCTTTGAATGGAATGGAGTGGTCTGCTACTATAAGTGGTCTGCAACCTCCCACATTGAAATTGCACAAGAAATTCATATGCAATAATAAAAATTCAATCTCAACAGATTTGGCTCTTGTAACCGTAATAGATCTCCTTAGTGAGCTCTATACTGATCTCGCAATGTAAGCACATTCTCCTACATATTGGTTAAAATACTTAAAGTGACACAAAATAATGACAAAGAACTCTAATCTGGCACAACCTTTGGATCAATGTAACTAGGTTTGAAACTTGAAAGGCCATTTTGGAAGAAAGATGCAAGATGCTACCAACGCTCTGAACATGAAGAAGAGAGCCAAACAAAGGAGAAAATGGATACATACCTATTTGGATTAATGCGTGCAAGATCACGTTTCCATGGCTCCTTGAAGGATACGAGAGGGATATCCTTAGTAGGAACAATCGGCCACGTCGGAATATAACCTGACATCACATTGGAAAGTGTGAACAAAGCATCAGCTCTCTTGCACACCGTTACCTTCAATCCAAAAACAAAAGAAGCACGAAACTTTCCTCAGACCTCTTTAAAATCACCAAAATGCACATAATGTTTTGGAGTTTTTTAACACGGAGACAAACAATACTGTTGCATATAAAATTGACATTAAAGGAGTGTGAGGCAAGAGGCACGACGGTAATCTGGAATCCTTTTCACACTAGTTGAACTCCTTACTGTCACTATCCCAATCGCTATCATTATCAAAATTGTAAGCAACTTCTTGTGACATAACAGAGTGTAATGCACATATGTTGAACTGCCTACTATCACATTCGGAAGCAACTTCTTGTGACATAAGAGAGTGAGATACACTTATTTAACTCCAAATCTTCACATTTAGGGTGCAATTTCGTGTGACAAAATAGATTAGGTTACACAAGTTTGAACTACTTGTCATCGAAATCACATGCAGCTTCTTCTGACATAAAAAAGTGTAACAGTGACAATCCAGAATGAGTGACATAACAGAGTCCTAGGGTTTAGTGAGAGAACACACGACTTCATATGAAAGAACGTGATATCAAAGAGGTCTCTCACCAACTCCAATTCCAGAACACACACAAAAGTTTACACAAAAGAGACACATACCAGCAACAAGCGCAAGCAAATGCTCAGCAGGCCACGGTGGCTTGTACTTCCCGATCCCACACATGGGGCCATTCAAAAGCACACCACTCCAAACCTCCTTCTGCCGCAGGTACATAAGCACCGCAATCGCTCCCCCCAAGGACTCCCCATACAAGAATCCCGGCACCCCCTTGTGCCCCTCCCTCTTCGCATCAAAGAACGCAATGCAATCCCCCACCACGGCGTCCAAGTCCGGAAGGTGTCCCTTCAGCCCCTCGGACTTCCCATGCCCCTGGTGATCAATGGCGTACACCGCATACCCCTGCTTCGCAATGTGGATGCTCGTGAGCTGCACTAACCACCCGGCGTCCGCGCCGTATCCATGACAAACGCACACCACGCCTCGGATGGGGCGATCGGAGGGCAACCAGCTGCGCCACCACTGCTTCAGTCCCCGGGAGTTTACCAGGGTGTCTTCGTGGAACGTCACGCGGTGCTTGTCGTAAAAGTCTGAGGGAGAGTACTCGCCGAAGATGTTGCTCGCCGTTGAATCAATCACGGGGTGCGGCTCCCGCTCCATGGTTGTGGAATGTAATGTTGTTGTCCTTCACGTAATCTTTGATGAAATTGCAGTCTCTAATGGAATTGAAAATCTACAATGGAAAAAAGCTCAAAACTATCTTGTAAATTTCGCTGCAAGTGCGGGATTGCGTGAGGATTTGCGGTGAAGTGGAGTTAGGGTTTGTTGCGAAATGGGGTATGGTGAATTCATAAATGCGAGATCTATAGCATGTTGAATTTGATGGCTGGTAGGTGCAACTGTACAAGAGGAGCAGTGCGTTCAGAGCGTGACGCATCACACTTGATGGTCTGTGCAAAAGACCTCTTTATTATCACCTTCGCAGGGATCACACTTCTGAGCACAGACCATAAAACGTGATGCGTGTGATGCACCCTAAACCCTGAACTGTGCTCAGACCTCTTTATTATCACCTTCTGTTAATATCAGATCCTCGATGCTCAGACCTCTTTATTATCACCTTCTGTAATATCACCTCCTCGATGCTCAGACCTCTTTATTATCACCTTCTGTAATATCAGATCCTCGGTGTTCAGACCTCTTTATTATCACATTCTGTATCATCACATTCTCGATGCTCAGACCTCTTTAATCACATTCTGTAATATCACATCCCGGCCCTGAATTTGGCGCCAATTTTTGGCGTGTGGATGACTTCTGGATAGTACCTGAGTGAGTGGATAACGGAAGATGAAAATGCATTTCTCATCCATTCCTTCTTCATCAATGAAAGTTGCCTCATTGAGAACTTTTCAATTTTTTTTATATAAGGAGATGCTGTAATCTTTAAACGTGGCTGCGGCCGTTTTTTGGCTGATGAAAGACAAAGAATCTTTCTATATAGGAGAGAAGTGCAATTGTTCAACCTTAGAATTTTGTTCAAAAAGCGGAGTCGTGCATAGTTTTTTGACCTCTAATGAATACGTTTTTTTCTTGAAGTGAATGATGTCATACAATACCAGAAGGGATGAATTTCACGGTCACCATCATGACGCTTATGGGTTAATCTTGAGAGGATGAGACTTATGAATTATGTACTTTGTCAAAAATGATTTGATTTCTAAACCAATAGGTGCATTCTTCATTTCTGCAGTAATCTTGAAAAGTCATCCATTGGCCATTTTTTAGCCTCAACGTCCTCGTAGGGTTAAAAATGGATTATAAGAAATTGCCTTTTGAGTGTATTTGGAGAACTTGTAGCTTCTTGGTATTGATCTAAATTTAATTCATGGAAAAAGTATTTTTTGAATTTGATTCCAACTAAAGAAATGAAGGTGATAATCCATCAACTCTAGTTTGACACCTCTAGTTTGACACCTCTAGTTCTGTAGGCACCTAAAAGGTTCGGCGTTGATTGGTCAAAAAATTATTAATAGTGGACAAAAGGGATTTGACATCCATTTAAAAAATTATAATAATTTCAACTTTTGGAAATCAATTTATATTGAGACTCATTGCAACCATGTGCCTCCCATAAAGCTCCATAAAACATATATGTTTCATGAGTTGGGAAAAGACAAGTTGTTTATACAAGCGGGGTGATAGGAAGTACAACAATCCATGCGTAATATGTAAAATAGGATTTGTTAGAGCTCAATTGCTCATAGTCAAGTCAAAAGCAAGAATTGTGTTCAAAGGAGAATTTTAGATCTCATTTAGGCATAGTAGAATAAAAAAATTTCAAAAACTTTGATGTAAGTGAATGTGCAAAATCAAGCTAACTTTTAGTTAGAAAAAACCGTTTATAATTTTGAGCCTCCAATCAAAAGTTATGGACAAAGCTTAGAGAAGAATTTTGGAAAATGTCCCTTCCAATCCTTCTCTAAAATTCAACGGTACTAGTATGTGAGCCTAAGAATGCGAGCTTGTGAGCATTGAGCCTACAATATAGGTACCTATAACATAGATACCACACACTATAGAAGGTGTATGTATCATAAACACCTATAATATGGATATTTGTAACATATATACCCTATAATTATAGATGGTTTCTATAGTTTATACACCTATAATATAGGTGTGTAGTATTCTAGGCTCATGGGCTCACACTCCTATGCTCACATAATAGCAAAACTTTCTAAAATTTGTCCATAACTTTTGATTGGAGTCTCTAAATCACAAACAAATTTTTAAATCTAAAATTTAGATTTGTTGTTATTATTATTATTTTTCAAATTAGAGATTTATGAAAAAATAGATTCTTCTACATTTAAATGAGGTCTAAAGCCTTTTTTTGACATAGTAACTTTAATGAGTGGTGAAGCTTTCATCTTTAACCCCTAAAGGACCAAGGCCTTTTTTCTGCCAAAAAACTCTCAAAACTGCCATTTCTAGAGCAAAGAGTAAAAAAATGTGAAAAATGTTTTTTTTGCACATCTAACTGTAGGATCTTATACCTAACTAGTATGAGAATGTGTGGAAAAAATTTCAGAATTTTTGACCGCACATATTGCAAGATATCTGAGTTTGAAGTGAAAAAGACAAGTTTTTCAGCACATTGCGGGACTAGATATTTTGATTTTGAACATTTTTAACTTAAATATTTTGCACTACAAAGTTTTGAGCTTTAAATCTTTATAGTGAGGAATTGAGTTGAGAGTCTAGGGGAAAAAAAGAAATTCAAAAAAACTAAATTTTCATTCTTAAAAAAATTGTTAAGTAGAAGTAGGTACAAGATAGAAGGAAAATCTAAAATATTAATATCTTTTATATGGAATTAAAATGCACTAATTCCAATGGTGAGATTGTTCTAGCACAAAAACTAAACCATGTGGAACTTCTTTTTTTTTAAATTGCAAAAATTGCATTTCAAAATGAATCCTACAAGTTATTTTTTTCAAGAAAATGCTCTAATTGCCCGAAAAAACAAGATTGTCCATAACTTTCTTATAAAAAATCCAAATGAAATGAATCAAAGCTTCCCAAATAGGCAAAAATATAATCTATAAGGAAATAAAAGTAAAAAAAAAAATTTAAATCTTTTGCAAATTTTTTTTGCTGCCCCTTCTCCCCTGTTTTGAGCTTATTTGGGCATAACTTTTGTTCCCGGGCACCGATTGGAAAAAAAAATTATATTACCACAAAGCTTATCAGTTTTTCTATCTCCAAAAAAAATTTCAAAAATCATGACAAAAATTCAGCCCGTAGGTACCTGCCCGAAATCCCATTTGTCCCCTGAAGGGACAATGGTCCTTTAGTAAGGTGTTAAATTATCCCATATCCTTTGAGGATTAATCCCTGAAGGACCATTGTCCCTTCGGGGGACAAATGGGATTTTGGGCAGGTACCTATGGGCTGAATTTTTGTTGTGATTTTTTGAAACTTTTTTTGGAGATAGAAAAACTGATAAGCTTTGTGGTAATATAATTTTTTTTTCAATCGGTGCCCGGGAACAAAAGTTACTCCCAAATAAGCTCAAAACAGGGGAGAGGGGGCAACAAAAAAAAAATTATTTAATTAAATTTAAATTTTTTTCTTAAATTTTTTTCCTTATAGATTATATTTTTGTCTATGTGGAAAGCTTTGATTCATTTCATTTGGATTTTTTATGAGAAAGTTATGGACAATCTTGTTATATGGGCAGTTAGAGCATCATCTTGAAAAAAATTACTTGTAGGATTCATTTTGGAATGCAATTTTTGCAATTTAAAAAAAAAAGTTCCACATGGTATAATTTTTGTGCTAGAACAATGTCACCATTGGGATTAGTGCATTTTAATTCTATATAAAAGATATTAATATTTTAGATTTTCCTTCTATCTTGTACCTACTTCTACTCAACAATTTTTTTAAGAATGAAAATTAAGTTTTTATAAAAAAAAATTTCCCCAGACTCTCAACTCAATTCTGCACTAGAAAAATTTAAAGCTCAAAACTTTGTAGTGCAAAAAATTTAAGTTAAAAATGTTCAAAGTCAAAAATCTAGTCCCGCAAAGTGATGAAAAACGTGGTTTCTTCACTTCAAACGCAGATATCTTGCAATCTGTGCGATCAAAAATTATGAATTTTTTTCCACACATTCTCATACTAGTTAGGTATAAGATCCTATGGTTAGATGTGCAAAAAGAACAATTTTCAAATTTTTTTACTCTTTGCTCTAGAAATGACAATTTTGAGAATTTTTTGGCAGAAAAAGGCCTTGGTCCTTTAGGGGTTAATAAAGGACAATGGATTCATTATAAAAACAACATGTCCACTTTACTTCTCATATAATGCCAGTGAAATACCTCCTTCATTTTGGCATCAAAAGGCCTTCTTTGATGATAGATGGCAAAATGGTCAATTGATATTTGACTCAAAAATACCATATTTTCAGCATTACTTGACTTCACCTTCCATTAGTTTCAGCTCCTATAATCATTAATTTCCAAAACAATTGACTTCATTTTATCCAATTATTTTTCTATTAGACTTGACAAGGTCCTATTGTACTTCAATTTGAAATTTGAAATTTGAAATTTTTGACAAACTGAACATTTTATTACCATTTGAATTTGGGATTGATTATTATGGTCTAGGATGGTTGCAAGAAAGATCGACCATTTTTTGTAACGTTTTGTCAAAAACTGGAGTTCTTGCGCTGATTCTTTGGATTGTCTTATAGAAGAACAATCTCAGTTGTTGATATGAAAAATCAATGGACAAAATTACCATTGCAAGTATTATTGACTACTTTCAAGTACTAAAAACAATGCTATGTGAAAAAAATGCAATTTGTCATAAAAAACAGATACAATGAGGTATAAAATAATAGTAAATAGAAGATCTTGAAGGAAAAAAACCAAAAAAATTGATAATTTTGAGGACTTGATGGTAATCAACTTTCACTAAATAACTAAGGTCAAAACAATCTTCATTGTTCAAAAGTGTGCATCTAAGAGAGCCTTATATGCACAAATGTGGAGACTAAAAATAATGCATTTTTAGATGCTACTTAGTAGGTACACGTCCCCTATTGTGGGAAGAGACCACAAAAATTTCAATTCTATATCATTAATTTTGGATACTCCATATTATTAAATTAGCCATTCATACTACTAAAATCATAACTCCCTCTGTAATATCACAAATGCTACCATTAATAATAGGGGATCATGCTTGCTATGCTACGCATTCATTATTTCACATATTAGTAAAATTTTGATATATTTGAATAGAATGCATGATAATGATTTCAATAAGTCTTTGAAATAATTAATTTTAATATTTTATAAAATTATTTTCAGTCATGCATACATAAAAATAATATTTTCACACAATGTTATATTACAAAAGTAGAGTAGTAGTTTGCAATTACTTTTATGATTTCAAAATTCTATTGCTACTACCAAATGATTTGAAAAATTTATTCAATTGAAGCGATTTTGGATTTCACAACAATTAAGTTGTTCATGAAGTTTTTGAAACTTACAAGTTTTTCTTTTCAATTCACCAAGTTTTTGGGTTGCCATTGTTCATAACAATTGAGTCAACTTTTGAATGCATTACAATAAATGTGTATCTTTTATAGTATTCACCATTGCATATATTTCATTCATCATTCAATAAATTTCTATTGTACATTTCAATATATGCTTACTTATAAACAAAATTATACAAAGATTTTAGTAATTTTTATTTGAAGATTTATTGCATTTTTTGTTCTGCATTTTATTCAATACATAAGAATTCTAATAAAACTCTAATGATGAATGCGTAGCATAGCAAGCGCCAACTGCTAGTCTCTATTAAAATTTCAAGTTCATTAGATTCTACCTTCAAAAATTCTAGCAAAAAACAACTTTGTCACTCTGAATATAATGCAAAATAGTATTGTTCTTTCTTGCAATCACCCTCTACTTCTAATATATAATGATACATAAATCTAATTTACAATATGATTTTTTATGCCAAAATGTAAATCTATGGTAAAATTTTATACTTCTGAAAGTTTATTTTGTAGTTGGTACAATTTTTTTTCATTTTTTCTTCAAGAATTCACTATAATTTCAAAGTTTTGCAAAAAGATTTGAAAATTTTATGGCTTGTAGAAGACATGTGATTTCATATCTAATAAATGAAAATAAAAAGATTTGTTTCAATAGCAGAATGGGAACATACAGAGTGAAAGGGTTTTTAATTCAATTGTTTTATTGTAGGCTTGATGTTTTAGGGCTATGAATGCCCGTACGAATGGATGTGCCATTAGATGAGATTCGGGGGTCTTGGAGGGCTCCGAGTTCCTGTGCTGTCTGTTGCGTTCCTAGACTGCGCAAACGCAACAGCAGCAACTGGCTGACGTGGCACAGCAATTGCCACATCATTTTTTTATTTTTTATTTTTTTAAAATTCTAACACACCCATACTGGTGTTCACTGGATCTGGGCAGATCAGGGAACGGACCTAAAACGGCCCTCCAAGACCCCCGAATATCATCTAATGCCAATTTCACCTAAGGTAAACTAGTCCTTGACAGTCCTCTTTGGGGCCAATTCAACAACGCACTTCAAAAATTCATAACAAATTCATACTTTGTCAAACAAAGTAAAATTTCAATTGCTCTCTCCATTTCTTACATTTGTCTTTATGTGGGATTTAAAAAAATAATTCCAACAATGCGAATAAGGCAAACCAATCATTTTACATGTCATAGGCTAGATTATTTTAGTCACCTTGAACTCTCTATTTTTCTAATGTTTTGATATATAGTTGTTTAATGCCAATGTGCTCAAAATGAAGATAATAAGATTACAAATGAAAATTTACAACAATTATTAAAAATCCTCCAACATAGTGAACACACATATATCATCAATTCAAATAGATTATGTTTGCTTCTTTTCATTAATATATTGCATGACTTTTTTTGAATCTTCCTCGATGAACAATATAATTAGATGAAGTACACTTTTCACAACATTCATCTAATATTGAGTGCTTATAAGTTAACTGTATAAAAAAGTCAATAAAATTCTAGTACTAACTTTATAAAGTTTGTTTCTAATGAAGTTTCAAAAAATTTGGCGTTGCCTTTTATATCATGGTGTTGTATTTGCTATGCAATTGCTTATAATTGTGATTGCAAAACTATGACATAATCCCTAATGATCCAAGAAGGGTTCACTTTCAGTAGAAAAAAAAGCAGCCCTCTGGAGGGCTACTCTAGATTGACATGGCCAAGATATTTCAAGCTTGGCTTGCAATCTTAAAATGGCTGCTGGTGAGCAGTCAGCTTGGCTGGTTGCTTGCCAAAACAATCAGCTTTCGTACTTTAAAAATAAAACAAAATGTTCTCTTTAGATTTTATTTTATTTTAAATTTTAAATTTATTTATTTTTTACTCGCAAATTTGGGTTCCTGCGCCACTGTCACAGCAAAAATTGTTGCGTGGAAATAGGGCAAAAAACAATTTTTCAACCCCAAAAATACTATTTCAAGGTCCTTCGGAGGGCTGTGGAACAGCTCTCTATAGGCAGAAAATTTTCTCTAATGCAAAATGGGCAAAATTAGGAAGAACTTGAGCATTTTTTTCTCATTTTTTCTTGAGATTGGATAGAATGTAACCATAAGATCTTCAAATTCACATTGAAAGTGAGCACTTCAAAAAATTTCAGATTATTTGACCACATGGTTTAGGAAATATTTAAGTTTGAAGTTTTTTTGGGTCAATGGGAATACATTGCAGTGCACTCTCAAAGAGCATATCTTTGTGAAAATGTTTCAAAATGATGCTCTATTTGTGCTCAGTGAAAGATAAGAAAGTTGAGTTACTCATCTAAAATTTCACAACATTCTGAGCTTTTTTTATATCATGGTGGAGTTTTGCAATGCATAGTGGTCATTGAATTGAGTGTACCGTAGTGTTTTGTAAGATAAAAAAGAATGGGACACTTGCCTTTTTGTCTGAACTCCTTGGATCTACCTTTTTCAAGATGAATTTGACCTTTTTGCAAGAATCACATTGGTTGGCTGATATTTTTTTTGAAACAAATAAAATAGAATTTCATTGCAAAGAGAATCTACAATACCAACCAACCACAAGTAACATGGTGGGAGAAGGTTGGTTGACTTTTTAGTCCATGCACAAACCAAACTCAAAAAAATGAGTTGTAAACTACACTACACCATTTAAATTTGAAAAATTCCACAAGGCGGAGTTTAACTTGGAATTTGATAAAACTATTGCCATTGGATTTATAACATAGTCTATTTTCTAGAAATAAATTTTATTTAAAAAACCCCTCAAAAGTCAAGAACAAAAAAGCTCAAAAAAGAGTGGAAATGACCAAAAAAAAGTCACTTGGAATAGATATTTTGTTAACATGGCAATATTCTACAAACTTGACCCTTTTATGTTTAGACCATGTGGTTTGAAATGTATATTGGTCCTAGACTTCACATTAAATAAAATTTCAGCCTCTTGGAGGGCCGTTTGAAGTTGACATGCCATGCTATTTCTTGCATGGCTTGTCAACTTCGAAAAGTGCTCTTGGTGAGCAGTCAGATTTTGCAGAATTTTTTTATTTTTATTTTAATTAATTAACTAACTAATTTTGATTTTTTTTAAAGATTATTTTATTTTATTTTAATAAATTTTTATTCGGAATTCTGGGTTCTTGCGCCATTGTTGCTGCAGTTTCAGCTGAGCAGAAATAGGGGAAAAACGAATTTTTGAGCAAAAAAAAAGTAAATTTCAGGGGACCTCGGAAGGTTGTGGAGCAGCCTTCCAAAGGCCTGAAATTTTCTCTAATGAGATTGTATGGTCTGAAATCTAAATCAATCCTAGAAAATGAATGGAAAAATGGCTCATGGAATATGCCATTTTTACCCCTGAAGCCTTGAACATGCTTTTTTGAGAACATAGCTTTTTGGGTCAGCTCACTATGAGCGGAGTTTTTATTTTTTTTCTTTCAAATTTTCACACAACATTTTCCCGAGGAGTAGCTTTAGGGCCCAACAATTTTCATAACTTTTGACTACATGATTAAAAAGTTATTGTATGATATGTCATTTTCATTGCTCGGCGGGCAGCCCGGGCAGCAAAAAAAATTCTTTAAAAATCACTTTTAAAAAAAATAAAAATTTGAAATTCGTTCTTTAGATTTATATGTAGGCGGGAAGCTTTGAATCATTCCATTTGGATCTATGAGTCAAAAGTTATGAGGATACTTAGTTTGAGGGTAGTTATGGAATCTCAACTCTAAAATAAACTTTGAAGTCCTTTATTTCACTCAATTTTCAATATTTTTGAAAAAAATATTGAACGTTGGATGTAGATTGTTTAGTACAACATTACAACCGTTGGGATTGGCATTTTTCAATTCTATAAATAAGTTCTTAACAATTTAGTATTTTGAATCATTCTCTACCTCTTCCTACTTACTATTTTTTTCCTATATGTTGTACAATTCTAAATGATCTGAATTTTTTCAAGCATGTATCTAACTTGTCTAGGAAAATTAATCCAAAGAGTAACCACCATTTTGGACATTTTTTCATACAAATGTAACCTTGTGAAGGGCAGCTGCCCGTTTTTTTGCAGGGACAAAAAAAGGATTTTTGTCAATTCAAACGTTGTTATCTTACAATCAACATGGTAGAAAATTCTGAAATTTTTTCCACATCTTCTTAAACAAGTTTACTACAAGATCCTACAGTTACATGTGTCCAAAAATGTTTTTTTTTCTAAAATTTGGCACTAGTATTAGAAATGGCAGTTTTCGAGCGTTTTTGGTGAGAACATAGTCAAAAACCTTTAGGGGTTAACAAACTCCAGTAAATTTTCAACAAGCTATAAGTTTAAGGTCCCTTGCGTTCTTCCAAGGTTACTACAGTAGAACCTCTCTTAGTGCATACTCTCTTGGTGCATAATACACAATAAGAGAAGTAGTACTTTGAAGCATTTATTTGTGAACAGTAGTTGGAGGCCCCATAGTGAGAGGCCACGTTAGCCAGTGTTCAGTACAAAACCTCTCCTACTGCATAAACCTCTCTTAGTGCATAATCCCCAGACTATGCACTAAGAGAGGTTCTACTGTAGTAAGTCACGTTAGACTGCAACATTACATCCGTTTGTCAAAGATTCATCCACTCCTATGGCCGTAGACGTTAACCATCACGATCCATGCACGGAAGTAGGACCCCTTTCAACCCTTCCTCACAGAATCATCACAAGCGTGCTGCGATCCTTCTGTGAAGCTCGTTGTGCTTGAAGTAGTACGTAACTACGTATTGCAAACAATGTGTGAAGCTAAGCTCGATTGGTGTTTTTCAGTTTCTTTCAACTTTTTCTCGGTGTGGAAATCCAATCAATTAATTGCATTTTATTAAGCATAAATGGATCGGATGTTGTATGTTACATGTACAGTTGCTAGCTTGCTGTTGCGCTTGAATTGGGTTCAACCAAGAAATTAATTGTGTTTGGAACTCGGTTTGCAGAGTTCAACAACATCACATTGCCGTTTCCTCATTGAGCTTGGTCAGTGGATTTGTATCAATTGCAAGCAGCAATGCCAGAAAATTGAAATTTATACCGTGGTTGACGACGGAGGAGTAAGGTTGATCGTTGTACGTCTTAGATGGTTCACTTGGAGTTTGATTCTTCGTGACCCATTTGTTGAGAATGCTGAGATTGAGCTGACGCGATCTTTGTGTCATACAAGCTTGACGTGCTGTAATACCACATTATTACTACACTACTTCTTTGGGTACTAAGAGTACTTCTTTGGGTTTCTTCGAATGCGCCATCTCTTTAGGTTTCAGAATTGGGTTCTTGAACCCTAGCTATATCAATGGATGAGAGAGATTCAAAGCAGAGTTTCTTCGGGAGTGTGACGAATGGATTCATTAATGGGTTTTCTTTTGGAGTCAGAGTGTCTGCTTTAGATCTGTCACTGAAGAACGTGGCGCGGGCAATTCGAGGGAGGCAAGCTTTAAGGTCAGCCTGTACTTATGTATCTTGGCTTAGGACTTGCATTGGGAGGGCTTGGATGCTTTAATTATTAACATGCATTAATGAGCCATCTTTACTTCTTAAGAATTTTAAGGTTTACTGACAGTTTCCTTATTAAGGCCGGATATCTTACGTAAGTTGTTGCAGACATGTCGATCTCCTTGTACGTTCATATCTGTTTTAGCTTTTTCAACTTCAAACCTCCAAAATTGCGACGATCAAGTGTCCAGAGCTTTTAACTTAGACTGGAATAGATGGATAGATTTGTGAGATATCAGTTTTCAAATTAGTGTCTTGAAATTTCGTAATATTAACAAAATAGACTATCGATCTAGCGACTAGAATTGATTCCCTTGATTTTGCATACCATGTTGCCTGGATTATGATGTAGGATGTCTGCAGTAGCTTCGGCCGTGGTAACAGGAGGCCTCATGGGGGGAGTTATCCTAGGGACAATCCACGGTGCAAACTATTCAGTACAAGTACACGGTGATTAATCTTTCCCACTTCTAAGATCATGCACCTTAAAGACCAAAAGTTCGTCTTTTACGGGTTGATCAATTATGTCATTACAACACCAACAGCGTCTCTGGATGTACACGGTGATTTTAAAACTGTATACTGTATTAATGTCTTTTACAGGTATTTATATTCATTGATACTATCTCTTTACTGTGTTCTGCATTGAGCTAGAGCAGCGGTGGACGCTAAAACGGCAGTGATCGCTGGAGGGCTCATGGGAGCGATAAGTGAAATTCCTGTGTATCTTCGACACAAAGCTGGTGCGACCTTGACTACAAGTTCACTTGGCTTTGCAAGGTGGGCTAACTGAGTGTTCAATTCAAACAGCGGATTAACACAGTTTAGAGTCATCTATCCACTTAGCTGAATGACCTCAATTTAACAAAACAAGAACTTGTCAGCATTTCTTCTTCTTTTCAGTCTCCACTTTATTCATCTGCTTGAGCTGGTTGCTACAAGTATGCTGATCAACACGCTTTAACCAAAATTCAAACTTATCTCCAGTAAAAGGGTTCAATGGACCTGCCATTTTGAGAAATGAAACGTGGATATATACTCTCAAACACTGCATTCAGTAGTCAACGTTGAACCGACAAATCTACTTCAGATAAGAAAGACGACATAGTGCTTTGCTAGGATTCTTCTCAGTATGAGTACTTATCCTGTTGTGTGATGTACAGTAGATCTCAGGGAATGCATATGATGAGACGTCGACCATTACTTCTTACAAAAGCAATTGGTAAGATCGAATCTGTCTCTGAGCATTGACTTCTTGAATTGCATGGATTGCAACCTTCTATATTCCTTCGAGCAATTTGACCAGACGATCTCCCTCTGATAATATTTATCTACTAAGTTACTATCGGTACTAGTGAGTCTAGTGACATTCGCGAAATATTTCGAATATATCAAGAAACGGATTGGTTTTTTATAATTTCATTTGCATTTTCATCTCTTTGATTCAGCAAGGCATTGTGCATGTAACGAACCAATAGGTTCTGCCGTCCTAAAAGTTTCACATCTACGATCAGCTGTCTACGAGTTCACTTAGCTTTGCAATGCCATAATTTTACGTTTTTTTATTTCCAGTTCCCACGAATGAAATGCTTTTCTTGCTCCTTTCTAGCCTTGCTCTTTCTACTTGGTTGCACTTGGATTGACAGTTGTTCTTCGCTGATAATTATGTGCAGTTGGGGCACATATTGGTGGATTTCTCTATGTGTTTTTGAGGTAGTCCACGCTTCCCTCAAGCACCTGCTCAGGGCAACCAAGAAGGGCAGAAGCTTGATATGTGCAATTCCTCCAAGAGCCTGGACACTAACGTACTGGAGATTGGGTCACTGCTAAACCATTTTGCGGAGAATTTTTGGAAGGTGAAGACCTGTATTACTCGCAGTCCCCACGGAATAAAATAGATTATGGTTCCTCAAAGTCCGACTGTTCCTTTTTTTAATTTTTGAGTGTCTTGAAATCAAATTGATAGTCATGGTGGAGATAAGTCACAGCACAGGTGTGGAGCGATTATCAGGATTGGTGATTGCAGAGGTGCGCATTTGTAATTAACAATCTCAATGAACCCGGGAAGAACTGCACCATGCTAAAAAAAATCTGCTGAGCCAGCTTTCTCAATCCTTTGAATTTTAGCACGTGTATGGTTTCTTCCTGATCATGTTTAACTTGGACAGTATCTTAGCTTGACGCCCTCTCGCGAGTGATCACAGAAGCATTTCCTATGGAAGTTCTGCGCCAGAAAGACTGCCTGCCTTCTACAGGTAACATTGCAAAACCAGAGAGCATATACATGGAGTGTTTCAGAGCAGCAAAGTTATGATATTCAAGTGCCCACAGCTCGAAAAACTAGGACTACACTGATCGGCGCCAATTTCACTGAAGTCGGCCATGAGAATAAGAAAAGAGCTTGCAGTATCACTAAAATCCGCATTTTAACTAATCAGAAATTGCAAAAAACTCTTACTTAGTGAGTTTACTTCTTAGAGCATCCTCAGTCCAGGACTCTAGATAGCCTGACACCCAATAATTTGGCTGAGAACAATTTTGAATAGCATCTTTTAGAGGCACCCTGACTTCAAGTTCACACGTCACATTTGGTGAGTGTGCCCAACCCCTCAGTTCACCCTGTAATTCTTGTACAATGGGGTACAAAAATATTTCAAATTGTCTATTGTGCCATTAAGAGAATTTTGCATAATATTGAATACAATTGGCATTTTTTTGTTTTCTACAATCAACATTCAATTCGTACACAATCCCAATCAAGCATACCAAATTTTAGTTTCAAAAAAGCAAAACTCCATTTTTGGTAAATTGTTTCATTTTATTTTCATGGTTTAACATGATGATTGATTGGAAAACATTGGTGAGGAATTTTTTTAATTTGATTGCACAAATAATGAAGAAACAATCCTATGTACATATTTCATGTTAAAAAAACACCCCATTAATATTACAAGCTCATAGGCTCTCAAGTTCTAGGGTTCAAACTCCAAAACTTGCAAAATAGCACTCCTATTTATACTTGAATGTTCAATACTATAATTTAATTCTATTCTTAAATTTTTGAATTTTTGAAGCATGATTTGTATCATTCTATTATGTATTTGTTTCACTTTTTTTCAAAAATTCATGATAATTTAAAATTGTCCCCTCTAAAATTGCAATTTTTATGACATATGCAAGACATGTGATCTAGAAAATAAAACTTTAAGATTTCACTTGTAAACAACAAAGAAATAGAAGATATAGAATGGAGAATCTTGAGGGTTTATACAATCATGGATTCCGCCCTTTATGAGTAAATATTGTACTTGAGTGAGAGTATAGAAATTAATGGCAACCAACTCATTCCTTGATGTTTCCAGACTGAAACAATTGGATTCTCGATTGGAAGCAAATATCAATTAAACAATGCAAAGGAGTTATTTGAAAACATTAAAGAATTAAATTAGTTGATGCAATCACAAAAAACTAAAAGTAAGCAACTATCAAGAATACAATACATTAGGATAAGTGTCCTAACATGAAGAGAAATCTTTAGGTTTAATAACTGATAGTATGCTACACAAAAGGATGCTTATATAGTATAAGCTCCTGTACTAACATGACTTATTGAATGCAACTTGCAGGCAAAAAAGAGCAAGCGATAAATGTGAATCTTTTGTACTTAGTTTGTGATCCATTATTGATATAAATGAATCACAACTTATTGATGTCTTGTAGGATAACTCCAAAACACAAAAATTAGAAAAGGCAACTATTGAGCTGTAGTCCATGTATATATCAAGTGATCATCAAAGGTTTCAAGATATACAATGCACATCAAAGGTTTCAAAAATTCACTCCACAATCAGTTGGGATTGCCAAACTCATCACCAGTAGTCTTTACAAGAACACAAGCTGTCATGGAAGTGATGAAAGCGATTCACATCTCTAACCACAATCTCTCTCCTAGACACTTTTGAGATCAACTTGGTTGCTGTATGACAATCTGAACACACCCGAAGATTCTTGTAAACACAAACAGGTTTACTACTTGGGGTGTGAATAAGTCCATATGCAATAGCCAACTTCTCACTATGAGAGCAAAGTGAAAACTCCTTGTCTTTCTCATCAACATCATGCAACACAAGCCGGGTATCTGGAAGGTAGCCTTCAGCCTTGATTTCCTCCGTCAATCTGCTCAGCTCCGCATATATCTCCTTTGTTTCTGGGTGAGATGTATCCCCTACAACAAAGGCATGAATCTTCTTATCAACTTCGATCCAGCTACGCCCAGGTTCCTTGCGTACACCCCTCTCCAGCATTGCAGCACGCACAGATGATGCCTTCTCCCACTTCTCAGCTGCAGCATAGATGTTGGAGAGGACCTCGTATGTAGAGGAATCCCTGGGGTCCAACTCGAAACGCTCTTTAGCCGAAAATTCACCCAACTCCACATTACCATAAGTTCTACAAGCACCGGGCAAAGCTCCCCAAGTTGCTTCATGTGATTCAACTGGCATATTATCAATCAAGGCCTTTGCTTCTTCCAGGTGCCCAGCCCGCCCAAGAATATCCACCATGCAGGTCCAATGGACCACACTGACATCGATGCCGAAATCTTGCGACATAGCCAGGAAGAGTCGACGCCCTTCATCAACAAGGCCCGCGTGACTACAGGCCGATAACAATGCCACAAATGAGTACCCATCAGGCTTCACACCGGCTGCTATCATATTCCTGAAGACTTCTAGAGCTTCAGACCCACATCCATGTTGCGCAAGTCCACCAATCATCACGTTCCAGCTAATCACGTCCCGTTCCGCCATTCTGCCGAAAACTAGCCGAGCATCATCGATATTGCCACACTTCGCATACATGTGAACCAGCGCATTACCCACACGCACATCCAACTCAAGTCCCGCTTCAAGGGCATGGCAATGAACCTTCCTTACCCACTCCAAAGCCCCTGCGCTTGCACATGAATTAAGAACGCTCATGTACGTAATTGCGTCTGGTTCAAAGCCTTCTTGTTTCATTCGGAGGAAAAGTCGATATGCTTCCTCACCAAAACCACAATCTGCATATGCTCCAATCATCACATTCCATGAAATTGCATTCCGTTCCTCCATTCTGTCAAAAGTCAGTCGCGCATCATTGATACTGCCACACTTTGCAAACATGTGGACCAGCGCGTTGCCCACACGCACATCAGACTCAAATCCCGATTCATGGACATGCCTGTGAACCTCCTTCACCCACTCCAAAGCTCCCGCGCTTGCACATGCATTCAGGATGCTAATATAAGTGATTGCAGTTGGTTTGAAGCCTTCCCGTTTCATTCGGAGAGAAAGATCAAATGCTTCAGACCCAAGTCCTTGTTGCGCAAGTCCACAAATCATCATGTTCCAAGTAATCACGTCCCGTTCCTCCATTTTGTCAAAAGCCAGTCGCGCATCTTCGATTCTGCCGCACTTTGCATACACGTTGACCAGCGCGCTACCCACACGCACATCCAACTCAAATCCCGATTCACGGGCATGGCTATGCACCTCCTCCACCCACTCCAAAGTCCCTGCGCTTGCACATGCATTCAGGATACTCGCATATGTGAATGCGTCTGGTTTCAGACCTTCCTGTTTCATTTGGGAAAGATGTCGATATGCTTCAGACCCACAGCCATGTTGCGGAAGTCCACCAACCATGATATTCCATGAAATTACATCCCGATCCTCCATCTTGTCAAAAGCCAGTCGCGCATCACCGATACTGCCACACTTGGAATACATGTGGACCAGCGCGTTGCCCACACGCACATCAGACTCAAATCTCGATTCATGGACATGGCTGTGAACCTCCTTCACCCATTTCAAAGCCCCCGCGCTAGCACATTCATTCAGGATGCTCATATAAGTGATTGCGTCTGGTTCGAAGCCTTCCCGTTTCATTTGGAGAAGAAGTCGATATGCTTCCTCACCATCACCACTTTCGGCATATACTCCAATCATCACATTCCAGGTAATCACATTGCGACTCGCCAACTTCTCAAAACTGTTCCTTGCCTCCTTTATGTTCCCACACTTTGCATACATTTTAAGGAGCGAAGTCCCCACACGAACATCTGATTCAAACCCACCCTCTCTGATATATCCATGAACTTCCTCGACCCACTTTAAAGCTGATGAGCCCGCACAGGCTTTCAGGATGCTCAAGTAAGTAACTGCATTAGGTTGCATACTTTCCTTTCGCATGCGATAAAAAACTTCCATGGCGTCTTTCCCACATCTGTGCTGAGGATAACCTCCAATCATGACGTTCAACTAACAACATCCTTCTTCGCAAGTTCATCAAACACTCTGTATGCATCCTCCAGTCTCCCACATCTGATGTATCCACTCAATAGGTTGTTTGCCACATATATATTCTGCTGCATGCCACTCTTAACGGTACACTCATGAACCTGCTTTACTGCCGTAAGGTCTTCCTGCTTCAAGCACCGCTTCAGAATTTCAACATAGGAGTACGAGTCTATTGCAATGCCCTGTTGTAGTCGGTTCTTCAAAACATCAATTGCTTCACTCGTGGTAGTTGCGCTTTGCAAGCACGTACTCCCACCACTAACTTGAACTGCTTGCTTTAACACTTTTGCACTAGCTGGCAAAGTGTTTCTCCTTCGAAAATTGTCCTTGGTTAACCTGATCCATCCATGCACCCTTTCATACTGAGAAAAGTGTTGCTCAATCCATTTAAAAATACTTGGATGCAACTATCCAGTCTTTATACCTCTTACATGCACAATACTTCTCAAAGTCATTGCACTTTAAATGCACCTAGTGAGTTCATAAAAGCAAACAAAGAGAAGAATGTCGCATAAACCAAATCCTCAGCTCACCCAAACCACAAGTTCCAAGCTAACAAAACAAACTACAAACAATGAGTTTGACATCCACCTTCAATGTGTAAGCATCATCTATAGCAAGTTCATTGCACCAATTTCTTCTCCTAAAGGGAGAAAACTCATGCTCATGCCAATACCTATTTGGTTGGACAATCTCTTGAGAATCATTGTATGATAACCACCACAAGAAGGTAATTTGCTTAAAGTCAACAATTTGAGCATCGCCTTCACCCATGCGGGGGTTGACCAACCATCCACCCAAAGCGCTTTCATTGTCACCTTGTGTTTATAGTCAGGTGATTTTGGATTCATCTATACACACAACAACCCACAATCCAATATGAAAAAACAATCAAGGAATATATGTACTTAAGCATTGGAGGGATCTAATTAGCCTTCAATAAATACTAAACCCACTCGGAATGTAATATGCTTCTTGTTTACCCAGCGCCCAAGACCTTGTACAAGCAATAAATTACCTTTCTCAATGTCTTTTCACAAATTTCTAACATCAACTAATTACTAGCCTTAGCAATATTCCTAGCGATACCTTGTATAATCTGTTGTCCCACCACTGCAAAGGATCCGCAAAATACTCCTCCCAATCTTGCTCCATTGTCTGTACTTCGCCTGATTCAATTGTTAAATACTTCATAAATATCATTCACATTCTTTCTCAGAGACAAAAAGCAACCACTTCTGGCCATGAGAGCGGCCATCTTAGACATACCTGAAGCATCGGTACTCCCAGAGGGTTTTCTCCAAACTGATGACGATGAACACCTTATGGATCCGCCGCTGCTTCCACCATGGGACGCTGAGACACATAATAAACATGGGTGTATATGCCATGGAGACTTCAACAGTGTGATCACACAGGCATCCTGGTCACACAAGTCCCCGACAGTGTGTCAAAAACACATTCAAGCGGTAGCAGTTTGAGCATAAGGTACTCATCGGTTCTAAGATTTGATGTTTAACGTCCAACCAACTAAGTTCACGTCCTGTCAGTTCGGGGGAAGCGAACCACCGTCTTGATCAAATACACTGCTCTCGACGAACCTAAATGTATCGGACACATGTGTTGCTAACATGAACACGGTAGTTCAGTTCAGACAAGCCACAAGTCATCCACCTACTTCCGTAGAACAGGGGTATGGCCAGAAGTCAACGCTCACTCACCCGTGCACCAGCTCCAAGCACCAAATAGCTTCTCGTCTGCTGCCTATGATGCAGCAAAAGGTGCATTAATGCAGACATTTTGTGGCTCTGTGTCTACAAACTTCTAATGGTTCCGCTTCAACAACAGAGTAACACCACAGATAGAAATCTAACTTCTCCTCTAGAAAAAGCATAAGACTGAATCTCCTCAAGTCTTGGGCCCCCTTCCAAGTGTAAGTCCTCAATCCGTGGAAAAGTCCTCCTTCTCCATATCCATGCAATGTCTGAAACTTTGAGTAAAAGTTGAAAAAGTAGCATATAAGTATCAATCTGCTTCCTCCAACTGAGTTCCTGCTCTTCTTCAAATTGCTAAACCTCCAGGCAGGAAGCGAAATTCTAGTTTCGTTCAGCAACCCAAACCTCAACATCAACAACGTCCAATGAACACAACAAGCTTCAAAACTCGACTTCAGCAGAGACACAAAGTATCATGGCAATATCTTCAAGTCTGTTCAATTGCTTGTCTGATTTTATATCTCCTTCTCGGCCTTCAGCACCAATAATTCCAATGTCTGTCGCTACCAAATTATTGACTAGAAATTCTATTCAGTCCACACACAAAAGTTTTATGTATGAATCCCTCTCTTGAGATCTTCCGCTCTCCGTGAAGTGTAAACTGCTTTCTGGACCCCCCTCCAAAATTGCTCAGCCCTCAGGTTTCTGAGAGAAAAAAACACTCACTGGTTCTCTGCATCAACAACAACCAACGGATGGAGCCTTAACACTAAGCTTCAGTCAAAGAAATTAAGGCCTTCCGCTCCCTTGCATCTGTGTCTGCTCGATTCCCCACACTGCTCAACCCTGAACTCTCAGGCCACCAAGCACGGAGGAAGAGCAACTGCAGCAGCTTGACATCGACATGAACAACTTCAAATGACTGCAGCTTCAGAAACTGGACTGAAACGTAGTCAAGGGAAACCTCAAATGTGAAAGAATCCATCCTAAGATTCTCCAATCCCGTACACACTCTTCTAAAGCCAGCAAGAAAGCTGCAACAGATATTGACACTTGTACAGACAAAAAATTCTACTGAAAATTGCAACTCATGAAAAGCAAGAAATCTAAACCACAACATCTCCACATGAACAACTATCTGAGCTTCCAAAAACTTGACTTCAATCTAGACGCAAAGCATCGTGGGAGATCAACCTTTTAAAATATGCTGCTCCCACTGCAACCGCGTCTGCTCTACCCATCGAACTGCCAAACCCTAACTATGGAGACTAAATCACCCTAATAGCTTGACATGAACAACGCCCGACAGGTGCAACAAGTTCCGTACTCTAACTTCACTCTAACCTCAGTCCATCATACATGGATCCATCTCTGTGAGTTCTTGAGCTACCTTTCAACTGTTTCCGCTCTCAGCTCCAAATTGATAAACCCTAACTGCAGAAAGAAAAGCTCCCTCCCACAGGATCCATAGCCAATGCAACCTTGACTTCGATCTAGACTCAAAGTATCATGCAAGAATCGCTCTCCTCGGGTGATTCAGTCACCTTCCAATTCTGTCCGCGCTTCCCTCCCAATTGCTAAACCCTAATCGAGTAAACCTCCAAACATGAAGAGAACCCAGAACACCCACGACTCTCAACATTTGCAAACAGCTTCAGAATTTAACTATGCTGCAGAGAAAGGATCACATGCTGCAGTGAGGAATCATGCTCTGAAAGTTCGGTATACCTGGCAGTGGAGACTCAACGAGCGGGGCCCGATTTAGCACTCTCTAAATTGGCGTGGAAAGGAATCCCTGACACCTCGTTTTGCAATTTTGAGCTCAATTAGAACAAGGGAGAGCTCCTTCGCTATGTTAAGAGAGAATGAGAGCATGTTCGAGCTTTCATTTTGCTTGATTTGCTCTGATTTGGCATGAATTGCTCTAAATGACATTGCTCTCAAAGTGCCATGCCTCTACTACTCAAGAATGTTATGTTCCCTCATCTAGAGGGGTCTGTTTCCATATTCAGCTGAGTCCTATATCTTTTTGAACCGCTCTAATTGGTGAAAACTCTTTGCAAGTAACAGTTCCACATCGCTTTTCTCACAGATTCTCATTTATGTACAGGGATCCGATTCAGGGAAAGTGATGGAAATAGGTGTTGTTTCCACCTTATGTACGGAAAACTTCAGCACAGAGGCGAAAAGTGCTGCTGCTGCAAGAAACAGTTCACAAGTATGTATTCATCACCCGGAGTTGATAGACCCAGGGCTTTGGAGCAATTTGTCAGAGGATTTGGTAGCACTGGTCTTTGCACGGCTACCCATCCCTCAAATAATTTGGGCTTAAAAACCGCTCCAGTGCTTGGTCCTCACTGTCAGATTCCTCCATATTCAAACTAAGTTTTGGGGAGGCAAATCTCCAACCTCTTTGGTCTTCTGGCACGGGACAGAAGTTTAGAAAACCTTCTGGACTCGAATGTTTGACGCCCAAATCCAAGGAATGGCATGGTGTGAAGCTGAATTTCCCTCTAAGCACAGACTCGTGGTATGCGTGCGATGGGGGTTTGGTTTGTTTCTTGCCGGAGATCGAGGATGAAGACGATGCTGGGTCATTTCCTGTGTATATTTGCAATCCGTTAACGAATGTTTTGGAAAGCGCTGCCTTACTTACCGCTTAGCATGAAAAGTCTCGTGTTGTTGCAGTTGGTCACGGATGTGGATGCGAACTCCTACAGAGTGTTGTTGGTGTGTTGTATGAAGTGGAAGGCGTATGTTTATGTATAGAGCAATGCCTGACGATAAGGATTTTGCCCGACGTAAAGCACAAGCAAAATTCAATGAAAACCTGGATGATAAATTGGAGCCGGATGAAAAATCCATAATCCCCAATTATGCGGGTTTGTCCACGTAATCGGGCATTACGGCGCATAAACTTCCCCGCAGAATGAACGGGAGAAGTCCCGCGAGTGGTTTACGGAGTGGATGTCTATGACTCCCAAACTGGGTCATTGGGCACCATGGATTCTAGTCTTGTTTTTCACTCCGGTGACTTCCTCTGGGAGGGAAGATTGGATCCTCTTTGGTGTTTGATTGCGCCACCCAAAACTTGCCAGGAGCCCTCCTCTTGAGGATCTTGAGATCGAGCAGTAAGCTAACTACACCTAAAATTGCAGCACGGTTCCTAAAATTGCACACTCGATATTCTTGCCTAAAATGTACTCCCACTATTCATATGACTCTATGATCGCTTTTAGGTGCAACTATTTTCAGCACTTTGAAAATTCATTGTTTATTCACATGATGTCCAAAAAATGTATTCTAAGAGAATCTAGAATCCCGTTTTCACTACCAATGGGACCCCACAAATTTTTTATCAATATAATAGTGAAAACCATTCTGAAATGCTTAACTGTGCGATTTAAGGTGCAATTACCTTACTCCTTCCTCAAGGATCGTCTGTTTGTGTTGCATGTTTGGGAACCTAGCACGTGGGTTAAAACCTCTGAAATGTTTGTGATTTCAGAATATGAATATGATTATCAAAAGGAGCACAATGGAATTGAGGAAACTTAATGACTACAATAGAACCTCTCTAAGTCAAACCTTTGTAAGTAGATAAACCTCCAAAAACTAATCATGTCAGACTGGTCCCGGATTGGGCCACATAACAAAGGTTGTGACTAAAAATGACCCTCCAGAAGTCAATAAACCTCTATAAACCAATCTGTTAGGTTCTACTGTATAAGGTTTACTGCGAGGGGTTTCCTAACTGCAGCACACCGTGGTTGGCATGATATAAAACTCTTCACTGGCATTGGGTTTATCCTTTTGACATGGGACCACTGGGATGAAAATGGAAGTGATAGTCAATTTATCAGACTTTATGAAATGGCTGTAGATGAATGGCATAACCTTTGTACCTTGGTTGGGAGTCCTGCAACCCGAAACAAGAGACTTCATGAAGTTTTCGTGTGTGAGCTTCGCTTGGATACCGTTCCCTGAGCAGATGACTCAAAGCAATGCAAGTACAATATGCTAGTCCTTGTCAATGGAATATCAAGCTTTAGCAAGGTATTCATGAGCTTTCATTGCTATCAATTTGCTGCCCACATAATATGGTTTCAAGTTCAAGTCATATAACATGACATGTGATAAGGATTCTATTTTCAAGAACTAGAATACAAATTAGCAAAGTAGTAAAAAGGAGTTGATGGATTCTAACATCCAAACACTATTTGCTGTGTTAGTGGATTGAATTTTACATTATCCTTGGTTTATACATGTATGTACACAAAGAGACCTATATATATTTGAGGAAGAATACCGTTCGGATTCATTTTTTTATTTTTCATTTTCATTTAACAAATGTTTCACAGTGTAATAAAATGTTGTTGTGGACATTAAGTGTCCCATGGATGACAAAGAATCCTTCTATGTAAGACAAAAGTGCAACGTTCATCCTCTAAATTTTGTGTGAAAAGGGGAGGTCTTACACAATAGTTTGACCTCAAATGAGTACTCTTGATTTTTTTGGTTTTCTTAAAGTAGTGATGCACACTACTTTAAGGATGATTTCTGCGGAGACCATCGCGTCCTTATAGAGTTAATGTTTGCTATCTCAGATTGTCTCTTCACATCGAAGAGACTACAGCCCTGACTATCAGTTGGAGCAATAACAAAATCCGCCGAACATGTCTGCTGAAAGCGGACTCCAAGCTTCCCCCGTTTTAACTGCTCCTTGTAGACACCTTTCCCCTTGAGTGTTCCTCCTTCCTCCGTTGCTACTGTGACGACCCGTCTGGTTCAATTCACATACTTGAATTTAACAGTGCTGTGCATCCCAAGCAGCAGTGCATTCATCAAATCTTTGGCTACACTAATTATACTCGATCAATTGCGGTTAATACGAAACATGTAAAACTTGTCTCTTGCATGCTTGGGCTTTGAATGGACTTGGGCTTGACCTACCTTGGCATCCACACCTGCTTGCAAAGGCCAATGACTTCAACTGAGATGCTTTGCTAAAGCATTTTTGCCACCTATTGCTGGGTTCGTGTCACATTTTGACCATTCCGGTATGTAATTCCATACGGGTCATAAGCAGATTGTTCACAAATCGCAACGTCGAAGGTGATATGTTCGAAATTGAGGATCTGCACTTTACCTGGTGAGAGATTCGAAGTGTTTTTCTCTTGCATCAGGGAAACACCTTCGGGCCGGTTTCAAGTACAAGATGGCAGGGATGTCCGGGTCCAGCCCTTATGCCGTGCTTGGCACTCGGGAATTTTCGCGAGTACGCCAATTTGACATGGAAGAACGGAGGAGAAGGATTCTCGGAAACCCTAAGTACAATATTGCGGTACCGATTTCACTCCCATCACTTGATTCATTTCGTGTACCGATTCCAGAGTAATTGGCGATTAGCCTTTGATTCGCTCACGGCCATTCTATCACGAGAGCTCCGACTCGATCTCATGCTCTGGCCATATACCAGGTGGATAAGGAAGCGCTGGACAAGCAAGTGGAAGCCGAGATTGAGTACCGACTCAAACAAGAGAAAGCCAAGGAGCAATTCGGTGTGTAGCCTCAAATCTTCACAATTTCAACTCTGTAGTAGGAATTCGTGTCTAATGCTCGATCATCATTGTAGACCTGATGATAATCTGAACGGGCGACAGAGCAATGGGAGCTTGCGAAAATCGATTCCATGAAGAAAGCTGAAGAAGTAATCGAGTAAGACAGGATCTGACTCTTCCACTCCATGCTTGTGGTTCGGCTATAGGTTGATTAGTTCCCGCAATAGATTTGAATAGTTTGCGAGGTCTTACACAAGTGGCTGGGTCCTCGGGTTTGATCGCAACAGTAGGGACAGGAAGATCAATAGCATGGAGTATGAGCAGTACTGGCAAGAGCAACGGAAGTGCAGATTACAAAGAGATGTGGACGAGAAAATGCACCTTCTCTCCGTGAACGACAGGGCAAGTTCCATTACTATCGTCGACACAAAATCCGAATAGGTCGTTTTCAAGGTTGCTGAACTTGATGATAGGTGTACTGGTAGAAAGAGAGTGAAAGCGGCCACTAACCCGTCGTTGTTTCGGGTGATTTCAGATTGGGCCTTTCGACAAGCTTCGCTACGATGATCAAGACTTGGAACCGCAGAAGAGTACTGCAATCCAGCTGTCTGTGAATCACACTCGATTATGGCAAGAACAACTGGCTATGCAGAAGAAAGAGCAGGAGTCTAAGGCCAGAATTGACTGGATCCAAAAGGATATTGAGAACCGCAAACGCATGCGTCTGATGGAAGAAAATGTAAGTGTACTGAAGGACTGACTTTTAAATAAGAAGCGAGCTTATTCCTAGAATTGCTGATTTTTACACTTGCATTGTGAAACAGATCAAAGGACAAATATTTGACCGAGATAAAAAGATCGAGATGGAGATGCTGAAGAGGAGCCAAGAAAAATTTAAAGAGTAAGCGCTCTGTCCGATTTGAAATTCAGTCCGCTTCATGCTTGATGCAGGCATGATTGGAGAAATCTGAGGATGTCTGACACAATGCACCAGATGAAAGGGCGTCCTTTTCGTCTTCGGTCTATCTTTGTTTGCTGGGATGCATCCATGCACAAAATTCTGACGATGAGTTCTGGAAACTGGAATATTGATTGCAGAGCTCAACTCGAGCACTTGGAGAACCACATGTACCAGATTGCGCCCGAGTACTTCGACCAATTCCAAACAACTGCTCGCTGACGCTATAAACGGCTCCAGTTACAGCTGCCGCTGCGAATAATTTCATCCAGACAGGTCATTTCTGGAGTACAACTTGCGACAATTTGAGAGGTTCGAGTCAGGGCCAAGCCCTTCGATCAGCTCACATTGCTAAGAAGCTGAGACTCTACTGCATTTTAGTCAGTAATGCAATTCACACGAGAACGTTGAATCTCTCCCCTCTATTTTATCACAATAAACATTATAAGTTTCCATTGTTTTCTATAGGATTAACGCAAACTTCTAGAAGCAACAGTGTTAAGGATGCCTGTGACAGTAGCTTCGCTAACAGATGTGTCTCACACGTCTAGACTTGTTGATGCCTATACAAAGATCGATAACTGCTCAATATCTATCTTGAGCAAAAAGACTGTTAAGTAGTTTCTCGATCTGCATTGTTTCAGAAAGCTACATCATCACGCGATGATGAATGATGTAATTTTAAGAAACACTTGTTAATTAGTTTCTGGATCTCTATTATTTCAAGAAGGTCTCCAAGCTGAATTAGGTAACCTTAAGAAATTAACGCCGAAGATTGACTAATAATCTTACAATCATCTTCTGAAGAACTGCAACAACACGAGCAACACACGGCGAATGAACAAACATGCGATGCATGCTCCACCACGCGCAATTGCATTTTCTTGCCGTTTGTTCATATCAACGAAGAGTTCACAAGACTTACAGAGTGACTTTCACGATCACGGAACTTCCAACCGTCACGCCTGCGAGAATTGCGCCGAACGGCTGCTTAGCTTCATCCAGGAGTAAGAAACAGAGATTAACAGATAAAGAGCTCCCAGCGCACTAATTCTATTCATCTTTGAAGTCTAACTGTCAGATTGCTTAGAGCCAGCCCCGATGAGTTTCCATCTCTGTCGAGATGCTTGACATTGGACAATCCATGCCTCGATTTTAATTAACGAATTTACGCGTGCCTCTCCGGTAAGGACCTCGGGAACCCTAGAACTTGAATCCACCATGGTGCAAAGAACAGGGAGGACAAATCTGTCAAAGGTGCATGCCGATCATCAACACTCTAGCGCCATTCATAAATCTAGTCGCAACCATTGCTTGGTGGGAACTGAGAATTAATCGCTCATGAGAAGGACCGTGAAATGAGCGTTGCATGATACGGTTGCAACCATCGAGAACTTTCGGTGTTGTAGTGAAGATGAAAACTGCCGTCCGGAGCTCGAAATCTCCATCGAAGACCGATACTGGTAGTAAACAATCGACCATGCCGACAAGCTCTATAGTAGGCCACGGCTCGTCCGTGCCACTTTCATACCTAAGCAACCGGGATTTTGGTAAGCAAGCCCTGTCACCTGCCATTTTCCTTACCATTCCATATAAAAGTCTATCAATATCCACTCTTCAAGCAATGTTGGATTCGAAAAAGAAACCCTTCAAAGCGGGAGTGTAACTGCAAAATAGCTTCAACATTCTCATTGACTGTCCAAATTCCAAAATTCAAGTCGGAGATGAAAATTTAAGAAGTCTACAGAAGTTTCTTATTCATTTTGAAAATCGAAAATGAACTAAGCATTGAGTGGTTTATTGCAATTTCAAGCTCTAAATGAAACTTGACTTAAAAGTTATAATCAAAGTTTAGTATACGTGATTGAGAGTTTCTTTTCCAGTGCTACTTGCATCTTACGCAAAAAAATTAAGTCAAGTGAATATGTTCTGTTCTTTCTATCAATTTTCATTAAATTTCACTGCAAAAGTTCTATCAATTGCAGTATTTCATGGAATCATTTCAAATTTTGGAAATTCATAGACATCATTTGACTTCGCATAATAAAAATTCAAAACACAAAAAATTTGTCGCAAACGAATTTTGAAAATACCGTATCAAAATAGGCGGGCAGGAAGCTTAGGGTTCATTCCCGTAGCTTGTGAATTACCACCGATGGGAAACAATACCGGCCTAATGCTGTCGTGCGCCATCGTTAGCCGGCGTTAATGTTCTCCTTCCTGAAGTTTGTACGCTTTTAATTTAAGGCGGCTTCTGTGTCGATCATGGTAGATTACTATGCTTGAAATGCAGGAAGGTACAGCGTACGGGGAACCGCCACCGGCAGCGTGAATTTCTTGCAGAAGAATCGTCTAGCGTGCAGCCGGAACGGAACCGGCAATCCGGCGGGAGGATCCTCACCCCCTCGAATTGGCAAGATCGGGCAGGCTCCCGTGATCGGCGACGCGCTCGGCACTCCCAGTAACAAAGGCTCCAGCTCGTTCATGAGCGCCGGCCACAACGGCGTGAGGGATCCCAACCTCAAAGGCGGTTTCAAGAAGCGGGACACATACTTTTGACGACGTAGATCGATGTTGAATTGCTGCTTCCGACAATATGGCAATGCTTCTCTTCAAACCGCATGTGCTCGCTTTGATTCAAGGATTGATCTCGTGAGGCACGTACAGGTGTGTCAGACAATGTGTTTTGAAATGGACAATAGCTTGAATCTTTTGAATCCTGTAGTGATGGTAACAATGCAGCTTCAATTAGAGTTTGCAAATCTGGCAAATTTTGTTGAAATGGTGATATCCCATATGCTATTTTCAGACTGCGCGGTCTAAACCATCTAGGATAGGTACAAATTTCAGACTACGTAGTCTGAACTACCTAGGACATGTTTAGATTTCAGACTGCATGGTCTAAATTGTAAATGTGCCAAAGTTGCAAAATGACTGCCACTTTAACCAAATTCCCTATAAACTTGCTAGTTCTGTAACACTCTTAAAAGTGATTTCTCTTCAAGGAAGTTGATTTCTTACAAATTTTGGGCTAGGTAATTGCAAAGCAGGCCAAGTTATCAAAAATAATTGTTGGATAGGACCTATAGTGCCGCAGATGGTGAGTTTGGTATTGACTTGCGATGATTTTGATGAATTGGCCTACTTTGCAATTACCAGACATCATTTTAGTGTAAGAGGGTTAATCCGTTTGATTTATTTGATTGCTTAACCAATCAAAACATGCGACAACAACAAAACCCTCCTATATTTAGATTATGTTAGGTGGATCTACACTCACTAAGTTAATACCAATTGGTAGTCGTAGAGATTTCTCTCAGATTTCTCTCACTACTAAACCAATGAAATTTCTCTTTCATACCCACCATGTTGAAAATTTGCACAAGGCAAGCAGTTGGCTTCAATAATTTGATTGACAAGATTTGGGTGAATTTTATGTGACATTTTTGGTATCTATTACACCCTCTATCTCAAAATAAGATTGGTGTTTCCTTTGTATTTTACAAACGAAGCTCCAATCTTATTTTGAGACAAAAGAAGTATTTTGTTATTTTGATAGGTACTATACACTTTTTGGTAATTCACAACAATTTTTTTGGTTCAAATATAGTTGAATTATGTGTGTTTTTCAAATATAACTTTTGGGTTTGTAAATAGATCCAAAAATTTATCAAAATTTAGTGAGGTTTGGCTCTAGAAAAATGACGAATGTAAAGCATGTGATACTTACTAGTACCAAAATGGATATGAATAAGATGATCTATGCTTGGTCCATTAAGTATTCACCAATACATATAGTAGGCTGTCTTTTGGGTGGATAGTAGTGGATAGTGATACACTCCACCCAAAAGTTTCAGATCAAATTATTTTTCAAACCCCCCCCAATTCATTTTATTTTGTGTGTGAAGGGGGTTCTAAAAAATAAGTTGATATGAAAATAATCAGAAAATCTCAATTATCCCTCCTTCAATCTTATACTTTTCAAAATGAATTTGTTTGACAATTGATATGGGTTAAATGGTTTCGGTATCGGTTTTATGTATCCATATACATACCGTATATCCATTAACATACTATATATCACTATATATATAATCTATTCATATATATATATATATATATATATATATATATATATATATATATATATATATATATATATATATATATATATATATATATATATATATTGTATATATGTATACATATCATATATAAATATATGTTGTATGTATCAAGATCAACGGCAGGGAAGGGTGTTTTGTTTTTGTTTTTCAAAAACAATCAATGGCTATTGATTTTTTGGGGGGAGGGGGGCTAATATTTACCACGGATGTTCCTCTCTTTTCAGTGGATAGTGAATGTGGCTGGGTTGCTTAAAATTGAAGTATGGAAGAAAAAAGTACATTGAAGTGTGAATGTTTTATTTCATTGTATAACAAATTCTCCATCATTCATCATCAAAAATAACAATAGTGAACACATTATGCATTAATTGGTCTATCAATCTCAAAAAGTGCTGCAATGAGCAGTTAGATAAACTAACTACTTGTCAAAACAATCATATTTTGCGTTTTTAATTTTTTTAATTTTTTTAAATATTTTTTAAGATTAATTTTTTTAATTAATTTTTAACTCTTAAAACTTGGTTCTTGCGCCACTGCCACTGCAATTTTTGCTGAGTAGGAATAGGGGGAAAATAATTTTTTTTGCCTAAATTTCAAGATACTCCAGAGGGTAGGAATAGGGGGAAAATGATTTTTTCAACCTAAATTTCAAGGACTCAAGGTACTCCAAAGGGTTGTAGAGTAGCCCTCCAAAGGCCTAAAATTTTCTCTAATAGAAGAGTCAATCAACAAGTAACTTACTAAATGGTTTTCCAATTGTATCCATCCACAAATGGGAAACAACATAGCTTCTACATGTGTTGATGCTATGAGACAATCATCTCATGCATTCTATGCTCAAAATTGGTTTAAAACCATATATTGCAAATCCATCTTATTAGGGATTCAACATGTTCAATGAACTAAATCCCTAGTATTAGGAGGTTTATGCACTTTTTATTTTCAATTTTGGCATATAAGGTTGGTTGCTAGGATTAAATTGTAACAAGAAGTAAGTTAACAAACTAACTTTGGAATGCACTGCTTGTATAAGAATTTTTGTTTCTCCAATCAAGATATAGTTGAGCTTGGGTTCCAACTACCAATAGAGATTGAGTCATAAACTTACAATAAAATATGCCTTTTACAATTATATTTATAAACAATGCCTTTTACAATTATATTTCATTGGCATTGATGATCTAATGTACAAGCTAACAACAAATTTCTCATTTTATAATAATTCATTGGCATCAAAGATCTAATGAAAAATCTAGCAACACACTTCTAGTTCACAATAATTCATTAGCATCAACGATCCAATGCACAAGCTAGCAACACACTTCTTGGTTCTTGGTTCTCAATTCTCCTCATCAAAATGCTCTGCACAGAAAAAAAATGTTGAAATATCAAAACCAACATTTTCTAAAGAAAGAGGGCCATGTAGTGAAGTTCAAAAATAAGAAAGGCATCCTAACGACCACTGAAGCACAAAATAAATAATGAACTATATATACTCTCATCAAGTCTTTAGAATCTAAAGAAGGATTCTAAAGAGGTACTTGCAAGATGATTGATGCAATAAAAAAAATCACTCAAAATAAAGAGGCGCATTAGATAAATTGAATACTATGGCATTAACTAAAGTAACAAAGGTATTCTTTCAAGATCAAAGAATACTATATAGGAAATCTTTCCCATCATCCATAAAGAGGGCCTTCCTATAGTCACACTGATTATAAAGAAACCTCCTCAAACTACCATACTTGATGGCCAAAGTTGGCAAAAAAAAAAATTTAAAACAAATATTGAAATTGTTGGAATATTATTTTTAAATTTTTAAAAATGAAATTGTATGAGAAAGAATGAATTTCTCTATTTTTTGAAACATTTATTGAAATCACAATTTCTAGTTTAAATCAATTATTTGATGAGGAATGCCAACAATTATCATGATCATAGGAAAACCTCCTCATAAATCATAAGAGGATCTTCTCATCATAGTATTGTAGCTTGAAACAATCTAATCTTGCTGAAAACCCTATTGGCAAAAATAAGGTCATGCAATTCAAACTTTACAATTGTGTTTCCCACTAAGGTAGTCTACTCCAAAAGCGCCTATGCTCTAAAAGCGATCATGACACATAAGTCCAATGATATCTTCAATGTACCAGTAGTGTACATTTCAACTTCAAAACTTTGTAACTAATTTCACAAAGGTCCAAAAAATATGAAACGATTTAAGTTGGATGCATATTCCATCATTTTCTTCCTATAAAAATTTACTGAAAACAATACCCAAAAGGCAATCAGCTCTTAAATGGTCGCTTTAAGAGCAGACTATCGCTTAATGCAGAACAATTTTTGGCATACCAGGCGTGATCAAAACGATCTTTGCTTCTGGATCTCGTTCTTTTTCTAGGACGACTCCTGGAGCGTCCTCTTCGTGTCGATGTAACCAAGTGGAGGTGAGGCTGGGCAGGAGGCTCGCAAGGTGGCTGTGGGGACTTGTCGCAGCAATCCTTTTGATGATCAAAATGTATGCACATGTCTGTTGCAAGCCTGATCTGAAAAAAGCCAGAATATCCACAGTTTAAAGCAAATAGTCTGAAATTATTCATACAAACTACCCTATGTGAAGGTCAGATTCAACACAAATTAAGTCATTTTTTGCATTAAAAAGTCTCACATGTCATCTTGTGAATGGTGTGAGGTGACGTGGAATTTGACGTGGAAATTCAGCTTTAACACTTGAGTTCTGAATCAGACCTTTACGTACTATAGGTAGCAAGAAAGTAGAGTCTTACTATAAGGAGTATCATACCTAACAATAGGACCAACAAGGGATTTTATTATTATTATGAAGATGAACTTTCACATTACTTGACATAACCTCAGTGTTTGGATCCTATTTAATCATAATCAATCGAGTGTCTCAAAAGGTCATCATGACAATATTCTATTAAAAAAAAAAGATTCTCAAGAGTAAATCAAATCTTTAAATTATTATATTGACACAAAACTATTGACCAAGTAACATGAAAGTGAAAGTAGAGTTCTGTTTGTAAAGAATAGCTACTTAACAATACAGTGTTGAAGGATGCTATTTTCATAATGAAGTTGTACTTTCACACTATTGGACAAAACCTCATTGGTTGGATCCTATTCAGTCATGCTCAACCAAATGTCTAAAAAGGTCATTACAACACTACAAAAGAAAAAAGATATGAGATATAACCACCCTCACCATTTCCTATATTTGGTTCTCATCTCTATAGAAATGGGCTCCATTGAAGCAATGAAAAACCAATGGTTGACAAAGGCAATGCAAATAGTGCTAGGAGATGAGAGTTTCAAGTCAATGACGTCATACCTCATCAAGGGTGGCAATTTGCCTTATTAGGTAACCTGGAGTAGCCACAACCAAGCTCTTAAAATATTTTGACTGAATATAATCTTTGTTTCTTAGGAACTCAAGTTTGACAGGATGTCCATGCTGCCACCAATATGCACACAAGAATTAATTCCGGACACTTTTGTCTAGCAAGAAGAAGTAGTAATAGAGGTGTTGGAGCTAGCATGCAAAAGAAGGCAGTTTCACAATTACAGACCAAAACCCTACAAAGGGACTAGTATTTTGATGGACAAAAATTGAGTTGCATAAAATAAATCATGGAGCATGAACACCTTCTAATGATGTAACATTGCCACAATTGTGTTGCAAGTCCTCAACAAGTATGTGACTATTTTGAGCTTGAATTCAAAACTAAAAGTTTGCTCAGAAGGCCATAGATAATAAAAATAACTTGCTACACTTGTCTCTACCATCCCTTCTTGAAGACCATGCCTTCTTCTAATGATATAATTCCATCCATCTTAGAATCTTCTTAAATAATTTTGTTGAACTCCTATGCATATGGAAGTGGCCACTTTAGGCCATTTAGGCACTTAGTGTTAATATTCACATCTATTTGAGGCATACAAGACAATGGATGTTTTGTCAGCTCAAGGTTTAAAAATCAATGGAAGGGTAAGGTTATGTACCTCCATCCAATCAAAAGAGATGAGATAAAGGGTCATGTACATGATCTGCACACAGCCAACATGCCAATCAAGACACACTTCCAATTAAAAAAACAATTGAATCTAATTTCTGATTTCTACATCTTAGAAAGCACTTTAGTGTTAATGACATTTAGTATTGGCCAACCAATATAGTTATTTATCCTACTATTTTTTTTATAAAAGATGAAACCTTATGACCTTCCAATCAGGTATCTACAACTGTTAAGATAATATTTAGTGTTGGTAACATTCGAGTCTTTCTGCACTAAAAAGAAAGCCAGACAATGAAATGAGCTATCCTCTAGACTGAAAATTTGATTATTAATTTTCTCAGATGCGTGCTATTTGGTTTTAGTCTACACTAAAATCAGTGAATTAATCATCAACAGAGAATTAATGGTAGCTAAAAAAAAACCAGACACTTACTTCCTGACTAAGAGCACAAAACAGCCGAAAAAGAGGTTTTTTGTAAAGGGAATTCTGATAAAGGTGCAAGTGGAGACAGGGACATCTCTTGCTCATCACCTCACTGCATCAACAAGCACACCATGAAGCATTCAGCTGGGCACTCCCCAAGTTAGGCAAATCTCTTATAGAAATACCCAAACTTCAAGATGACCGTAAATTAAAATCTAGCCATGTCAGGAAATTCCCTGTTGCAAATCTACCAGAACGCACCAGTAAATCCTGAACCAGTGGCTGACAATATCAAGTTCCAGAAGCAGAACAAACACTCTGAAGTCCCTCCTGTAGATGAATCAAACAAGCACTGCATTTAGCGTCTCAACAACACATGGATTGCTGCCTAGTAGAAAACAGAACAGATCTCTACACTCCAAATGAGCCACGGTTTTGCAAATATGGTTGGCATATCTATTATAAATATATGAGATAGAATCTATCGAAAAACTCTCTACAAAGGGGGCGTGCACTCACTTATAAAGATGGGAAAGAACAATCAATAGCCCCGTGTTGCTGGCTCTGCTCACAATCATGAGAGAAACCTCCCAAATAAGACAAGAGCATTGCATTCTTTGAAGATCTAAGTACTAAACAAAAGTAGCATGATATCTCTTGGATGAAACACGAAAATGTTTATAGCGTGCATGAAACTACAAGGTAACATTGAGAATTAGCAAAAATCACAAGGGCATGAATATTGAGACCTTGAAGAAACATGGGCTAGCACGTCTCCGAATGTTGAAGCTGCAGCCAACCCAGCGTCCATGTTCAAATGCACAATCCAGAAGAAAAGAAAAAGAAAAAGAAAAAGAGAAGCCAAATTGTCAAAAAGAGAGAATGCAATCCCATATAACTCTAGTTGAATTCTATTGTGTGCAAAACATCTGTCACCTCTATAAAGTGAAAATCATCAACAAAAGTGAACGAGACACATCTAAGTATGCAGACTTCAGCACTTACAGCAATTCATGAAGTGTGCAATATTCCTGCTCAATTCATTAGCCACAAAGCTGTACCCGCCAACACAGAGTGCACATAAAAAACTCAATAGAGGCAAGTCTTCAAACTATGCATTTCTTTCAGCAGTCACTAAAGAGGACTAACATTGTTCATGGAAAGTCAGAGTGATTGTCCGCTTACCAAACCGAATACAAAGCGGTAAACTCCTTTTTGTCGATGAAGGCCACTGAAAAAGCTTTCACAAGTGCTGCAATCCTTATGTAAACTGCAGGCTGTAACTTTCGTTAGAGACGAATTCCATCCTCTTCACCAATTGCAAGAAATGGAATGATAAAACAAGTCATGAAAAACGGATCAACTATTAACAATATATCGGCAACTAGCAAAAAAGCTAGGAGACGCATCAGGTTCATACTAAAGATGTTTGGTATCCAAAGAGCTACATGCCATCGCCACTTGCTTCTCAATGAACTCGATCCTTGTCTCCCCATTTTGACGGGTGTCCACAAAGCCAATCAAGTTCAACAAGCTCACTGGACACTAGATGATGATATGCCCAAGCGTTTCAGTTTGAGGACGTCCCAGAACAGGCTCTCAATCTCCTCCATGGGGTGTAAGCACAAACTCAGCATTCTACTTCGAATCTGTGGAACCTGAGGAATGACAAAAGCATTGAAACAATACTCTCAGAATCATTGCAAAACTCAGGAAGAGCTACGTAGAAAGCTGAGACAGCACACCACCATTCAAAGATATCAAGCCATGTTGAAAATCAGTGGGAAACCTTTCACTACAAAAACAAGCAGCACTTCGCAAACATGCTGAAATCCTGCAGAATTTCAACATAGAAATGCCGAACCTCAGTTGAAACTTGAAGTCCCAATTTCTTGACAAAATGCCGACATTGGATCAGTGCCATCAAGATTGAAACAGAACCGAGCATAATAAATTCTAAGTAGCTCACGTTCGATCTTTGAAATCTGTAAATCTCGTCGATAACAATCACCGAAATAGTGACACCCTCTGGAAACCGCATTCAATTTAGTTTCATGTTGAATTTGAGGTTATTGAAGCCGTCTAGGAGCAGACGATGCTTTGCCCTTCCGTGAGCTTTATCTATAGACGTAAAATTGTCTCCATAGCCATGAAAACGCAAAAGTCCGGCTAAATAGAATGGAGAATTAGGTCAACTATGGACAAGAATGGACAATGCAGGCTTTTCAACAAAAAGTAGAGACTGAGGGAATGGCCATAGCCGCCACAATGCTCACCACTGGCAGGCGAGCTCTTGAAGAAGACCCTCTCAATCTCCTACTTGAGGTCCCCAAACAATGGCTCTTATTCTAACGAAGTCCGAGTCTTCAAAACCAAGCCCTAATTCGTGACGCATGATCATTCTATAACTCACTTTCTGCAGCAAAAGGCCGCGAATATTCGAAAAGCATTCGGTCTCGACCTTTTCACGAAATCACACGGTTGATCGAGAAGTGGGCAGATCGTTGGATTGCTTTATGACTGCGGATTCTATTGCCTTTTCATGCAGTGTACGCTAGCGGCCGCGAATTTCAGTTTTTGTTGTGATTTAGGAGCCTTATCCTGTGACAGACCTTGACAATTGAATTGGGTGGCATTTGTTAGAGTCTCGGGTGGCATTTGGAGTTCCATTTGCGAGGAAGACGAAAGGATTTGGCAGTTTGGCAGTGGAAAGTGGCGGGTTTTTCTCTCTATTTTTGTGAGAACTTTGGGAACAGGTCACCCGCTTCATCCGCTCTGCGACCACTCATTCTCTTTGGCCGGCCGTCACGACAGGGATTTTGAAGCTTTTTTCCTCTTCCGGCAGCACTCGCGAAGTTGTATTCGCCGGGGCGCCTCTCGTTGCCGCTGGCGTCATGACTTTGCTTTAATGTAACCTTCCCGGGAGTCGTGATTTCGGAGAAAATCTCATTCTCCGTCTCTTGCAACAAGGTAATGGTTGCTCTCTGTCTCTCCCATCCTTGAAATTTCTGGTGTGTCCCTTCTTGAATTGGACAAGCATTCGGGTTGTAGGCAGGCACCATTCGGAGGCGCTGGTGTGACGGGTTTTTTTCTTCCACAACGGTCGAGCTTTGAATCTCTCAAGTACGAGGACAATCAATTTTAGTGGCCTTCATTGGAACCGCTTATCAATATTAGGGTTCTCGAAGCAATTGGATCGTAACGCGCGGGTTTCTTGCGTGTACTATTGTGACTGTCTCTGGCAAATACTGTTGGAAGTTTTAGAAGACTTACGCGGTAGCGCAATCACCAAGCATCAAGTTAGATGAGTAGCGTTGGAATACAAGGAGTAATCTGCGATACGAGGTTTGCGAGATCTAGATTGTAGTTTTGCGATGCAGAATTCAACGCTGGTTAACGCAATTGTTGTATGCATAACACTCTGTGCGAGTTTTATTTGAATTCGTTTGCTCTTTCTTTCTGTTTAGATGATGGCCACATTGGTGGGGGATTTGCCACTCGCTTTGAAGCATGAATCCCGGGCATGGTCTTCGGAGAGGCGCTTGTGTGCAAATGTTTCGGTTAGAATATTTCCCAAGAGGATGGGACCGAGAGGCTCTGGTGTGTTGGCGAAAGGGTTAGGGTTTGGTGTGAAGGCTTCCAGTGTTTCAGGTCGAAATGGGGTTGCAAGAGCTAGGGCTTCTGCTGCAGCGGAGAAACCGATGTGCAGATATTTAGGGGAGCTTCATGGTTTTGTGGAAGAGCTCCGTTTTCAGGCGATCAGGTTGCATACAAGGGAGCCAGCAAATGAAGCTTCTGTGGAAGAGTATTTGAAGTTTCTAGCGAACAGCAAGACGGTGTATGAAACTATGGAGGCGATTGTCTCGAATTCCTCGCATCCTGCGTGTGAGTTACATTCTGTCACTCCAGTTACCAAGTTAGCTCCTAAAGGACTTTTTTTCAATAGCAGTTTTGGGTACGTCATTTGGAGACTTTTTTTGGTTCAATGTCATTTGAGTTTTTGACCATCACATGCAATGTTCTTCACTGATTCTAGTGATATAAAGTTCTGCTACATCTGAATTATATTATGATCAAGTGAAATGGTCATTTTGAAACCATGAATTTCTGGTCCAATTTGGGCCGTGAGCTAGGCTCGTATGAATCTTGTTTCAAATATTACAGCCATCAAACAGAGAGGGAATTTGTGATTCTTAGATTAGAATGCCGTTTGTAAGAGTCCTTATTCGGGACTATAGCACTTGCCTTGAGTCAATTGTTTTTTGCAAGTTGATAGCATTCTGTCCAAGAAAATATGTTCTTGTGTCGGGGAGGATGTGCATGGGGAACGGCCATTTCTTTTGCTTTGGTTGACGTAGAACAGTATCATATCTAGTGAATTCGGTTACGTTTTGGGAGTTTGTTGTTCTGATTGTTTCTTTTTTGGTGCCCTTGTCCAGATGAGACTTTTAGAAAGGCTGAATTGGTGCGAGCAAGGAGGCTGACAACGGAGCTACATTGGTTCGCAAGCCAAGGTCATAAAATCCCTGAGGCTGGACCATCTGGAATTTCGTATGGAAATCACTTAATGGGGCTCTCTCGGACGAATATTCCTGCGTTTATTTGGCATCTTCGCAATGTCTACTTTGCTCAGTCGGCTGGCGATCACGTTCTTGTACAAAAGGTGTGTGCAACAAAGTGCAGTCAAGATGGTTCTTTGAGTGGTCTTAATCGCATAAGCAATGTTTCTTGGGTGGGAATCTGGTTGCTGTGTGCAGATTTCCAAGCATTGTCTTGTAAATTATTTCCAGTACCAGCCGGCATGGTACTCTACTATGATGATGTTGTCCTTGTACCTGTATCGTCATCTCATTCATCAGATGACAGGGTTTTGCAGGGGTGGCTGAAGGATTAGCAAGTGGGAGCTTGAAGAATGTACAAAAGAAAGGAAAAAAAAGTTTCATGTTGTCTGGAAGAATTGCTGGAAGGATGCTGTTGATTTGGGGCGCATCAGTTTGCGTGGCTCTGTGGGCAGGAGGTACGATTTCGCATCCTTTTCCGCCTTGAAAGCCCCTACACAATGATTAGAAAAGAAAGAAGAACAAAAATTTGCAGAGGACTAATTGCACAAGAGTTTTCTTTATTTTTAATGTACAAGCGAGGCACTTAAAATTGCAGAGTTTGAAGCAGCAAGCTTTAGATCTTAAGATTGACTGGTGAATGAATCATTTTTTATCTATTTTATCTTATTTTTTTCAATGATGACTTTACACTAACCCAAGTAACAAGAATGAGAATGAGAAGGTAGTGCGTACATGGCTCCTATGTGGCATTAAAAGCATTTGAGATAACAAGGCTTCAAGCTACGTCGTTTGGGCGAATTGGACGCTTGTTACCTCAAAGGACTTCGTAAGTTGTCATAAATGCAATGGATTATTTTAAGCTTGTTATCTCACCCTTAGTTGCGCATGATGTAAAAGAAAAGAAAAAATTAGCTTTCTGCTTGGTCCTGGGCAATCTAAAATGCCCGGAACTGACGGTACATTGTGGATCGCTGTCAGGTAATAGGCCAGCCTATGCAGGGGAAGGTGGCCCAGGGGTGCTAGCGCCACCTCTAGTAGGCAATGTGAAATCATCTTTAGTAGAGACCTTGAATGCCATGTGGCCCAAGACACAACAAGTTTTGGAAGTGCTGAGAGATCAAGGGCTGTTTCTCTCCCTTCTGCTCGGCTTGTCTGCATTCTTTTCTATGGCAGAGACTTCTATCACTACCCTCTGGCCATGGAAGGTATGAAGTTTTCATCCGGACTGTCACTTACATCTTTGATGGATATGAGTTTCTGCAGCTGGGTTTCTGTAAAATTAAACTTGTCAGTGATATTTAGACATCAATCATAGGGAGTTGTGCTTTGAGGAGGTGGCAAAATTGTAGGTCAACCATTTGGAGTCCTCCCCGGTCATTTCTTTGAAATTTTGGAAAGTTATGATTTGATCATTTTAGGTACTGAAATTGTGACTTGGCAAGTAGCAAAAAGTAGATGATCATAGAGAGGCCTCCCTTTAAAATTATGGGGAGCTCTCCCCATGAATTGTACCATTTTTATCTTGTCTACTTATCAATCTCCTCATGATGTTGTGTTGAAAATCTTGGAACAGTCTAATTTTACTTGTAAACCATTTTCTAAACAAGCATTATCCAAATAGCGCGCATCTGTGATTTCAGTATAGATTATAACCACGGAATGTATATCAGGTTCGTGAACTTGCGGAGAAGGAAGGAGAAGGGGGAGTTTTCCAAGTGCTTCGTCAAGATGTTACTCGCTTCCTGACCACCATTCTGATTGGCACAACGTACTGGCTTCTCCATCTCATCCTGGAATTTGTTCTTGTGCTCGGATGTAGACAATTCGAGGTCATAGTTTTACTTCATGTTCGCACAAATGTCAGATACAATGTTTTCTAGAACGTGCAAATGTATCATGTTTATTTTATTATAGTTGGGGGTGCACAGAAGTACCGAATGTTTGGTATTCTGAAACATTTTTTAATACTAGACTGAAGCTCGAATGCTAGCTCTGTTCAAACATGATCTAATCGACTCTCAACGCATTTTGAACAGGGTTGTCAACATTGCAGCAACAGCATTGGTGACTGAAGCAGCAACAGCTTTATTTGGAGAAGCTGGAGTTACCGCTGCCACGGGTGTCATGACGGTGGGTGATCCTTGACCTGATTTATTAGACCCCTAGGTCCTTATGTGTTATTCATTTGAACGCCTTTTCATGCTCAAGCATCGAGTGGGTATAAGTTTGGTTTTGAGGTGCCAAGTCTTGAGGGTATCTTCATTGAAATTAGTCCAATGGAAAATTCAAGATTAGATTCAGGACTTTGGACAAAGATCAAGGGGAGAGTTACTCTCTTATTATGGCCTTCTTAATTGTAACGAGGCCTCTTCGTTTTATCGGAAGTCTTTGATTTTAAGTGTGCCAGACTATGCTGGCAACCAGTGTCATCTTTCCAATTATCTGCGTGCTTCAGTTATCTCCTGTGGCATATCTTCATTAAGAAGATTGGCTTTGATGTACGAATTCTTTGATGGTTTTTCAGCTTGATATGGTGACCATGGAATGGTTTAAGTGGCTTGTGCAGGTTGTGCTTCTTTTAGTGACTGAGATTGCTCCGAAGAGTATTGCAGTGCATAATGCGACAGAAGTTGCGCGTGTAGTGGTAAATTGTCAATTGACTTATCGTTTTGAGTTTCAATATAATTCATATATGGTGCCTGCCATGTCAAGCAGTCACCAGTTTCGTGATTACTTTGTTGGGAAACTCTTCTCGAATCTTACTGCAGAAGTGAAATTTTTTATGGTGCAGGTGAGGCCTGTAGCTTGGCTTTCAGTGATTCTTTATCCAGTAGGACGTCTGGTGACTACGATGTCTACAAGTCTGTTAAAGCTCCTGGGTTTAAAAAGCAGTGGGTACGTTCACATATTTTTCATGCCTGGTACCATATTATATGTAAGTTGCAGGGTGCTAGTATATTTTAGGCAGTGTTGTGTCAGCTCCTTTTGGTATGTCTTATCTTCTACTTCCATCTTTGTGTTTTGTGCTCTTTGTTAATGGTTACAGTCCAAGACTTACCTGAAGTTGGTTTCTATTTGTTAGTGAACTAATCGACGACAGACCCAGTTGTAAACATCTAATGATTTTCCTATGACTTTGACAGGGAGCCGTTTGTGAGTGAAGATGAGCTTAAGCTTATGTTGCGAGGAGCTGAACTTAGTGGGGCCATTGAAGAGGAAGAGCAGGTATAATTTTTCTATCGCTGTTACAATATTTTCATGTCTTTTTTGTTGCGAATTTTGCTAAAAAAAACTCCATGTCAAACTAGACTTGAAACCAGTTTTCGACCTTGCCATTGACGATACAGTTCTAGCTGCTGTTTCAAACTGGGTTGTGATGGCAAGCCATACTATAGTATCTTGCCAAGTCTGCATGTGTAGCTATGAATTAATTTTTATCTGGACGATGGAGTTACTATTGGAATCATGTAGGCTATAGAAATACAGTATGTCAGGATCGGATGATGTAACTGGACTGAGTCGAACAACTAAGTGAATCTGGAGTTTTGACACAGGACATGATCGAGAATGTTCTTGAAATCAAGGACACGTATGTCCGAGAAGTTATGACACCCTTGATAGATGTAGTTGCCATTGATTCGGCTGCAACTTTGCTTGAATTCCGCAACCTTTGGGTGAAGCATCAGTATTCAAGGTAAATTCTCATTCCTACACAACTGAGGTTTCTCGCAGTCTAATTGAACGTTTCTCAAGACTAATGATGATTTTTCCACCTCCAATTTACAATCCACATCAATATTTGGAAACTATATTACTAGCTACGAGACAGATTCTAATTACCGTCCTTAGGTACTGCTAATTACGAAGAAGTTGCTTTCCATTACAAAAAGATTGTATGAAAGAAATCATTGTAGTTAGAAGACTTTGCAACCCATAGTATATTTGTGAGCTAGTGGCCCAGTATCTTCGAACCTACAGTAATTACAATTTTGGGTGGGATAGACTATTCCTATAATTGATGTCCATGGTCTATCCTTAGATAGGCTTGAAGTTTTATATTTCCTTCGTCCTAGCTGCTGATGTGGAATGTTGTATGGTGGAACCCAGGGTACCAGTTTTTGAACGACGTATTGACAATATTGTTGGCATAGCATATGCCATGGACATGCTTGATTACGTGGAGCAGGTAAAGCATTCGATAGTTCAATTGGTATCCAGACTTTTTGGTGGTGTATTGTCTCTTGTGGGTGCCTCTACGTGTATTTAGGTTTGAGATTCATTGCAATGTGTTTTGAGTGATAATTGAGTATTTGAGTGATAGATTTGAGTACTCAGTGCAACATGGTTTGTATCTGATATTTAGAAGAGTGACCGTCATGTTCTTGGGTGCAGGTGGAATTGTTGCAGAGAATGAATGTTGGACGCATTGCTCACAGGCCAGCTTACTTTGTTCCAGGTGAGTAGGCCTTTTGATGAGAGGAATTTGCAGTTTTGTGGAGAATATGTGTGTAGTCATGAAAAATTTACCCCCCCCCCCTCCCCCCCCCCCCTTGGTGTTGTTGGTATGGACAGCTTGTCCTTAGCAAATAACTTGAATAACGTGTGAAGCTAGGTTATGAATTACGGAGTACTAAGTATGAGTTGGTCGTGCAGACTCTATGTCAGTATGGAATCTGTTGAGGGAGTTCAGGATACGGAAAGTACACATGGCCATCGTGCTCAATGAGTATGGTGGCACCGTTGGGGTAAGTAAACCTCTGAAAATACTTTATGCAATGTGTGGATATGGCATTTGCCCTTCTCTTAATTGTTAAGCAATTTGTCTCGTGCTCAAGTAACAATCCGTTCTCTGTCCGATCCCTTGAAATGGCGGTGCAAAATTTTGCGTTGTGTTTGACCACTTTCCTAAGGTGGGTTACCGAAATGCCCAAGCTAGAAATAGTAATTACAATTTGGAAGCTATTAGTCAATTCTTCTAACTTTCAGAACATATTTCTATAGTCCAAAATTATAGGGTATGATTTCTTTCTTGAAACTTCTAAAATTATTTATTTCAAGCCTTTAGATATCAAAGCGGACACTGGCCATTTGGGCTCTTAGGGTAAGCGTTGTATTTAGCCCTCTGCTGCCCTTGATCGACAACTGTATTCTGATGGAAACAAGATTCACAATGTGTTGTTCAGGTTGTGACACTGGAAGATGTTGTGGAAGAGATTGTTGGAGAGATTTTTGATGAGAACGATTCAAAGGTTGGTGTGTTTTGCTTTGGGAACTATCGGTCTGTGCTCTTTCAAAGCAATTCATGAGCTTTCACCTTACGAGAATATGCAATGTTTTCATTTGGAAACCTTGTAAATCCCCATGCGTTTACCACTGGAGTTGGAATTTTGAATGCAGGAGGAGATTAGAAAGAAAACGGGTTATGTGGTTCAGAGAGCAGATGGAGTTTTTGACGTTGATGCAAATACGTCAGTAGAGGACCTGAGGGAGGCTCTAGAGATTAAAATGGCCGAGGTAAGTTCCTTGTCAAAAGTATTAGAATCTTGTGGTATTGTGAACTGAATGTCATGGTGGAGGTTTTTTTGAATTGTTGCGGTTTCTCACTCTAGACCTTACGTTCGGTGTTGTCACATGTAATGTGTTGTTGTTATATGGTTGATAACAGGGTTCAAACCACTACGAGACTGTATCAGGTTTTGTGTGCGAGGCGTTTGGCTATATTCCTCGCACTGGCGAGAGTACCAAAATCACACTCCGAAAGGCAGATGCTGAAGACGGTGAGAGACGTGATGGCGAGCATCAGGGTGAGCATCAGGAAGATCGCCGGGAGAAGGAGAAGGAGAAGTTTCAAAAGTATCGCCTGGAGGTATCGACCATAAATGTGTACCAGACAAGCTTATGCGAATATCCCTTTTAATCCTAGCTAAACTGCTCCTTTCATGCATTGCAGATTCTCGCCGGCAATGCTCGTAAGGTAGGGTCCGTGCGGTTTGAGAGATTGGAGAGCACCACTCAGAGTCGGGAGGAGTCTGAGAGGAGCTTCCCCCGTGCTTTGCATGCGGACAGGTGTGTGGATGCTGAATTTACCCCCTCAAATCTCTAATTTTAGCTTGTAAATTAGCAGTAAGAAACACTTTTTTTTATTACCCATTTCAATGTTTGTATTGCAGCTACATCACTTTTCTTTTCTTTTCACTGCTTCTTGCGTTGGGCTTGCACTTGCACATGTGAAGCCTTTCGTTGGTATTATATAATTGCACGTTAGATCACGATCTTCAAGGTCAACAGAAATGGATCGTTTCATCCTATTTTATTTTATTGAAATGTCGATTAGTCTATAGTACTAGCGTGGATATTGTGCAACCTCAGAAAACTGAAAGATGTTTGTTAACCAGGCCGCCCGTTGAAGATGCTCGCTGGCAAGATCCTGAAGAGGGTAACAGTTCAGAAGAGGATGTCGAGGAGGAGGAGGAGGAGGAGGAGGGATGCATACCTGACGAGGAAATTCTAGACGGTCCCAAAATTTATCCACCCGGGAGTGTACGTTGCAGTGATGGTTTGGGCTTCTCAATGAGTGGCCAAGACTGGGACTTGGAGTCAGTGGAGGAAACCCTGAAAGAAGGCCTGGAGACAGACGGTAAGACAGATGGGAGCACTGCAACTGTTGTGGCCAGCTTGACAGACAAGTGGGAGGAAGACGAAGCACAAGTGGAGAGGCGCCGGAACCGAAGGCGGAAACAGTCAGCCGAGGCTGCCTTGGAGCTTGACCGACATCGTTCAAACCAACATAGATAATTTTTTTCATCAACTCAGGGGACAGGATTGAGAGAGAATCCATCAGATTCTGAAATCCAATCACATATTTTTTGGAAAGGTAACAAAATCATCTTATGTCTCAACTAAATTCATTTTTTCAAAGGACCATACACAAAACCTTACCCTCCTTATCTATCCTAGCCTGAGTTTGTTTGCATCTGTAGCAATATGAATTTGTACACTGAGAGCCTTTGCGTGTCCACAAAATCAATCTAGCTAAGTCATGAAGCAGTGCACAGAATCTACTAGGTAGTCCCCCCTGGACGGGTTTTCCTGGAAGAAGTCTGAGACTTCTGTGGTCCTGCTTGTATTTTTGGTCCGACTTCTGTATCATACTAAAATTTGTTCTGCGAAGCACAGCGTTTGTAACTCTGATTTGACTCGAAATTCAAGAGAGTTTTCTGAGGAGTTTTCTGTGAACAGAACTAGGATATGACTACAGAGCTATTCAAGAAAACAATATTTATTACAGATTGAAAACCATTTCTGCATGCGAAGTGGAATCATTTCTGAATTGGAATCATTATTATTTGTATTTTTGAAACACGAAAACCTGTCTTATATACGTGGGAGCTTGCTGTTGTACAAGCTGTGAATTGATGTGATCTCAAGGTTTTTGATCCTGGGTACCGTAGTTTGAAGGGACTTCTTAGTGCTCAAAATCATTTATGAAACTCCTATCTAGGTTTCCAAAGTTTTGACAGTAGCTTTTCAAGTCTGGAGGCTGGCTTAGGTTGGCTTGAGCAGCACGGAGAAGACTGTTGTGACTTCCTCGCATCACGTATCACAGCAAGAGTATGTGTAAAGGCTGTTGTCCTTTCCTAGCTCCACCATATAGCGTGGACTTAAATAGTGTTTTTTTTTCACTTGCGACCAATTGTGACCAACATGGGTTTTGAGTAATTCATCAGGAACCATGAAATGAAAATGATGTGTCCGGACTTTTGGTCACAAAGTGTACATATGACGTGCCCTATTGTAGATATTTTCATTTTTATGAAATGAAAATGATGTGTCAGACTCTTGGTCACAAAGTGTATATATGACGTGTCCTATTGTAGATATTTTCATTTTTATGAAATGAAAATGATGTGTCGACTCTTGGTCACAAAGTGTATATATGACGTGTCCTATTGTAGATATGTGCAATGTTTTGTGATGTGACCCATTTCTGAAATTGATCCCTATAGATTTTTGCCTATAATATGTACAGCCTCTATTCGTAAGAGCCTAGTTTTGATTTTGGGTGCACCTAGTTCTATCACTTTGAAATACATAGTTTATTCATTATGTATCCAAAAAATATATGCTAAGAGAATCTGAAAATCCAGTTCACACTCCCTCCCTTGAATGGCCTCAAATATAATTTGTACATTGTATTTAATAGAAATCAAGTGATGGTGTTTTAATAAAAGACACAAAGACGTGACCAAAGCATGCAACTCTCTTGTAGTTTGGACTTAAAAGGTGTTCTTCACTCGTTACCACCAATCTAAACATGACAGATGTCACCATCCGTACAAAAGTCGATACGTCTCAGAAAATTCTTCATAATCCTTCCAACCAATCAAAAAGTGACACGGGAGAGTCTCTTGTGATGTGTGAACATGGATCGTTTTCTGAAATCAACCACATACGACTCTTCAATCATAGCAACCAATATCATAGTGACACGTAACATTCTAAATTTCCAGTCACTGAAAAAATGTCAGTTCAAAATCTGACACCTGTGTACGATTTTAGAATAGGAAATATGGTCAGTTGGTCACTTGTCACTCAAGTGTGGACTGAAATCAAGTTGTGGAACCTGTGGCCGTCCCCCCCCAAGAAAAAATTTAACCTTTAAAAATAAAAATTCAAAGAAGGATTTGGGTTGGTCAAAAAGGATGAATCAACCAACACTTATCTACACTGATTGAATAGGGATTTTAAGGGGACCAAAAAATTAACCTATGTTATTCAAAAATGAAAATCGAAGTTTTTTTTTGAAACTTCAACCATACAAAATTGAAGTAAAGTATTTTATTAGAGTGTGGAAAAAATTTCAGCCCATTTGACCATGCAGATTGAAAGATTATAACATTTGAAGTGAGAATAAAAAACTTTTTTCATTCCTGCGAAACAGGGTCAGCAGACTTCAGGCCCTCTTGGAGTAAAATTTTGCTCTACACAAAAAATGAGGATTTTGACCATTCATAAGTAAATGATGTTAGCTTCACTTGTGAAAAAAATTTAGAAGCAACTAAGATGTCTAGCTTACACTAATAAAATCACCCTGTAATGTAAAGAAGTTAAGTGAATTGGCAATACACTAGTCATTTTTTGACAATGAGGAATTTTTTATTAGAAATCCAAAAAGTAAGAAGTTTGAGACAAACATTTAGAATATGTGGAAAACTTTCAAGAATTTTGACTTCACAGATTGCAAGACAATAGGTCATCTTGATAAATCCTTTTTCTTTTTGTGAAACAAATGAAGGAAAATCAATTTTATTTGATTATAGGTTTTATTGCCAACATTTCAATATGGAAAGACGCTAAATCTATGGCACGAATTTGGCCATGCAGGGTGAATTTTGTGTTTTGCCAAGGTATTTGTAAAGAAAAGGACCCATATTTTGTACTGTGGTTAAAACACCCTACACGAAGGTCAGATTCAAACATAAATTAAGTATTTTTTGGAATGTCTAAATGTTTGGAATATTATAAATGAAGTGTTTGAAATGTTGTAGAAATTTTTCATCCATGTTGCCTAAATTTTTGAATATTTCTGAAAACCTACATCACGCCTCAAGCCCCACATAATAGGTTTCTCTAAACAAGAAAACCGAGGAGTTACTAAACACGAGATACCAAAATGCCAAAACACTAACACCAATAGTTCATTCCGAAGTGACCCTTGTATTGCCCTTGTATTGCCCCGAGTTTTATCCTTGCAAAAAACACTGAAATTATTTATTTGCCATATTTGATAAAATTTTCAATTTCTGAATTCATATTTGCAATCAGAGGCCCCGAATTAGTTAGAAGAAGTGAAGAAATACAAAATTTAAGCGGCACAAAATAGGGGGCAGTTTTTACATTTACCCTTTCACGGGGCAATACCGTACGTGCAGGGTAGTTTCGGCACTATCCTACCGAAATAGTTTAGTTTTAGCAATTCGACAATTCGGCAGGGAGACAAGATTTTTTTTGTTTTTGGCACTTCATGAGCACAACTCCTAATTTTGGATTGATTCTTTCTATTCATGCATAAATGTGTTGTTTTTTCTATTTTTTCTCAAAATGAATTATTTCAAACTTTTAGAAATAGTTGTAAATAATTTTCTAAATTTTGACATCTTCCAAATTTTCCCGAGTTATTTACGAAACTGACCTACACGTACGGTAGAGGGGTCATTCCTCCCTGGCGCCCTTGGGACAGGTTTAGCGTCCTGTCACTTCATTTGTGTTAAGAATTAAAAAATTAAGAAATTGAGTAAAAAATTAAAAAATTGAGTAAAAAATTATTGGCAGATGGGTCAACTGAGTTCTTCTTCTCCTTCTGGTCGGTCAAAGTCTTCTTTCGCAACCGCTCCATTCAAATCTGCCAGGTGTCATATCTGGAGATTCATCAACCAGACTGACTGTCAGCAGCGCACGAAGGAATCGATTGGGACTCAGTATTTTTTTTTATATTTTTTTTTTTGAAACAAATGAAACAGGGGGACTCAGTATTTGAAGAGTGTGAGATCCCTCACACTATTGGGATGGATGAACATTGGATGAATGTGGTCAGGGTGGATGGAAATAAAAGTGGATGAAGGTTGGATGAAAGGCAGTTGATTGTGGATTAAAATTTTGATGGCATTCACATTATTTGAGATATAGTAGAACCTCTCTTACTATATAGTATGGGGACTGTGCATTAAAAGAGGATTTGTGCATTTAAAGAGGTGATAAATGGCCATCTAACTACACTACTTTTTAGAAAAAGTGCTTGAAATTGGGCCACCTATTAACTACACTAAATAGGGATATTAAGGGGACCCATATTAATTAATCAACATCTCACACTATATAAGTATCTACCTTTGTTGTACATCAATAGTTATTGAAGTGTATAGGGACTGTACATCATGTTTCAAACATCTACAATTTTTGAAAATAAGTCCCTTTATTTTTTAGTCCCCTTAATACCCTTATTTAGTGTACATAATTAGGATGCATTAAGAGAAGTTGCACTAAGATAAGTTTTATTGTAATAGAATGTCATCAAATTTTTATTTGAAATAGTACAAGTCAAATGATATTGATATTACTTCTAAATTAAACCCTAAAGTTCTTTGATGTTTAGAAGCCAAAAAAATTTCAAAATACTTAAAACTTTAGAATGTATGATTTTATAGCCCTTCAAAAAGGTGAAGTTTCATATTTCAACATTTTTAGAAAAAATATGTATGACCTATAACTTGTGGGCTGTGTTTTGAGTGGATACTGAGGTTCTGCCTCACTATCCACTCAAAATAATTTTAAATTTACAAAATAATTTATAATTTATACATTGTGAAGTATCTATCACTATGAACATTTTCACATTGCTTTGTGAAAATTGTCATTGTTATAAATTTTTCTAGATAAAAATAGAAATAAATTAGCATATATAGAAAAAATAGTCCAATTAATTTGATATTAAGAAATACAAATAATAGTGGAGATTATCTTAAAAGAAATTCCATTAATTGTTTTATTTTTTACAACCAAAAGACTTTTGTAATGCCTTTCAAATCAAATTTCACTATTCATGCTAAATTTAGCCTGTTGTATAAGTGATATACAGGTGTTCTTTTCTTGCTTTACTGCAACATTGAAGGCCGAGATTTTGCTAACTTTTAATATTTTTACTTAATGTCTTTTGATATTGATTTTTTGTAAATTTTGATGGAAAAATCAAATAAATTTGATTTAAAGTAAAAATTGGAAATAAAATTATATCAATTGTAATATATATTAAAGGTTACAGTGAAAGCATAATTATGTGATTTAAATTTTAAAGTCATTTTAAAAGGAAAAAATACAAATGAAAACTATATAATATTTTGTAATTTGGATTTTTATACTTGGAGCTTGCAATTGCAATAATTATTTCATTTTTATTTTCATATTTAACTAAATCAAAACTTGTCAAACTTCATTTTCTTAATTCTAATCAAATTCCAAAATGGATGTTTTGGAAGTTACAATCCAGCTTGACCAAGGTGCATCCACTTTTGAATGCACTGACGTTTTAGAAGCTAAACAAAGCTTCACACATAGGTTAGAAAGATTAGCATCTAAAATTTCATGTGAAAATTCCAAATCATGAAGTCTAGACAACTTGCCCAAGTTTGCAAACAAAAACCCGGGCTCCTTAGTCTTTTAGTGGTTAAGGCACCTTGTAAATTAGTGTACAAGTAGTTCCGATATTAACCCCTAAAAGACCAAGGTGCATTTTTTGGCAATGTAACTTTTTTAGGCAAGTGCATGTGGGCAAAAATTTCCATATTTTGGGCCCAAATTTAAATACAAGGTGTGGACGAGGAGTATCTTTTATGTGGACAAATTTCAGGACATTTAAAAATACGAGTCAAAAGTTATGGTTCATTATGTTTGTTTTTCAACTCGGGCAATCCGGGCAGATCTGAAAATATCATTTTTTTCAAAAACAAAAATTTGAAATTAATTTTTTAGATTTATATAAACATAAAAAACTTTGAAAAATCATTCCATATTGATCAATGAGTCAAAAGTTATGAGGTGTTTTAATTTGCGGGCAATTTTGGATTCTCTACTCCAAAATAAACTTTGAAGTCCTTTATTGAACTCAATTTTCAATATTTTTCAAGAAGAAATAAAAATATTAGGTGAAGATTCTTTATTACAAAATTCCAACCATTGCGATTGGCAATTTTCAATTCCATAACTAAATTATTAACAATTTAGTATTTTGATTCATTCTCTACTTCTCTCTACTTACTATTTTTTCCTATATGTTGTACAATTCCAAATAATCTGAAAATTTTCAAGCATATATCCAACTTGCCTTGAAGAATGAATCCAAAGAGTTGCAACCATTTTGGACATTTTTTCATAAAATGTGATCTTGTGAAGTGCAGCTGCCGAGTTTTTTGCAAGGCCCCCAAAAGGCTCTTTGTTAATTCAAACACTTATATCTTGCAATCTACACGGTAAACAATTTTGACATTTTTCCCACATCTTTTTGAATTAGCATACTACAAGATCATATGGTTGGATGTGTCCAAAAGAATTTTTTAATTTTTTTTCCTTACTTGTCCTAAAAATGGCAGTTTTGGAGCGCTTTTGGTGAAAGCATAGTCAAAGAACTTTAGGGGTTGATGCAAGTTAGCTTTATCACTTTGAGGCACACTAATGAGTTTAATTGAGTAGCATTCTCATTTTTTTTTACCAAAGAAACATTGATAATGGTGTCAAAATACTCTCATATCCAAAAACATCCCTAACAATACTGCATCTAGTCTTTGACCATTTTTCACATCAACAAGCCCCCCGTCATCATGATTCATAACATTATATCTCTTATATTAAATGCAAATTGTGTCACGATTTCATTCATCACATTCTCATCAACACAATTTTCCACTCTCATTTGTCCTTCCATAAACCTAACAACTTCCAAAGATCTTGATGAAACCTTGCAATTTGGTAAAATCTTTTTGGCGTTGTTGCTTTGCAATATATATATATATCACATACAACATTGAATACAAATCAATATTAACCAATGCAATACCGAAAAAAAATTCTATGTATAATTATAAATTTTTGTACAAAAAATGGGTAGTAAACTTTACACATGAAATTTACATATCTCATTTGTTGGATGTTCATGTGATTATTTTACATTTGTAATGGTTAAAAAACACTCATAAAAATAGTAATTATATTTACAAACTAACCCCTAGACAATCTTGTATAAAAAATACTTCTTTTAAACATGAGAGCCTAGGTCTATTTTTGATACACTTATAATTATAATTTTGATAATTTATTGTTTATTCATACATGAAGAGGAATATGAGACACTGATTCTTTTTGGCAATAGGTTCCACAAAAACTAAGACAATTATGCATACTCTATAACACTATAAACTAGTAGGAAGCCCATCAAGTATATATGAAGGTCCTACATTGATGGAGAGAGTAGTAAAACAGATGCTGGAATAATCAAATGGCTAGAGAAGAGGGGGAGTTTCTTAAGAGCAAAATATATATCTTTATAGGCCAAACATGTCATCTTTATTCTTCTAAAAGATGAATAGTGGTATATTTCTGAAACATTACGGAGTAGAGAACTCAATACCACTTCTATAAGCCAAACCACAAACTAATGTATTATCATATGATACTTACCACAATACAATGTCACAAAGATTGCAAAGTTTATCTTATGTGCATTGGATTTAGAGCTTTCATATATCTTAGTAATTTATGGGTATGTATGTATGTGTCTCTCTTTCTATATAATAGTATACTAGAGCAATATTAGATTTTTGAACTTACTATATTTTTAAGTAGTGAAATAATTTGCAATCTTTGCTAAAACCATGAAGCTATTAATTTTCATAAATATATAGATAATGGATGAAAAGCCATTTAATATTCAAAATGTAAGTGCATCCATCCAAGAATTTAAGGATACAAACGGGCTTCTTCCCATTGTCCTTTGTTTTCTACATTATCCAAGTTGTTTTCGTCATCCTCAAATCCTTGACAACAATATTTAGAAGCTTTGTATATTTACAATTTTTGGAATTAGGAGGCATATTTTATATTGTTACAAGTGCATTAATTATGACCTTTTCAAAAAAATACTATTCTTATAATAGATTTCAATAAAATTTGTTCTAATAATTTGTATTCATATTTTTTGTATCAATGCCACCAGCAAATATGGTAGTCTATTGGCTAGCTCATTAGGCCGCCCAAACATCACATAAATGCAAATCCTCTTCAATGCATGACAATGAGATATATTTAGCCTTCACATTTCTTGATGTGAGAAACTATTTGTCTTACTAAACTATATGATTGGATCTTCAATAATGTTTTGGACACCGATGCTACTAATAAACAATGTTATTTATGATTCCATATACTTTTGTGATGAGAAAGTAGTGTCTTCAGATAAATTTAATCCTTTAGGCTACCAAAAGCCCATTTTGATCGTGCACTTTCTCTTCTATATTTATATTTTTTTATATTGATACAATCATTTCTAACTACATTATCATATTTAAGTACATTTTCATATCAAACTACACATTGCATATATTGAATTTTTTTAATCATTTTGGAGAAGTAGCAAGCTATTTCTTTAATATTGATGTGACATTGGAGTAAAATTTGAGTAATATTTGGCTGATATCTATATCAAAATTAGGTAATACCTAGGTAAAATTCGATTATTGGTCTTCAAATACAACAATAATCTAGTTGTTCAATTTTATTTTTTAAATCTTTCACTAAAAGTAGCCAACATCTTTTGCATGTAGCTAGTTCACAAAAAATAGTGCATAAAAAACCCAATGAATGCATATGATTGGAAACTTATATTATACCAATATTTAGTGTGTTTTTTATACACATTTTTTTGCCAATTGGCTACATCCAAAAGATTCTGACTATATTTTTGTAAAGGAAATTTTCATCTTGAGATCAAAACAACCATATTACTTTTGTATTTTAAGACCATTAGCCAAATTTTACCTACACAAAATAGTGAAATTAGGTTGCTCCACACTAATTTCTTGACAATCCACACTACATAAATATTCACTGCTCCTATTCAATTAAGCATGTAATCCAGAGCCATGTGTATGACATAGATTAGTGTACCAGTTCAAGGCCGGTTCACATAGTTGCATGTGCCTCCATGTGGACATGCATTGAGTCGTGAAGGAAATTTATCTTAGGTAAGGTAACCTAACTTGGAAGGCAACCTAATTTCACTATTTTGTGTAGGTGGCACCTAATTTTCATATTGATATCATCAAGTATCACCACCCCAGTATTGAAGAAAGAACTGGCTCCTTCTCCCAAAACAAAAAACAAAAAAACTGCTCGTACTACTGTACGTAATGCAACTTTTATGTATGTGACTGTATAGCATGACTTTATAAAGATTATAACATTATTATGAACATACAGGCACATTAATTCCCCAAGGCAATTTTTAATGAGTTTCTCTCTTAAAATGAACCCTGAGTGGCCTGGAAGCCATAAAAGCAACCCACATGCCCACGTGAAATGGTCACTTGGAAAAGGGTAAGCCGGCAAGTGGAGCCCACGTCAAACCCTTGTAGAAATCCTCTTGCAATGAAATTCCGTTTCATTTGTGTCCAAAAAAAAACAAAAAAAAACTTATAGAAATGAGAAAACTTTGACTGAAGATGATTGGTGTCGAGTGGATCCATCTTCTACACAAAATAGTGAAATTAGGTTGCCTTACCTCAAATAAATTACCTCGTGACTCAATGCATGTCCACATGGATGCGCATGCAACTCTTTGAACCGGGCTTTGAATTGGTGCACTAATCTAAGGTAGACAAGCCTATTACCACCCTGATTTGCAATCTGAATAAATTGGGGCCAATTCCAAGAAGGACATGTATTTTTCAGAGGTGTGCGCTTGTTTTACTAATCAAACCCAAGTGGAATTATAATTTTTCAATCAAAATTGTAATTTCTGTGAATTTTTGAAGTGTCAACCCTGAAATTACAAAACCACTTGTAGATTAGAGTCATAAACATCATACTAACAACCCATAACCACCCTTCCATGTATCTATTAGCACGTAAGTATGGACCAATGAAAATTTGACACATTAGTCTTTGTGATATCGATACTCTGATTTTGTCAAGAAAGTGAGTGGAATTGGATGAGTGTAGTGACAGAAATGGGGCCAAAAATAGGATGGCAGAAATAGGAAGCTGGCGGCTTTAGGCTGGTTTACCTTATGTCATGCACATGACTTTGGATAGAATGCATAATTGTACAGGAACGATGAATATTTACATAGTGTGAACTGCTGAGAAATTAGTGTGGGGCAACCTAATTTCACTATTTAATGTACAGTGCTTTCCTGCTATATGTTTATTAGTGTAGGCAAGTACCAAAGTGAAGGTGGGCTACTTCTGGTACTAAAGTTCTTACTGTACAGTACTGTAGGTTCCTGTAGTGTTTTTTTCCTTGACAGGTACTGTACACATAATAAGAAAGGCACACACCTATTATTTGGAGTCTGTCCTTGGACACCCTAGCAAGAAGCTAGTCAAGTCACCAAACTTGGCATCTTTGAATTCACATTGGGACTTAACAGGTAGTCGACTTTTAACTTTATAAGGACAATGGGTTTCTCTCTAAATTTAAAAAAATGAAATAAAAAATGGATTTCTCTCTCTTAACCAGAATCATCTTTTTTTTATATATAGTGTGAATCATCGACTTTGAAACAAATAAGGGTAAGAGTATTCTTTGGAGGTCAAACTCTTGTGCAAGACCTTCTTTTTTTGCACAAAATTCCAAGGATGGACAATTGCACTTTTGTCTTATATGGAAGGATTCTTTGTTATCCATCGGACACACTTAGTGTCTACAACAACGCTACAAGGTTACGACAACTTTTTCGTAAGCTGATTGCATTAAAGGAAAACTGCTATTTAAACTCCTTGCAACAATTTTCAGTACATTTTTGAAGGAAGATAAAATGGAATTGGCATCAAACCCCAAGTTACTTTATATTTTTGGGACCTTTGTGGAATTAGTTACGAATTTTTGAAGTTGAAACGCATTTGTCACTAAAAGTGAACCCCCTCTTGAAATGTATGCTATCAATATGTTGAAGAAAGAAAAATGAACCTTTATGTTTGTGGTCACTTTCAGAGGAGGGTTGCTATTATGTGAGCATAGAAGTGTGAGCCCATGAGCCAATAATACTACACAACTATGTTATAGGTGTATACTATAGAAACCGTCTATGATTATAGGGTATACATGTTACAAATACCCATATTATAGGTATATATGATACATACACCTTCTATAATGTGTGGTATTTATATTATAGATACTTATATTATAGGCTCAATGCTCACAAGCTCGCATTTTTGGGCTCACATACTAGCACCGTTGACTTTCAGAGCACCTTAAGTTAGAGCAAACTTCTATGTTGTATAGGAATCAATAAAAAAAATTGAGCTTTCAAGAGTCAAATTTTTCTTTGCACGATACTTCCACTTCTATACTTAGCTACATTTAACTCCAAAAGTTTGAAAGCCTTCTTTTCATCAAATAACAAAATCAAAATTGCCATTTTTTTTTGCAAAGAATTAAAAAGTTTTAAATTGTTTTTCCCATATATAATCGTAGGATTTTGCATTAGACTATTATAAAATGTGTAGAAGAAATTTCAAAAACTTTGACAACATAGATTGCAAGATATTTGCATTTGAAGTGAAGGCAATAAGTTTTTTGCACCTTGCTTGACTAGATTTTATGGCTTTGAATCTTCTTGACTTAAAAATTTTGCACTATTAAATTTGAATTTCCAATTATCTATGTTGAAGAATTGACTTGAAAAGGGGGGGGGGGGGCAGAAATCACATACTTGATTTTCGTTCTTAAAAAGTTCATTAAGTAGAAGTAGGTACGAAATAGAAAGAAAAAATAAATTGTTAATGAAATTCAAATACATCATTTCCAATGGTGAGATTGTTCTAGCAAGCAAAGTCAACTATAAGGAGCCTTTTATTTGAAAAATTGTAGAGATTGAATTCAAAATTGAATCCTATAAGGTTTTTCAAGATGATGCAATGATTGCCCATAGAACAAAAGTTCCATATGGAACTTTCACATCACTTATCCAAATGGAATGAATCAATGCTTCACATGTAGACAAAAATATTATAAAAAATAAGTGCAGCCACCTAATGTTTACTTGTGGATTGTAGACTTGATTACATTTATTATAGGCATTTGCTATTGTATCAAACTCATTGATTCCAAAATTATAAGATCTAAAAGTAACTCTCTACTAAACAAGTCCTACCATATTGTACCAAAGAGGTTTCATTAAGGTGCAAGGTTTCAATGAGAAGATGTTTGGTAGTCATCAGGGTTTAGCAAAAACAAGGGAATAAAAATTTGTGCAAATGAAATTGTGACCCAACTTGCAAATATAATAAGAGTTCATTGAATAATGAACAACTCTAACCTTTCTAAAAGCAAGCCTACAATGCCATCAAGAATCGTCTACTTCTATAAACAACATTGCTCAATTCCAACAAAAGCCTTGTATGGATTCAACCTAACATGGTCTAGAATAGAATCCACAAAATTCATAGTTGTCCAAATATAGTTTGTGTAGACTACGAAAATGATCTCACATGACAAAATTACATGATCAATTAGACCAAATGTGGATCTCTTCAAACTCATTTTTAAGGTCTAAATAGACAATCTTCCTTCTTTACTAATTCATCCTATTAATGAGGGTGAAAAATTAGTGTGACCTACAAAATTAAAGACACAACTTGTGCAAAATTTGTACAACTCAATATTACTTCAATCTACACTTGTCTAAGCGAAAATAGCAAACAGGCACTAATTCGATAAATCATTATAAGGCACTTATTCCCAACACCAAAGCAACTTTGAGGTAGAATCAATACGTAAAATTCTTTAAAAGCATTAAAGTTATTAATTTTGTTTTCTTAAATGTTGAATTTTCTAAATATGCATGAAATTGTAACGTTCAAATACATTGTGTACCCCAAACTATTTTTTGCTTTTTCGCTTTTATAAATTATATATGTCGTACATTCTGAATTTTCTATTTCTACCTATTTTTAAGATTGGTTTTGGAAACAATATTGGGAAATAAGGTAGAGGCACCAATTGCCAACCACACATAGTATCCAACTTGTAGGGTGCACTATTTCCAACCTTAGGTTCAAACTCAAATTTGGAATGTTTTTTTTGTCCTTTTTAACATTGAGACTAATAAGGTTATTACACATGTCCCAAAGTAATGAACAAGAAAATAGGAAGTAGGAAGTAGGAAGTAGTGAGCAGGAAAGTAATTCTTGAATGATCGGAATTAGAAGACACCTATTAGGTCAAGAGTACTTTTGGGCTCCCAAAATTCATAGTAATTTCAATTTTGGAAATAAAATTCTGAAAATTTTGCTATCCCCATATTTCCTATTGTCCTACATGAGAAAAATTTCCACCACCTCATATTGCGCACAAAAAATGCTTAAATGAACACCCAAAGCGGGATGAGGCCGAATAGAAGTGCTTTGAAGACAAATGGTGTTGGAATCACGTGTTTGCCGAGATGATTGACAAGTCATCTAGTTGGGCACTCTCCGACCCCCAAGTTGGTTTTGTGTTCCAGCCTCCTTAGATTTGAGCACCTTGACAGGCGGCCCCGCCTGCCAAGAGGCCGCTTCTTACTTTTTTTATGTAAGTTATACTAACGTGGGCGGGTTGGACCCTCCCGCCGCTTGCGGTTGGGTACTTGTTTCTCTTTTATTGCAGTAAAGGTTCCCCTTTATTTGTGTCAAAAAAAAATTGCTTAAATGATCGGTTGCTGGTGCCTCTACCCTATTGTCATGCCGTGTCCCAGAAACTAGCCGAGAGCCCAGTCCACAGTCAGACTTTTGTGTAGGAAAGTGAGCTGGCGGCAGCTGATTGGACCTCTTTCATTGACAAAATGATTAACATTGTATAACATATAGACAATACAAAAGATATTCTTATGTGAACCTGCAATGAATCAGTCCACCACTGGACTGTAGTAAACTTACTAGTATGACGGCCCTAAGTTATAGACTGAGTGCCCAGTTCTATAATCTACAGTACACAAAATAGTGAAATTAGGTTGCCCTACACTAATTTCTTCACATTCCACACTATAAAATATTCATGGCTACTGTACAGTGATGCACTCAATCCAGAGACATGTGTATGGTACAGATTAGTGCACCAGTTCAAGGTCCGGTTCAGAGAATTTACATGCGCTTCCATGTGGACAAGCATTGACTCATAAGATAATTTATGTGAGCTAAGGCAACCTAATTAGTAAGGCAACCTAATTTCACTATTTTGTGTATGCCATACCCAAGCATGTAATTAAGGTGGGTACCCCCCAAACCGCCACTTTCTGCCTAGTTACTACTTCCTCCGTTTGGAAATAGTGCATCCATTATGAGCACTATTGCTTTGTGAAATGGATACACTATTTCCAAACAAAGGGAGTATTATTATCTTGGTCCAATTTTATATTTTCTTGTTGGGAAGTGAAATGAGGTTTGAACGCACCAAAAAATGCAACATTTGGATACCGTATGCAAAAGTTACAAAGGATAAAAAATAAATTCGGTGGATGTTCTCAAATTGTTTTTTCAATGAATGTACATATTGATTTTAAAAATGTACATAGAGTGATGATGGCGGTTATAGACATGGTGCGATTTTGGGTGTACCCACCTTATTGTCTAGGGAGATTTGACTCTAATTTTTGTCCTAAATTTGTCGTACAATGGTTCTTGAGCAATTTTGTCCTCATTTACTATTGAAATTTCTATAGAGGTGAGATAGTGGAAGAGAATAGTGAGGATATTAAGCATTTAAATCCTGAAAATTATATTGTGGTTTTTGAGGTATTAGTCAATTGTGGTTTTTGAGGTACTAGTCAATTTTTTGAATGCAAAACCTTTTTATAAATCTAAGAATATAATTTTCATGCACAGACATGTGAGTATGCATTTATTTCTGATCCCTCAATGTTTGTAAAAAAACAATTTCTGTATTACTGAAGGATTTCTTAGCAATTTTTGTCAACTTGAAGGCCATATGGAGGGTCTATTGCCATTCAAGGGCCATGGCTTAAAATTCCATCTAGCCTGCAATAAAATTGTGGCTTTCATCCTATTTTTCAAAAATATTTCCTATTTTATATTATTCCAATACCAAATTTATTGTTTGAATTGTAGAACAATACTCCTTATGTTTTTAAGATTCAGGTAAATTTCTTTGTGTCTTACTTTTTTGTCAAAGCATTGTGGTAGTGCAAAATGTGCAAGACTTTTTTGAAGTGGACCTGAGTTCTGATTTTTAGGGTGGTAGTTTAGAATCTAGGACGCTATACTACACAAGAATCTTCAAAACTGAATTGCACATCTACAAATTTTCATGGAATTTTGAAATTGAAATATACACACAAAGTTAACATGCAATGAAGGAAAAAATATACCAAAAACTACACTAATTGAGAATTAGTTGTAAATTTTTTATGATTTTTTCTTGTTTATATAATTATTCACTATAAGTGCTAATAAAGTGAACCTCTTTTAATATTGTACAAAAAACAAAAGTTCCGACTACTTGAACTAGCCTTAGTATGATCCATTGATCACACAGATATAATCTTGTATTACATGCCGTGATTATAACCATTGCTAAAAATGACCATTCATTACCATTTGCAATATTTTGAAAATGCTCATATATATCTTCTTCATTTCATTTGAAAAACAAGCGTTATTGTAACTCTAAATATCCTATAAGTTAGTAATATATGTTTATTATTTTAAAATAAAAAATTCTTTTTGTGTTTGTAATTGCTATGTTTTCTTGTGTCACACTTTTAAAAAGACATAGATATCTAAAATTCATAATTTCTTCTGCTCATTTTCACAATCATTCTTACAAATATTTGTATTTTATCGTGTCTAAAACCAAAACAATGATAAAAAGTAAATTATATGGTAGAGCTTCAAGAGATTATTTTTTATTTAGTAATTATGATTCTGTGCATACACTTAAACACTAGCAAAATGGTGGTCTTTAGGCACCAAGCAATAGTATCAAAGTGTAATGTCCAAGGACCAAATTCGGCCTTGTGCACCATGCTCTAGTACTATTCTTTGGTGCCCAAAGACCACCCTTTCTACTAGTGAGACACTCTCCCCAATCTTTGACTACGTCTATATCTTAACAATTAGAGATGACAAGAATTTTTTTTAGTTGCACAATAGTTGAGAGAGATTGAAAAAATGATGTAAATCCCTAACCATAAGTTGGTTTTGCAATTTGACTTATTGGAAAGCTAGAAGAACTTTGCACTCTACATCAGCGTCTCAAAGAAAATACTTTCAAAATTTACATTCATAAAAAATTGTGCCTGAAAAATGCAATGACGTATTTCTACTGAAAGAATGCATTCGAGATTAATGACCTTTTTTTAGTAACCTACATTATCCTATGTGAAGGTCAGATTTGGCATAAATTAAGTTATTTAAAAATAAAAAAAGTGCCATGTGTCATCTTGTGATTGGTATGAGGTGACGTGAATCCTTGAGAATTTAATGTGGACATTCAATTTCAGCACTTGCGTGCCAAATCAAATCTTCATGTACGATATTCTTTTCTTAGTATTGTAGACAACTAACTGGCGCAAATGTTTGGTAGATCCTCAATAAGGGAGCCGACCCATTCCCGACAACCACCCCATTCTCGCTTTGTAGACTGTTTTTTTTCCGTTCAACAGGGGACTAACAGTCATTAATTAGGACACGGTTCCCTATGCAGTTGTGGCACATTATGATTGGCTACAAGACGATCAATATTGCAACCAACCCTTGGTGGATTCGCAACCAACCTTTGGTTGGAATTAAGGAGGCCTATTTAACGAGTATAGGTCAAATAGAATCTTTATAAAAAAAAATCATAATAATTGTATTTTGAGAAATAAAAATCTGAAAAATTATGGTAACCTTCCAAATTCAATTTTTACACACACAAAAACTCCTCCCTTGAAGAACCCTGCCCTACAGATATGCACAATTGCTTATTTGGTCGGAAATGGGTCGGCTCCCTTATTGACTCCAAATTTGACTCCGGTGGAAACATACCCGTCAACTACTATCAGTGGAGAATTATATTGTTCTGAAAATCAAAGTAGAATTTCAAAATGAAATTGCATCAGAAGTGGTATCAATGACCAAAAAATAATGAAAGCTGCAGAAAATATTTTAGCCACTTTCCCTGGCCAGAGCAGAAGGTTGAGCAAACGCTGTGGGAAGCATTGACGGACCGACGACGAAGCTATGCGAGCTGTACCCGGACAAGATCGACACCTTCCTCAGCCGTTTTGACAACACGTGGTTGCAAACCCCATTCTTTGGGTCGCGTTCTCAACTCACAATTAAGTATTAGATAACCAACGAGCCGCGGTAGCAGCGAGTAGGTTATCGGACATAATCGGTTGTTCACTTTTCAATCACAACCTTTGATCTTCATGATCCAAGGGTGTAGGAAGCAAGTTGAAAGGAGAGAAGGTTATGATTTACAACTTGTAATGGCAATGGTGATGGGTTGCCAATGGGATGGTGCCATGTGAGTGTTGAAAACTCAACAACCGGTTATGTGGAACTTCACCATCCCCAAGATGGGGGATTTCAGGTGACTGTGAGCTGGGCGGCTCTGGTAGACGCTGAGGTCTTCGCCTCTACCGTAGCTGCTAGGTCGCAGCTCCTCCTCCTTGTAGTTATTATTTGAAAAAAAGAGAAAAAGAAAAAAAGAAAAAATAGGGTTGTGAAAATTTTGATTCTACTCCTGTGAGTTTGCTGAGGTGTGGTCCTCTAGTTCTTTGTATTGTTTCCTCTTTCAATGGAAATGGTCCATGCGTTTCAAGAAAAAAAATAAAAAATCTGCAGAAAAAAAATAAAAAATCTGCAGAAAATAAAATAGCGGAAGAGATTTCCAGAACTGCCTTATGGGTACAACACGTAGCCATCTAGTTGGTATCCCTACTATAATTTATACAAAACTCCTCACAACTAAGCTTAACCCCTAAAAGACCAAACACCATTTTTTGGCAATATAATAATTTTGGGCAGCTTACTACGAATGCAAATTTTATTTTATTTTCTTTGAAATTTTCACACAAGATGTGCCCAAGGAGTAGCTTCAAGGCCTAACAATTGTCATAACTTTTGACTACATGAGTAAAAAGTTATTGCATGATATGTAATTTTCTGGGTTAAGCGGGTTGTCCGGGTAGCTCAAAAAAAATTTCTTTAAAAAACACTTTTTTGAAAAATAAAAATTTGAAATTGGTTTAAGAGATTTCTATATATTTGGAAAGGTTTGAATCATTCCATTTAGATTAACAAGTCAAAAGTAATGAGGAGTTTTAGTTTGAGGGTAGTTATGGAATCTCTACTCTAAAATAAATTTTGAAGTCCTTTATCTAACTCAACTTTCAAAATTTTGGAAAGAAAAAAAATATTGAAAACTTTCAATATTTTGGAAAAAGCACTGGGTGTAGATTGTCTATTACAACATTACAACTATTGGGATTGGCATTTTTCAATTCCATAATTGAATTCTTGACAATTTAGTATTTTGAGTCATTCTCTACCTCCTCCTAATTACTATTTTTTTCCTATATGTTGTACAATTACAAATAATCTGGAAATTTTCAAGCATGTATCCAACTTGCCTTGAAGAATGAATCCAAAGAGTAACCACCATTTTGGACATTTTTTCTCAAATGTGATCTTGTAAAGGGTAGCTGCCCGGATTTTTGCTCTGACAAAAAAGGGATTTTTGTCAAACGTTGTTATCTTACAATCCACACGGCGGAGAATTCTAAATTTTTTTCCACATCTTCTTAAACCAGTATAATACAAGATCCTACAGTTTCATGTGTTCAAAAATGTTTTTTTTTCTAAAATTTGGTACTTGTATTAGGAATAGCAATTTTAGAGTGGTTTGGGTGAAAACATAGTCAAAAACATTTAGGGGTTAAGTTATTGAAACCACGCACACCAATCTCTCAAGCTACTAAACAACTACAAAGATTTCATGTTTGAAAAAAAAGAAGTGCCACATGTCATCTTGTGAATGGTGTGAAGTGACATGGACCCTTGAGAATCTGACTTGAAAATTTCAATGTCTGACACATGGATGCTGAATCAGACCTTCATGTAGGATAAGCACATACAGCACCATAAAGTTTATGTGAGTCCCACAATGCCAAGTTGCCAACTGCGAATCACTTTGAATTCTCGCATCAAAAGAATGTTCTGGAAAGCCTGAATTCGCGTATGCTCACAAAGACCAGAATCAGATGCTCGACCGGACCTGAAGCCTTCGAAATCCGCTTCAAGCCAAAATCCGGGCAGAAAATCGTTTACAAGTCGTTGGACCATCCTATGTTAGATTGCTGCCGGCTTTGTGGCCGGATCGATGGAGAGATGCTGGGTCACAGGACTCATCCAAGAGCATGTCCTGATCTAAAGAGGAAGAAAAGTTAATCTTCGTGATTTTGTGTGACGAAATCAAAGTATTTTTTTGTCATATTGTTTTGTTTATATGTGTATGAAGCCAGAATTTTTTTGCTAGTTGTAGTAGAAAGGTAGTAGAAAGGAAGGAGGTCTTGAAAATCAAGCTACACAAAATTCCAAAACTTTGCTGCCTTTTGGACAACAATTGGACATCAAGTTAGGGCCCATACGGGATTCAATCTAATCTCCAAAACTTTGTTGTCTTTTAGATACCAATTGGACATCAAGTTAGGGCCCATATGGGAGTTGGGCACAAACTTCTAGTTATGTAGCTTTGGGGAAGGAATCTTTTTTCTACTAGAATTATGAGACACAACTTGATATATTTTCTTTAGTTTGTTTTGATTAGTTGTGTCCTTTGGATAGAGTCAATGGCATTGACTCTCTAGTTTTTGAACCCAATTTTCAAATCCTATCTACAACTATAGTCGTAAAGGTTTGATTGGAGACTAGGACATAGCTTCATGCTCATACCATTTCTTATTTTGTTTTGTTTTGTTTTTAATATATATGTGTTTGTAGTATAGGAATTGTGATCGTGAGGCTAGCATAGAGTAAGAGTTTTACATTGGAGGGTTGCTAATATATGAGCATAGGCAAGTGAGCTTATGAGCCTAGAATACTATACATCTATGTTATAGGTGTATATACTATAGAAACCGTCTATGATTTTAGGGTATGTATGTTACAAATACCCATATTATGGGTGTTTATGATATATACACCTTCTATAGTGTAGGATATCTATATTATAGATACCTACATTGTAGGCTGAATGCTTACAAACTCGTATTCTTGGGCTCACATACTAGCACCATTGTTTTACATTGAAGGTATAATTATTTTTTTTACATTAGAAAAGTTGTCACATTCTAAGTATATAATCAAACTATATTTCAAAAATTAAATCTTGATTGTTTTTTGTGTACATTTTGGTGTGGATCATTCTTTTGAAAAGTAGAATTTGGTGTCACTTAAAAATATAAGTCTATATGAAATTATCTTATAAGAGCTTTTGCAACAAAATCTCTTCATATGTATTTGAAAAGAACAAAGAACTTGATGGTAAACAAACAACTTATTTGAATTATCTTGGACCATAATCTTTAAAGGACCAAGGTGATTTCTCTATCAAAATCCACTTAAAACTGTCATTTCTATTGCAAAGAGAATTTTTTTATTCTTTTGCATATCCAACTGTAAGATTTTATATTTGACTAATATATGAATACGTAGAATAAATTTTAGAAACTTTGACCATGTAGATTGCAAGGTATATGCATTTAAAGTGAAGAAAACAAGTTTTTGGCACCTTGCTTGACTAGATGTTTTGGCTTTGAATCTTTTTAGTTCAAAATTTTTGCACTATTGATTTTGATTTTCTACATATTTCTATTAAGTAGTTGAGTTAAGAATCTACCAAAAAAAATTAGGAAAAAAAGCTCTAAATTTTCATGCATTATAAAATTGTTAAGTAGAGTTGGATTTAAGATTGAAGAGAAAATTAAATTGTTAATAGCTTTTAGATGGAATTGAACCACAATAATTACAATGGTGAGATTGTTTTAGCAAGAAAATATAACCCTACCTAACAATTTTTTTTGAAAATTGTAAAAATTGCATTCAAAATGAATTCTACAAGTCATTTTTCAAGAAGATGCTTAGCCATTGCCCGAAAAACTAAGATTGTCCATAACTTTTTCATTGTTAGTCCAAACTGAATGAAACAAAGCTTGACATGTAGACAAAAATATAATCTTTGAGAAAAAAATTTGAAAAAAACTATTTTGATCTTTTGTGATTTTTTTGGTGCTCCCCCCCGAACTCCATTTTTGCTTATTGTGCCATAAGTTTTGTTCCCGGGCATCAACTAAAATAAAAATAATATATTCACAAACTCTTGCAAAAATACATACTTCAAAAAATTCCAAAAAATATCAGTAAAAACTGAAACAGTAGGAACCTGCCCGGACCCAAATTGTCCTCCAAAGGGACAAATGGTCCTTTAGGGGATATATAATATAAGTGCATAATTTTTATGTGTTTATTTTTATATAATCTTTACTATTACTTCTTATTATTTGAAAACTTTCCAAGTTATATTCAACAATTTTTACATGGCATTGTTTTATACATAACAATCTTCATCTGGTCGGAAGACCATTACCTTAGAAAAATCCACATATAGACTTACTTCTTGCTATTAGAATGATGTAGAAAAAATGTTAAAAAGACAATGAAAGAATCAAATCGATAAATATAAACAAAATACTAATAGGAATCTAAATAGTAACTTTATTTATGGTCGAATTAAGATATCTTTGAGAATAATAAAGATTCCTTTAAGAGTTGAATAGTATCCTACTTATGAATGTTATTTTTACCATCATCATTGGAAAGGATGTAACAAGGCATAAAGCTAATTAAAGATCAATAATATAGTCCCTACACCCATACGGGCATTTTCATGTAAGAAAAATCCATTATCAAGTTTTGGTTCCATAGTCAATTTAAATCCTATTCTCAATTATTACATTTATTACAAAAATTAAATTTTCTAAGGTTGACAATTATAGTAGAAAGAGAAGTATTTGTCAAAGTGCATTGAATAAAGGAATTGAGATTTAGATCATCATCGGAATTGAGCAAACTCTCTATTACTTTGAATGCTATGTGTAGTGGGAATATTGTCATATCAACACCAAATTGGTTCTATATGGATCTTTGGAAGCATCTCTTGCAGTGTAACCCAAAGACATTCAGATTTGAATTATAAATTGAGTAAACTCTTTGTTACTTTGAATGATATGTGCTCGTGGTTATGTGTGATGGGAATATTATCACATCAATACCAAATTGGTCCTATATAGATCTTTGAAAACATACTTTAGCAATGTAGCCCAAAGACATCAAGATTTAGATCATGAATAGCACATACCCTCTCTTCATATACTTTGAATGCTATGTGTGAAAGGAATAATATCATATTAACACCCTCTATTAATGTACTTTGAATGTTGTGCGTGATAGGAATAATATCATACGAACACCCTCTATGAATGCACTTTGATTGGTATAATATATGTGATAGGAATCAACAATTCAACACCAAGCTGGTCCCATATGGATCTTTGAAATTATCTTTTGGTACTATAGCCCTCCAAACCTCTACTTTCTATTCGAGCACATGTCACAATTCTACTAAACTTAGGAAAAGATTTACCATTTGTAATGATGACCTCCACCATGCTACCATTGCTTCCGACACACGTTTCATTCTCAAGAGATACAAAATCTTTCTAACATAGTGTGTGTCTTTGGATAGAGACAAGAACAATGACCACTTTTACTCAAAAGCTCGCTAAGACTAGACCTAGTATCGAAGTGAAAGAACTAGATTTTTTCTCTCCAATTTAAGGTCCTTTCCTTTCTTTTTCTTTTTAAAAAATAAATAAAAACAAATAAAGTAAAATAAAACAAACAAAATAATAACAAAAACACACACAGATAAAGAGTGCTCCCATTGAAAACAGCATATTCTCCCTGATGTTTGAATTGACCATCCCTAGCTCTAGTCCTCCTCAGCAGCGCAATCCCACTGAAGCGGTTGCAAATCCAGCCCTCCCTTCCAACCGCCCGATCCACTTCCTAATCCCCCCCAAGATCACGACACGTCCCTTTGACGACGTCAGTTACTAGTCAGTGCGTGACGTCACTCAACTTACTAGTCAGGGTTCCTAGGTTAGTCAGCCGTAGTAGTCAGTAGCAGCAGTACCGTCTTCTTCGTCTTCTTCGGTTCTTCCCTTTCCTTACTGTAGTTTTTTTTCCTTAGTCGTTGCTTTGACCGAGACTCGGCTTTGGCCCTCGCCTTCCACCGCATCCTTGATCCTTCCATAGCCAAATTGGTGCCGACCTTCGCTACTACTTTTCCTATTCCGGGACCCACTTCCCTTTCTAGGTTTTTCTTTAGACGACCACGGCTGATCAGGAAGGTAATAGTAGTGGACCACGACTATTGTACTACTGAACAGCCCACAACCCTCGTGCTCTCTCTCTGCAGCTTCTTCTCCTTCTTCTTCTTTGACTGGACTGGACATAGCTGGACTGGACTGGGGAAGGCCAATTACAAAACCGGTACCCGCCTTCTGCGTTGTCCTCATTCCAACAACAAGCACCGAGTGGATCGGAACAGAGAGGGGAGAACAAGTAGTGCGTTAGTGGAAGAAGAATCGGCGCATTTGCTGCTGCTGCTGGGTCCGCGGCTGCACGAGGTTTTGTATTCGTTTGACTGCGGGGAGAAGCAGCTGGGGAATAAGAAGTGCAGAGACACCGCTTTTGGGGTGGGTTGTTTTCGGAGCTCTCTTGACGAGAGAGAGAGAGAGCGCAAGAAGTCGGTGCCAGATTAAGCTTTTGAGGATCGTTTTTTGGGGTTTTTTTGGATGGTGAGGTTTCCTTTCTTGTGAGGTCACGTAACGGATCAGAAGACGGCGTTTAACGAGTCTACTACGTCACAAAACGATTGTTTCTTGGAAACCCACTTGGAAGTATATTAGGACGACAACAAGCTTGCAAGGGTGAGGCTCTTGTTTCTTGAAAACGTACTTGGAAAGTGGCCGCCTTGTCAATATTTGAACGAGAGCGAGGGGTTATGTGGTGCTGGGGGCGACCGGAGCTTTACACTCGATTCTTCTTCCGGCAGGCGTAGTCATCCACAGGGAGCGAGCGATTGTGTGGCGATTTGTGTTTGTGAACGACGATGGGAAATTACATGTGCGTTAGTGGCAAGAACCAGCAAGTGCAAGATGAGTGGCAAGGGCCGCCAGCGAAAGTGATACGTCCTGATGGAGTCATCGAGGTGTTTCGAAAAACGGTAACGGCAGGGGAGCTCATGAAACAGTATCCCGACCACGCGGTGTGTCATTCCAGCGCCATGATATCGGCTCTCACGACGTCGTCGGCGTTTCCTGCGGACAAGGAGCTCGAGGGAGGACGCTTGTACTACATTCTTCCGGTTCACAAGTTCCAAGCGACACCAGCGATGGAGGGGAAGCCGCCCGTGCCCTCTCGGGGGCGTGGTAAGCTTACGGTGGAGATCACGTCCACCCCGGGATTTGCACAAGTGACAGTCAAGGGTCAAGCTGGCCCGAAGCTCTTTTATGATAAACATGGCGGTGTGCTGGTAAACGTAGATTCCGATGTGGAGGAGCCGATCATCAGCTACTCCACACCCGATCTCCGCTCCATGTATCTGTCCTCACGGCAACCGCAACCGAGTCTTGCTCGCTCCAATTCGTGGAAACCCAGGCTGGAGACGATCAATGAAGTCGGCGCTGCTTCCCGACGACATATCCAGAACTTCATGCGGGCTCGCAGTCTGCGCAAGAGCCAAGTGCACAACTACTGATGGAATGCCTTTCTTCTCCTTTGCAAACTGGAATGCTCTTCTTCTAATTTTGCAAGCTGGAATGCACCCGTTTGCAAGCTGGAATGCTCTTGTTCGCCTTTGCAAGCTGGACGGTCTTCTTCACCATCGCCTTCGGCTTCGATCGAGAGTGGCTTCTTTTTCGTGTATGTACATTCATAGCCACTTCGAGACCGTGCTGTAAGGACTTGGACATCATCGAGATTACCATGGATCCCAAACCATGACCTAACCCTTACCGTATCTTTTATTTTTATTCACTTCTTATAAGACGCATTGGAGTGATGGTTTAGGGTTAGCCTTCCTCCCAGCATTAGAATTACTGTCCCTTGACGGGAATATACGCACACGGCAGGGGGGTTAGGTCAGTGTTGGGATCTGCAGTAACTAGTTGTAGCAGCAGTAGTGGTAGTTGGAGCTGAGATTTAATTGCTTTCACCGGCGAGTGGACATAGCCGCAATGGGTGCTACTACTGAGGAGGAGTATCTGCAGCGGGAGCTTTGTCTACTTTGTTTCCTGATGTAACCAGCTTGGTCATCATCATCCCCTGTAATAGTGCAGATGACGGTGCTGGTTGCACCCGGAGATGTGAGATTAGGAACAATTTTGTAGCCTACTGAGAGGGGAATTTTAACACTGTAAACATGAGGTCACAGTATCTATGACATGAACTCCGATGTGATTCTCGTTTGAATCATCATCTCTGTTACCCAATTCATTCTCTCCTGTTCATTTCATTTCCTTGCATTGCCTCTTTGTTCCTCTTTGTGGGTTGTATGCCATGTTGTGTTGCATCACTTGTGTAGCTCTACACTATGCAAGATGGTTATTCAGAATGATGTCAAACAGGGTCACGGTATCGGAAGCCGCCACAAACGCCGTCCCCGGACTTGGAGATGAGCATAAGTTACATGGCAAGCACTCTGCTAAATGTGTCAAGACACGCTCTTCAGCGAGCTTTGGGAAGGGTAATATCCGTGTCCCCACCCTGACTCCCACTATTGTTCCTTTGAATCTTGCACATTCAAATTTGCACCTTTTTGTTGATGAAAAGGCTCTTCTATATCAAATGAAGACCATTATTAGGTCTTGGAGATGTCTGCGAGGAGAGTGTGGTGGGGTTAGGTTATGACTCCAAACCACCTGCTTTTCTTGTATTTCGCCCTTGCAATGAAATTCCGTTTCATTTGTTTAAAAAAAAACAAAAAAACCCACCTTCTTCCCTTCCTCCCATCACTGTGCCACGTGGCAATCCAAGTGATGGCACTCAGAGAGCGTAACTGATCCTCCCTCTAGTCATCAGCCAACAAGAGAGTGACAATTGCCTCAAAACTGGGACACGATCGGTTGCTTCCAACTTGGACTCGGCATTATTTTGCACTCTCTCGCGAATACCGGTACTCCTTTGCCTTGCTTGTAATTTCAAGCAGCTTTTCTGGAGCACTGTTTCTCATGTTTTCTCATTGTTCCATGTTTTGCTCTAACCTCCTCCTTTGCTACAAAATCCACATACTAAGAATCAGTCAAACTGGACTCTAAGCACAGATCGACTCTACGTGAATAAGAAAAAGGCGGGGATCATAACATTAACTTCAGCGTAAGTTCGTGCTTTTGCTTTGCTTTGCTTTGCTTTGCTTTCTCTGCAAATGCAGTAAGTGTGATGAGTAGGTTATGTTAGAGAGGCCAGGACCCCCACTGAAGCTGCCCTTGCTGCTTTTGTAGGTGCCGTAATCAAGTGCACGCTCCGCCTGAGCACCTGCAGACCCAGAAGTCCGTGCAGGGTTTTGTGGGTTCTGACCTCCAACAGAAAAATAATGCCATGAATCAGTAGCAGTCCTACACTACACTACAGTGACTACACTTACAGCCGAGCGGACGGACGGACTGACAGCAGGCTCAGGCCTCATGGAGGAGGGCACTCACTCAACCAGCCAGCCTAAGGGAGGAGGTCCATAAAGCGCTCACGTAAGAGCTGAAACTGAATTTTGGGGAGGTGAAAATTTTAGTAAATTTTCCTTCAAAGACAAAGGAATTTGGCATCCAACCCAAGTAGTTTCATGTTTTTTGGAGCTTTGTGGAATTAGTTATGAATTTTTGAAGTTCAAATTTTTGACGCTTCGGAGGGCTCTAAAATCGCCCACCTCCTCAAATGTTCACAGCTTGTACATTGCAAAAAGCAACATGTACAAGCAGTGAACATTGAGGAGGTGGGCAATTTTAGAGCCCGAACGGTTTAAGAACCTCCTCCCTTACCTACAAATGGAGTGCAATTATTCTAAAGATATTCCTCCGTTGGTTGGAGATGGAGATGGGGCTACAAATTTTGGAATATAGCCTAGAGCCAGATAGGTGGAGTGGATACTTGTGTTGAAAACGAGATGAAAAAGGGGGTACTGTAGTTGGATGAAAATTTTGGAAAAAAAAAAGATGGTAAGATTTTAGTTGGAACTAGGCATGTTTCGTCAACGTGGTGGTTTCTGCCACCTAAAAATGATTGAATGTTGTATGTGATTAACGACTTGGAGCTCTCATTTGTTGCATTTTCACTCCCATTTAAATCACAATAATAAACACTGATAAGTGAGACTTTGACACTCAATTAGAGCACAGTCTTCGAAAAGCTGTTGAACAAGTACAAGGAGGAGGTCTTGTACTCGGAACTATTCAAGCTGTTGCACTATTCAAGTCAAGCTCTTGCATTGTTTTGAAATTGACTTGAATAGTACAGTACAAAGAGTTCTTATCAATTGGAAGAGAAGCCAAAAAAAAGCACTCCCTCTCAGAGTCTTTTTGAATTATCACAAGAGCCCCCACTCACTCACCCCAAAGTGCACCACACCTAATTATAATAAAGAATTTGGGATCCGAACCCCATCTTTTTCATCTTCCCATATTGGCCTATTAAAAATTAGACTGATCTCAGGCAATGTCTTTGTGCCACTTTTTCCATTCCCCAATGTGCTCTCCAACTCATTCATTAAAAAGAGATATCTCCAACAGTCTTGTTGTACACTAAATAGTGCAATTGGGTTGCTTTGACAATTCGGTTGCCTTACCCAAGAGAAGTTACCTCATGTTATCACATGACTCATGGCTTGTCCAGATGGAGGCACAAGCCATTCTCTGATCCCAAGCCATGAATCAGTGTACCAACCCATGTAGCACACATGTTTCCCCACATCTTTGCATCCTTCTACAGTAACTTGGATATTGATATAGTGTAGAATGTTGAGATATTAATCTGGGGCAACCTAATTGCACTGTTCAGTGTACAACACTACAATTCACTACTACCACTACTGAAATACTCCGTACTCTTTGCAATGAAATTCAGTTTCATTTGTGTCAAATAAAATAAAATAAAATAAACTCCATACTAAATTACTCAAAATATCCGTGCCAGCTAGCTGCAGCTCATCATCATTTCCGTTCTTCGATCGAGAGTTTGACCAACTGTTTTGAGAGAAAAGAACACATTGATCGGCGGATCTGTCCACGACCATTTGACTGCCAACGGCTTTGCTTTCCAACCAAGCAATGGTTATCTTCTTCAGTAGTCTGTGTGTCTGTCCCAAGAAACAATCTCTATCGGCCTGCTTCTTCTTCTTCTTTTCTTTTTTTTTCTTTTTTTTTTGACACAAATATATTGGCCTGTTTCTGAAGTGGGTTCAGTTTGGGTTCAGCAAGTTCAGATAAGTTTTAAGTTTAGGGTCACTGTTGTTGACGTTGGACGGTGTTGAATGGATGTTGATCCGGCCAACTTGGGGAATACTTCAGCTGCGTCCCGTGACTCCTGAAATTGATGTTGAATGTTTGACTGAATTTTGGGTTTTGAATTGGAGCAGAGATAGGGTGGGTGCGAAGGTAATTACAATTGTAATTGTCTGTATGAGCATTTGAGCGTGGGTTTGATTAGTAGGGGATGTCAAAGTTGGAATTGGGAGGAAAAGGTTGAATTTTTGCCTAATGCACCATGTGGCTCATCCAGAGGGAAAAACTAGGAAATTACTTGTAGTAAGAAACTTTGATGCAAATGATGTTGGCGTGTGAACATGGAAATGCGAGCATATGAGCCTTAAGAACATGTACAAGTACACAAAATAGTGAAATTAGGTTGTCCCACACTAATTTTTTGAGAGTCCTCACTATATAAACATTCATAGCTACTGTATAATGATGCATTCAATCCAGAGCCATGTGTATGGCATAGATTAGTGCACCAATTCAAGCATTACAAAAAATTTCAGGCCTCAACAAAACTGCGAGTGCGTTATTTTCGGCAACTGCAGGGTGCAATTACGGAAAAAATAATAATAATAATAATAATAATTGAACTTTTTATTTTTTATTTTTTATTTTTTCAAAAAATAAAAACAAAAATATTTTCAAAATGACGTAGTGGCTGACGTGGTCAAAATGCGACCATGTCACATTTTTAATTTTCAAGTTTTTTTTTTCCCATTATATCATCACGGGGGGGGGGGGGGGGGGGGGGGGGGGAGGCAAGGCTTAGCAACCTTCTGGAGGCCTCATATTTTTTGTAATGGCCCAATTCAGAGAGTTGTATGTGCCTCCATGTGGACAAGCATTGAGTCACGTGGTAATTTGTCTGAAGTAAGGCAACCTAGTAAGGCAACCTAATTTCACTATTTTTGTAGATATCTTACAAGCATTGAAGGTGCTTGTAATATAAAGACTTACAATGTAGGTAACTATAACATAAATATCCTATAATCATGGAAGGTTTCTATATTATAAACACCTGCAACATGTCTTTTAGGCTCATGTGCTCATGATCCTAGACTCATGTAATAGCACCCTTCACTTTGATGCCCTTTACTGCGTCAAAAAAAATGAAGAAAAAACAAGGGAGATTCAAAAAGAGACCAACAAAAAGAGATTTACTAAAATTCTCAAAATTTTGTATGTCTCCTAACATTTAAGAAAGTCTAAGATGTTCACTATTCATGTAGTTTCCGTTGCTTATCATGCCAACATACTAACTATATGGGAGTTTTTAATACTTGGAAGTGTTGTCAATTCCAACAAAATTTGTTTATTTCCTAATGCAAATAGAATATATAGATAGGTCCAAGGATTGATTGCCCACTTTCCATCCAAAATTTGTAGATGTTTAAGTTTGAAATACAAGTGGTGATGCTTATTTATGGTAGTAAGGTAGAACAACCCAATGCCATCAATCACCGAATTCCGTCATCTATTTGACCCTTCCATTTGCGTCAACCACATATCCATTACTGAGAATCTTAGCAATCCTTTGGCATCATAACAATGCACTTGGGAAATGTGTTTGGGAGAGGAGACACGTCAAATGAACAGGTGGTTTAGCATGGGTTGACCAGTTTACTCCCAACAAACTTTGAAAAATCACAAAGAAATTCATTTTTTGTTGGAATGGCTTCATTTTACTTGCCAATGGCTTCTCTCAAACTTTTTCGAGTCTTTTAAAAATTGGTGTATTTACAAATAGCTTCTTCAAGGTACCTAGATAGCAAATCTGGCTGATCTACCTTGGATAAGGTAACTACACCTAATTTCAAATACTTTCTAAAATCGCACAATCAACTTTTTGCCCAAAATGTACTTCCACTATTCATAAGAGAGCCTACGGTTGATTGCCCTAAATCCTATTTTCAACACTTTGAAAATTCTTAGTTTATTCACACGGTGTCCAATAAATGCATTTTCATAGAATCTCACATCGCCTAACTTTTGTCTACGTACAAGATCCCACAAGAAGTTTTTCAATATAATAATGGGAACCATGCTAAATTGCTTATTTGTGCAATTTTACCTTAACACTGTGTTATGTCCTCTAAGCAAGTCTTTTTATTTGGCACTGTAAATGTATAATGAAATCCCTGCATGCCTTCCAAGCAAAGGTCAAATTTGGGAGGGAGCGAGACACAATGGTTGGAAATCTCTGAGAGATTCTTGAATCTGACGATATGTTGCCAAAAAAAAAAAAAAAAACTTGCTTCTAAGGCAGCCTAAGGTACGAGGTTCTAAAATGGAGCGGGTTCTAAAACCAATCAGGCTCTAGAGGTACATTTTTCACTTTTCAATGTACAAGTGGTGTGCATTTGAGGAGGTGGTCGGTTTTAGAGCCCACAAAAATGCACTTTTCTGCAACTTCAGAATTCATAACTAATTCTACAAAGCTTCAAAAAAACATGAAACAACTTGGGTTAGATGCTAGTTTCTCTTGCCTTTTAAGGAAAATTTACTGAAAAATATTTTAAGAAGTTTTACCTCCCCAAAATTCAGCTTCAGCTCTTAGATGAGCGATTTATGGACCTCCTACCTTACATCAAATTGGCGCAAATTTCACCTAAAATTTCAGCTCCAATTCCAGTTCAAATTTCAGCTCACATTTCCACAATTATGCCACTGCCAACTACTCCGTAAAAAAGTTTGCTTCCATTATTATTCCAGCAATAGAAATGAATGACGCACTAGGCTCAGCATGACTTGCTGACTTCATTTATTTTTATTTTTTACTTCTTATTTACACCACGATGCTGACTTCATTTATTTTTATTTTTTACTTTTTATTTACACCATGCTGACTTCATTTCAACATACACTTGGCCCTGATTGCTTTTTCAAAATGCTTTGGTACTTCGTCCGGCGGGCGGTGGGATCTCGGGGGCACACTTTCCAGCCCGATCATGAAACATGAGTCCGTCTTTGACTAGTCAACAGAATCCATTCACGGAACATCAATAAGCTCAATAAGCTGGTCCAGAAGTGATAGTACTGTTGTACGTAAGTTATTAGAAATTCTTTTTTTTTTTTTTTTTTTTTTTTTAACACATGGACAATTGGCAAGGCACTTTGAAATATCAAAAGATCAATGCCCTCATTGAATGATATTCAGGCCTCCAACTGACTAGCCAAGGCAGTTGAACGTGCACGGTCAAGTTGGCCGTATGGCAACCCCAAGGAGGAGAGGACCGTACGAAACACACCTCGTTTGGACACTTGGCAGATTCATGAAGGCTCGAGACGGAACTACTGTTGTACTTGTAAGGAAAAAGGTTTGGTGGGAAATAATTCTAAAGATCATAGATGCCAAACTTTGTTGTACGAGGAAAAGACGAATCTTGTGTAACAATGGTGTTTTGAGTATACTATAATATGACTATGACTATGATCCTTCTTTTTAGGAAGAAAATTATTTGGCAAAGATATGTTGATCTTGTCCTTCAGTTCCGATAATGGGAATGTTGTCTTGTCCTTTCAGTTCCGATAATGGGAAACATTGTTTGCGTACGTACGGGAATTGGTCCATGAGAAGATGTACATGAAGGGATTAATTTGTCCTATAAGTGAGTATATAAGACTAGTTTACCAAAGTTGCACTATTTTAAATTAGAACAAGTTGAAGTATTATTGTACTAAAATTTTGTAGTGACGTTAACCTTTTAAGGACAATGTGGGCCTAAAAGGTTCTGATAGATGACTTCATTGTTAACTATAGAAACAAGCCCTATTGATCCAATAATATGAATATTTTGGTGACTACCTTGGTCATAGGGGGCCGCATTGTTTGAGGGTTAATTGTATAGGTGACACAAATTTTTCAACCTCACTAATAGAACAAATTAACCTAGATAACTCCTAAGTGCCCAAGCCTTTCCAGGTGTGTTTTTCCTATAAAAGAGAGCATGGTCTTAAGTTATCCCCTAATGAAGCAAATTGTTTTTTTTTTCCAAAATCTAACTAGGTAGATGTTTAAAGAGCTTGCTTATTGGTATGCATACCAATTGTGAGCTTAAAATTGCACAAGAGTTGTGAGATTATAACAAGAGAGGTGTATGTATCATGCGACCTTTTTCTACAATGTTTTGAGAAATTTGCATATAAGAGTTTTTTAGAATTGGAGGTGATATGAACAACTAGAAAATGTGTTAGTACACAATAATGCACTTCCAAAAACCTTAAGTTCAAATGAAGAGCTATCAAACTCACTACACAATCCATCTTACAATTGTTGAAATGTAATTTTTTTGTTCTTATACTTGATAAGTAGATATTGCAAATAGATCCAAGTCAATACTTGCATTTTTAAATTTTCCAACGGTAAAAATTGTAAAAATACTTTCCACTTTCCGTTGGAACCATTTTCAAAGCAAATATATAAGTACAATTTTCTTGATCTCAAAATCAAGTAAAATTTGCAAGCCTTTATTCTTCCACTAATTATACATTGCCTTTGAAGACCTCTCAAAAATCAAATATTTTCCTTTTTTGGTTAAAAATAAAAGCTTTTAATAGCTAACCTTCAATATAGTCCATAAAATTTTTGTAAATGGTCAAAGGAATTGAATTGCCCACATACAAAGGAGCCAAGATTTTGGATTGACCATATGTGGTTGCTTAGGTAGTTAGAGGTTAACCTGTAAAGGCCTATTGTCCCTTCGGGGACAATGGGATTTCAGGCAGGTACCTATGGGTGGAATTTTTGTCCTGATTTTCTGAACCTTTTTTTCAAAGATAGTAAAACTACTAAGTTTCGTGGGAATATAATTTTTTTTCAATCGGTGCCCAAGAACAAAAGTTATGCCCAAATAAGCTCAAAACAGAGGGGAAGGGGGGGGGGGGGGGGGGGGGGGGGGGCGGAAGCAAATTTTTTTGCAAATTAAGAAAAAAAAAATTAACTTTTTTTTCTCATAGATTATGTTTTTGTCTATCTGGAGAGCTTTGATTCATTTCATTTCATTTGTTTATGACAAAGTTATGGACAATCTTGTTTTTTGGGCACTTAGAGCATCTTCTTGAAAAAATAAATTTGTAGGATTCATTTTTGAGTGCAATTTTTACAATTTTTCAAAAAATACGGTTCCACGTGGTTTAGTTTTTTTGCTAAAACAATCTCATCATTGGGATTAGTACTATTTAATTCTATATAAAAGATATTAATATTCTACATTTTTCTTCTATCTTGTACCTACTTCTAATCAACAATTTTTTAACCCCTAAAGTTCTGTGACTATGTTTTCACCAAAAACGCTTAAAGACTGCCATTTTTATTACATTCATCAAATTCTTGAAAAAAAATATTTTAATGTATATGTAATTGTAGGATCTTATACTAAAGTGGTTTGAAAATATGTGGTAAAGTTTTAGAAAAATGTATCGTGTGGATTGAAAGATACTTGCATTTGAATTGACAAAAATCCATTTTTTAGCTCTTTCCAAATGGTTAGATTTCATCTTACAAACTTTTTATACCAAATTTAGTAGATTCTACAACTTGTTGCTCTCCATAATATGTTGAAGGAATAAGTTAGAAATACATACAAAAAATCTCAAAACAAAAAATTTCTTATTCATATTTGAAAAAAATAGTAAGTAGAAAGAAGTAGAGTATAATGCAAAATACTAAATTGTTAACAATTTAGTAGTAGAATTGTAGAATTCCAATCTAAATGGTTGGAATGCTATAATAAACAATCTACATCCAATGGCTTTATTTTTTTTTCAAAAATATTGAAACTTGGGTGAAATAATGGACTTTAAAGTTTATTTTAGAGGAGAGATTCCATAACTGCCCGCAAATTAAAACTCTTCTTAATTTTCATTTCAACTATTGAAATGGAATGATTCAAAGATTTTTACATACATAGAAATCAAATAAACCTATTTCAAATTTTTGTTTTTTGAAAAAAATGTTCTTTTCTGATCTCCTTGGACTGTCCATTTACGAAAAAAAGTAACATATTAGGCCATAACTTTTGACTAATATTTCCAAATGTCATGAAACTTAGTGCACATGAAAGATATTCCTTGTGCCACCTTCTATTAAAATTTCAGCCTAAAGTATAGAAATCTCTAGTCACACGTTCCTGCCTAAAATTTCTACACAACCAAAAAACGCATGCGAGTCCTTTAGGGGTTAATGATGAAAATTAAGTTTTTTTTAATTTATTTTTTGCTAGACTCTCAATTCAATTCTCCACTATAAACATTTAAATCTCAAAACTCTGTAGTGCAGAAATTTAATGTTAAAAATGTTCAAAGTCAAAAAATCCAGTCCCATAAGATACCTTGCAATCTATGCAGTCAAAAATTCTGAAATTTTTCCCACACATTCTTATACTAGTTAGATGTAAGATCCTATGGTTAGATGTGTAAAAAAAATTCATATTTTTTTACTCTTTGCTATAGAAATGGCAGTTTTGAGTGTTTTTTTGCAGAAAAAAGGCCTTAGACCTTTAAGGATCAAACTAGTTGGAGGTCTTTTGTGGATCGTTGTCGTACGCGTAATCTAGGCGTAAGTATCCTTAATACAAAAATGTACTAAGATAACACGTAATATCGTCCCAGGGAATTTCCAGATTCTATGTAGCATATTCTAGCTATCCGGCTTTTCTATCTTTCTTTCTCCTCACCTACTCAATCTTTTTCCGGATCCTTTCACAATCCGGACCATAAACTATCTGGAATCCGGTTTACGTCTCTTCTTCCTATCCGGTTTTCAATACCTCTGTTTTACCTTCAGAGGGTCCACTAGTTGATCTTTTGAGGGGGGTAGGGACTTCACCACCTTTGTTTTCCTACAATTCTAACAAACACAAATAAAAACATCCAAGTACTCAAAAGTTGCGGCAAGACGAGAAGATCCGGATCCTCACAGCTTCCGGATGGTAACTCCGGACAGCAGGTCACTCAGGAATACTTCACTAACCCTTACTACAACGACAGATTTCAGAGTCAGGAATGAGTATGGGGGTGTGATCTTTCTAGAGGTTAGATGAATTCCAAGGTTGGCAGATCTTCCGGACAGGTGGGGGCTTCCTCGGGCGGGCGCTTACCTCCGCACGACTTGACAACCGGACTCGCTTCCCCGCTACTCTGAGATCCGGACTACTCTTGTGGTAATTTAAAGACACTGTGCGCAGCTCCTAAGTCAACAATCCAACAACATTACAATAGCCTACTCTCGACTCAAACCGTATTCTACTAAATCCGGATTCCTCCTCACCCGTCCTTTCCTTCCAACACTCAGACCGCAGGTCAACACAATCTGGATACACTGATAGAACGAAAATGCATACCCGAGGGCTCAGATTTCGAAAAGGGAATGAAATACAATTGAATATCAACTAGGAGGGAATGAGGGGCAACTAACTTGCCCGCCCTTAAAAACCCAAAACAAAGCCAAAGTCAACACCCTAAAAACGGAAAAAGGGGGGGGGGGAGGGGGCACCCCACAAACCAGGGCAACCTCACATACACACCAAGGAAATCCCGAATAAACCGGAAAGTCTTTATCCCTAAACTTCCGGAAACTGGGCCCACACTTGGAATCCGGTTTCGGCACAAAACTATCTAAATTTTAATCCACCTCTACAAGTAGTCCCCTTCTAACTACTTGGTCACCCAAGATTTCTTTGAACTCCCGGCTCCCTGTTTGGCTGTTAGCTTACCGGAACTCTTCGTTGGCGTCATCTTGGCGGCTCGAGGCGGATTCTGACGGGTCGCAGGAGACGTCTCCTCCTCCTCCGTATCTTCCTCAGACTCAGTAGCTGACTCAAACTCACCAGATTCGGAGTCTTCAATCTCCTGCTTCACTGGCTTCTTACCTTCCGGTTTCCGCTTCTCAGACTTCCGGAGTTTCAGTTGCTTCTCAGGTTCCACCATCTCGAGTTCTTCATCCGGATCCAAGATTTCGGCCTCCATTATTTCCGACCTCGTGTTCAGCCGGGTTTCCGGCCTGAGTTCCGGTCTCGCCTCTGGAGCCGGATCTCCTAAGTCAATCAATTGTGTACCTCGTGCTGATGACTGTTCCGACATATGAGGGAATCTCTCCGGGTGCTCTCTTGCCGGATTTATCGTCCCCATACCTTCTAAGAGATCTCTCCGGATCGGCAACCTCTGCCCAGTCTTTCCGGATCCCGTCGGAGACTGTGAGGAAGGACCAAAGGTACTTACTATGCCCCACTTCGGGATATGACTCGAGGAAGGCATCTTAGGCATCTTAAACAGAGATTTCAAACTTGGATCCTCTTGCGTTCCGGAAGTTCCAGCTCTGTGTTTGCTCGGGGACTCCATGAAGATATCCGGAAGCAGCCCAAAGTCGTCCTTGGCCACATCCAGATGATCCAGCAGCTGCCGCATCTCGTCCAAAACGATCTTCATCTTGGCCTCGTAATCAACCAGGACTTGCAGCACCTTGGATCCGGTAACAATGTCGTCGTTCTCGAGTTTCTTCATGTAAAGCGCGGACCGAATGATCTGGTGTTCCGGTTCTTCTACCAACACTTTCAAATCCCTAACTAGCTTTAGGGCATTTGTCTCCTTCTTCCTTGCTGAGAGTGACTGCCCCTCCGTCCAGTAGAACTTGTTCTTGTAGTGGTCTCGTTCCACCTTAAGCAGCTCGATTTGCTTGTCCTTCTCTTGGAGTAGTGCCGGATCGGGTCTCTTCCGGAGTTCGTTGAAGATCTGATCCGTCTCAACATTTAACTCGCTGGCAACACCCGTGATCACCCCTGCCATTTCAGCGTGCATCTTCCGGCACTGCACCATCCATTGGGTTCCGGCCTCATAGAAGTCGGATACATCGGAAGGTTCCGGCGATGGCTGGGTCAGGGATGGATTCGGTTCCGGTACGTCCATACTCGTTCTTCGTGAGTCCGAATTGGTTACCTTGTGTCGCCTCTTCTTCTCTAGCGGCTTTGGTTCCGGATCCTCCTCTTCTTCTTCTTCTTCTTCTTCTTCTTGTACTGCTTCTCCCGTCGGCTTCAACTCTTCCGTGAATCCGTACTTCAGGATCTGCATTCCGGTCTCATAGGCAACAAGTTCCGGCAGGGTCATGAAATCAAAATGATGATACATGTGGAACAAGTAAGTGCTAAGCGGACTCTGCTTGGCCTTGTTGATAGCCACCGCCATCTTCTTGACCTTCTGGTGGATTATGGTCGCCCAGTTCACGACCCGGCCTTCGAGTGCTCCAAAAATCGTATTCGCCACCGTAATCGTAACTCTGGTTGGCTTTTCCGAATAAACGATGGGAATCAAAAAGTTCAGTAACCGCCTATGGCGCTCATCGATACAGTCACTAACGGTGAAACCTTCTTTGTGGTGCGGTGGTTTCTTGAACTTTCCTTCATAAAACTTATCCGTCCGGGTCGCATTTCCGGATCCGGACTGTTTCAACCCGTAAGTTTCCGCCCACATCCGTTCCGTCCAAGAGGCCCACTGACCCCTTGACGTCGGCTCGAACTGGTTTGGCGTCCCCATAACTAACTCACGAAGAAAATCTTCACTCCTAACTGTCCAGGGGTGCCGGATGAACCCGATACACCCTAGTTTGAAGAGATCTTCCTCTAACTCTAAGCGTTCACCGGAGTCAGACGGAATGACTAGGTACAAGAGTTTGACAGAAGGAACAATCTTCTGTCCTTGCGTCGACGATTCCGCCATCTTCTTGACCTACTATCCGGTGCAATCGGCACCCTCCTTTCCTTCTCTTCCTATCCGGCCTAACTCACCACTCTTTCACTCTTCTAAGAGAAACGCGCTCCAAAACCTGCAAGCACACACACCTCCTCGAGCAGAAGAAAGAGGGAGAAAAATGAGAAGACCGTTCGCTTAAGTACCCGGCCAGTGACCGACACCCGTTAGTTTGGCCATTTAATGCGCCGCCATTGCAAACGGATCCCTAGTTTTCATAGGCCGGACCCCTAGTTCGTAGGTTGCCGGAATCCGGATCCCATTCCGGTTTCCGGATTCCGGTAAAAGTCCGTTTCTTACCTATTCTACAAGTATTTGTAAGTTGGAACTTCCTGACTACCTAGTTTCTACTAAATGTTCCGGTTTGCGGCTCCACTACTACAAATTTTTGAAAATATTTACGGAATTGATCCTAAACTAATCCGGATTTCTAAATATTGATATTGCGTGTTCCCACAATCGTTTCATCAGCTAAATCTAGAATCCAAAAGTGATTCCTTACATAGTGTGGAGCTAAAAAACCAAAAAAATTGTTATCAAAGACCTACGTTAAAAAATTTAGAAGCAATTCCATTTGAAATCCACAAAGCTTCTAAATTCATCTTCCACAATGCATCATAACAAAGCATTTTCTTGGTATAATGTAATATCTTAAATTTATGAATATTCTCTCATATATTTCATTAACATCTTCATGTACTTTTGTTACACTTGATTTGCAAAAAAAATCATTTGTCTACATTTCAGTTTTCATTTACGAGAGGAATTTCAAAGCTACATTGAAACCATTAGAAAGTAGTGTATTGTGGAAAAAATATTATGGTAAATTAATTTGCAATTACCCTTTAATTCGTGCTTCCAAATAGTAAGCGTACTGTGGAATGAATTCACCAATTAGCATCCAAATTATTTTTCTGCTCTTCTTGAAATTTTTGAATAATTCCTTCATGTTTTTTTTATTGGAGTTTGATGTTGAAGATCTATCACTATGTTTCTGGGTATAATATAAAGAGAAATTTTATTTATACAATAATGTTTCATACTACAGTATACTTCTAAATCTGAGATCTTCAATTTATAAAAGCATATTTGGTATTTGATATGAATTTTCTTTCCTTTTTTTCAAAAATTCATAGAAATTTGAATTTTCCACAAAAAAATCTAAAAAGTTATGAAATATATTAGAGATGTGATTTCAACTCTAAAAATAAAATAATAAAATTTCACCCGTAAATAGATGCAACATGGAGAATATAGAGTTGAAGATTTTGAGATTTGACTATATGGTCATGGGCTCCATCTTTTAAGGATTAACAAATTCAACTCGTGAATGTAGAATCAATCTTTACTCTAGTCAATGTTGGCGATTTTAATGCTTGCATTATATTTTGTATTTTTAAGCATTATTGCTTATATCTTTGTACATAATTATTATTTACCTTGGTTTCGTCAAATAAGTCCTAACAGTCATTTGTTAAAGATTTAAGAATTGCATTGGATGAATGAAAAGGTATTTGAACAAAATACTAGCATGAAGCACTCTCTTCATCATCCACAAGGATTTTCAATTTTTTAAGGGTTAACTTATCCAATTCTCATTGTTTTGACATTCAATCTCACAATTATTGGTATAATATGAGGCTTGTCTATGGGTAGGCTAGGGTTTACAGGAGTTGTGATTAATTATGAATTGGTAAGCTTACACAACTCCATGCATAGGTCCGTATGTGCTCTGCATACTTGTATTGAGTGCACTTGCAACTACAACCTATGTATAATATGAATCAATATGTTGAAAGTGAAAACAATATCAATGTTAACCTCTAAAGGGATTTCAATATATTTGGCCCTTAGGTATAGAAGGCATGTTTTAGGAGACAAAGTTGTATTTGAATGGGGTAAAAAGTTCAAAATGGTTGAATTTTTTTATGAACTAAAAAAACGTGGGCGTTTCTATTGTTTATAGTACAAGAATTTTACAATAGAGCGTTATCCAAAAATATTGTATGCTTAAAACAAGGAGAAATATTACAATTTCTCTTGTATCGTGACTTCACTAGGGTGTTGTTTGTGATAGGAAACCCCAAATCCAATGTCAATTTTTGAATGCATTGCCATGCAAGTCAAGAATGTTGTTGCAATAACAATTCATTGTCCACAAAAGTACAAAGACCAACCTTTGGACATAGGTACAGTGAACAAATTAAGCAATTGTATTGGTTTGTACCTTAGTTTGCCCAAAATTTCAAGTGCATCGATTTGTACTAAAGAATACTATAGTTTTCCATAATGTGCATGCACAACAATACAATGGATTATAAAATACACAAGAATCCTCTTTTGATTTTGTAAAAAAAATAGACAATTTGCAAAATCACCTTATGCAGATATTCATAGTTTATACATAATATAATGCCAATACGGTCATTTCACTCAAGCTTTTGATGTTTCTAAACTTTTTGAGGACTCCAGTGGTCCTCCAAACCCTTCTATTAGGTGTTAAGCACAGACTTGGTCCAGATTCTAGAGCAAGGTACAAATTCCTCAAGTTGCAGCTACTATTAAGGTAATTTGTTCTTTTTTGGTGGTCACTTTTTAGATTTGACATGTGAAAAAGAGGATTGGAAGGCTTTCTAATCACTTTCACAGTTTTTACACCCTCAAGATCAAATATTGTAATTTTTCAGTCCATAAGTGATATTGTTGTATTTTCTTTTCCCAAATGATCTCTAACAAGTCTAGTTATAATTTGTATGATTGCGCGTCAATTTCTTTTGAATAAACTTATCAAAATGTTGACTTTTTGATCAAGTTAGAGCAAATTTCAAAGAGGTTAAAAAAGGCCTTGGGAATTTAGGGAATTCAAAGTGAGGTAGTCTGTGTATAACCCCTAAACATACATACCAACACTCGTTTTGAACATATTTGTAATTACGAACTCCATATATGTTACCATATTTGTTGGTAATGTATGTTGGTAACGTACTCCATATTTATTACCATATTTATTGGTAATGTATGTCGGTAACATACTCCATATTTGTTACCATATTTGTTGGTAACGTACATTAATAGCGTACTCCATATTTGTTACTGTGTTTGTTGGTAACGTACTCCAAATTTGTTTACCCTTGACTGAATAGTTTGAAGCCAAGTTCGGCTGTGCCAGGGAGGACTGACCCCTGTATTGCCCCGTCCAAGGGTAAATGTAAAAACTGCCCTCTATTTTGTGCCGATTAAATTTTGCATTTCTTCACGTCTCCTGACTAATTCAAGGCCTTTGATTGCAAATATGAATTCAAAAATTGCAAATTTTATCAAATGTGGCAAATAAAGAATTTTAGTGTTTTCTGCAAGGGTAAAACTCGGGGCAATACAGGGGTTAGTTCTCCCTGGCCGTTCGGCTGGAATTGCCTACTCTATTATCAGCCACTTCCTACCAAGTTTACTTCTATTTAAGGTAAAAGACCCCATTGCGGTCAGAATTAGGAGTGTGCCTACATGCCATTACTGAAATTTATTCAAATTTTTTCCCACACAAAGATAATTGTGAGAGACAGTGAGGACATTTGAAATTATATTTTTTGGACTAAGTATGAATTAGTTCTGAATTTTTGAAGTGATCAGTCCATAGGGGTCTGTAGGCTACTTCATGACCAACTAAATTTGAATCCAATATGGTCATCTTCCTACCCAATGTAGTCACAACATTTTCAAACATGGAAGACCTAAAAAGTCAGTTTTTACAAAGAATTTTACACTGAAAAGTTGGAAGTACCTATTGAGGTCACTAATTACTCCATAACTACCATGTAAGGCATTGATTGTGGTCTAAAAAACCACAATGAGGTCATTAGGTGTCCATCATGGGTCATTTGACCGCAATGGGGTTATTTACCTTAGTCATGAAAGAGAGAGTTTGCTCATTATCTCTTCACTTCATTTGTCCGGCCTCACAGCTTGCCTGTTTTGTATTGTGGTTTTTTTTTAATGCAGTGGGTTCTGGCCATTTGTTCAAAAAAAAAAGAGAGTTTGAAGCAGATGTCATTCTAAAGCAGATTTTGACCTTTATTGATCAGGCTCAGTTGATCGTTTTTTTGCAGTGCCTGAATTCTGGGTTGAATGTTGGTACGCAAATTGAACCAATTCTGGAGCTTGCAATGTCAAACTTTTCCTTGGATTCAGCAGTTTGTAGGGATTCAAAGATGGACTCATTCACTCCTAGTTTGAATCAATCTCTCCTATTTGGATCTTGGGTTTTACAATGGGTGTTGCATTTTTTATTTTTTTTATCTAATTTTGTACACATGGTGCACAATTTTAAGGTGCAATGGCGGAGTCATTTTAGGCCAGAGGGTGCAGAGGAGGGTGCTGAGGAAGGTGCTGAGTAATTATTTAACTCTTAAAAGGACTTAGCCCCATGACTAAGGTAGTCTCCAAAGTTGCTCTGAATATTGGACTAATAGGTGCGTATTTTGTTTAGACTAAAGTGAACAATAAAGTCATCCATTGGCTACTTTTTGACCTTAGCATCGTTCAAGGGTTAAGGAACTCGGCTGCTCTAGGATTTTACATGTTGCATTCATCATTTCCAAGTTCTACTTGGTTGCAAGATACTAGGGTCTAAAGCATGTTTTTATTTGGAACAAGAAGAGCCCTTCATGCCTTTTATTTCACCATTCATAAATAATTAGAAGGAACTAGGTGCATAGGCAAAAATCCTCTCATAAGAGTGAAATATTATAGGGCCCCCTCCTAAAAAAATCATATGTATATATTGGTCTAATGTTTTTTGGAGGGAACGGTTGGATGTTGTTTTAGAAGGAAACAACCTACTAAAGCTCCCTCTAATATAAAAGAACTAGCTAGAATATGTACCACACATCAGCACGTAGTATTTCAAAATTAGAAGTGCTCCTATATACAATAAATTTTTGAAATAAATACACTTATAAGTTTTATCATGCACAAGATAGCTTAAAAGATGTCATGTACAAGCATTTTATAGTTAAAAGTGCTTTGTGCATAAGGCATAAAATGAAAAAAATGAGGTGATTTGTTTCAAGTATAGGATATATAATCAATTTTTTAATGAAACCAATTTTGTTTTTGTATCATACACCTTAAAAAATGTATTTATAATTGATTGATTTTATAATTTTAACCCCTACAGGGCTAAGGCCTTTTTCATAAAAAACACACTCAAAACTACCATTTTTACTACAAATTATAAACTTTTAAATTTTGTTTTATTGCATATATAATCACAAAATCTTGCATTAGACTTATAAGGGAACATTTGGAAAAAAATTCAAAAGCTTTTGACTTGGTAGATTGTTGATATTAGTGTTCAAATTGAAAAGTCTTCATTTTCTTGTATATTTCCAAATTAGGTTTGTAGACTTTGAATCCTCTTAACCCCTAAAGGACCAACATGCAATTTTTGGTTGCATAGAAATTTTGGGCAAGTACATGTGACTAGAGATTTCCATATTTTTGGCCCAAATTTTGATAAACGGTGGGGATAAGGAATATCTTTCATAAGCACTAAATTTCATGACATTTGGAATATAAGTATATTATTGCATGATATGTAGTTTGTTTTTCAAGTCGGTCAGTTTTGGCAGATTATAAAAAATAACTTTTTTCAAAAACAAAAATTGGAAATTGATTTTCTAGAGTTATATATGTGGAAAGCTTTGAATCATTCCATTTTTATCAATGAGAGAAGTTATGAGGATTTCTTGTTTGCACGCACTTATGGACTCTCTATTCTAAAATCAACTCTGAAGTCCTTTATCTTACTCAGTTTTCAATATTATTTGAAAAAAATAAAATCATAGGATGTAGATTGTTTATTACAACATTGCAACCATTGGCATTTTCCAATTCCATAATTAAATTCTTAACAATTAAGTATTTTGAATCATTCTCTACTACTCTCTATTTACTATTTTTTCCCTATATGTTGTACAATTCCTAATGATGTGAAAATTTTCAAGCATGTGGCCAACTTGTCTAGGAAAAAAAATCCAAAGAAGCACCACCATTTTGGAGATTTTTCAAAGAAAAGTGAGCTTGTGAAGTGCAGCTGCCCTATTTTTCGCAGGGCCAAAAAAATGATTTGAGTGAATTTGAATGCTTATATCTTGCATTCCATGCGGTGGAATTTCTGAAATTTTTACCCATGTTCTCAATTCAGCATAGTACAAGATTCTATAGTTACATATGTCAAAAGAAGTTTAAGAAAATAAATTTGGAACTTGTTCTAAAATGGCAGTCTTTGAGCATTTTTCAGTGAATCATAGTCAAGGAACTTTAGAGGTTAACTTAAAACTTAGTACTAAGGATTTTGTGGTAAAGATCATTTTGGTCAAAAATTGAATTGAAAATCTAATAAATAAATAGAAAGTTAATTTTCATTCTCTAATTTTTCATAGATACAAGTAAATACGCAATGGAAGGTAAAATTAAATTGTTAATAAATCTAAAATAGAAGGAGGACATGTCAATCTTAACAACAAGATTATATCAATCAAGCAATTTGTACCCCAAAGAGATTCTTTCTTTCAGATATTATGAAAATTGAGGTCGAAAACAAATCTTCTATGTTGTTTTTTTGGAAAAGATGCTAAATTGCCTATAAAACAAGAATCTCGATAACTCATTACTAGTTTAAATGGAAAGAACCAAAGCTTTCTAAGGAGTAATTACACATAAATACATTCTATGAAAAGTCAATTTTATAAAAAATAATTTTGAGCTTTTGGGACTTTTTTATTGCATGGGCTCAACTACATTTATTTTGGGTGGCATGACCTTTTTACTTGTGAAATAAATCAAATAAAAATTATAATTCCACAAAGATAATCTATTTTTTGTATATTAAAAAACATTTAAGAAATTTAGGCCAAAAATTGTGATTGTAGGTACTTGCCTAAACTCCTAAGAAGCTAATTCAAGGACAATGGTTTTTTTTAAAGGGTAGATGAATTATCTTCTTGACCATTTCAAAGCTTTAAATCCAATGAGGAATTGCAATTAGATGATCCATTTGTTCATATCCAATAATACAATATTGTATGTATTTCATTTGTTCTTTTCCTGCAAAAAAAATTTCAAATTGAAATTACAAAATATTGGTCTTCATAGCTACTTAATGTACTTTCATGTCTTGGAGAATTTCAAATTAATTGGATTTCTTTGTTATATATTCAACTTGATAGACAATATAGGTCTCATATAATTAAAAATATGTATAGAATTTGAACATAATACAATAGATAAATTGAATTTAGAATTGAAGTTTGACCATATGGCACTAAAACTGGTCATTTGGGAGTTATCTACCATGCTATAATGTCCAACATGGGATTAACTTACACGAATTTATTCACTTATTGTGTGCAACATTAATTTATCCAAGTTATATTATTTTAATTTTGGATGTGCTGAATTGTTGTATTGTACAAATGTCCACTAACAGATTATTAGTATTAATGTTTCTTATGTTGCAATCCTTCATTTTAGCAACCTAATCCAATTCAAGTCTTATCTTCAACATGTACCACAAATAAAATGCAACACTCATTTTTCATCCATATAATTTGAATACATTTCTATTTATTAATTAATTTTGTTTTTGTTGACCATTCATAGGATTTGAAAATTAATATGAGAATTATCTCAACATATATTATTTAAGAGCCATGTGAATAGACTATGATTTAAAAAATATTTTATTACAAGTGAATACAAAATTAATCTTAGGTTCTCATATTTAGAAGGTGTACATTTTAGTAGAGAGTTGATTTGCATAAAGTAGTCTCAATTAGGTGGATGTATATCTAATATGTCTTATATGTCTAGTAACAACAATAAGATACATGTACTTGATTTGTCTTGTTGATTTGTCCTTTTAGTTTGCCAATTAACATCATCTATAAAATCAATGTCACAAAAAAATTTATATTTTGAAATTGTTACTATATAGTAATATTTTAGCTTATAAGGTAAACAAACCCATTTGGTCAGATGACCCATAGTGGACACCTAATGACCCCATGACAGTTTTTTTGGCCACAATCAATGTCTAACCTGACACCAATGGAGTGATTAGTGACCTCATTAGGAACACTTGCTTTTTCAGTGTAAATCATTGCAAGAAGTCACTTTTCATGGCCTTCTACATTAGAAATTATTGTAACCACTTTAGGTGATTAAGAAGAGCATAATGGGTACAATTTTTGTTGGTTATGGAGTAGACTACTAATTCTTTTGGACATATTACTTCAAAATTCTGTAACAAATTCATACTTTGTTTGAAAAATACAATTTCTATTGCTCTCACTATTTCTCACACTTGTCTTTTGTGGGAAAAAATTTGAAAACTTTCAACAATGGCATGATGGTAGACTCCAGAGTTTGACCACAATGGGTTCGTTTACCTTACTATTTTACAAAATAGTGTGACTTTGGTGAATTAGTGTAGTGGTCATTGACAAATTATGGTTTTTGAGTCCAAAGATGTCCATGGGACATCATCAAGGGCATTTCATGTGAAAAATTCAATTCATTCATCATCTAAGTTTGGAACAAGTTTCAAGGTGACTTGTTGACAAATTTCAATTGCGTTAATCCTTAACCCTTTAAGGACCGTGGTCGATTTGGGGGGCAAGCGTAGTTTTTGCAAACATTTATGAAAAAGTGTTGTTTCATGCCCTCTTCAATGATGTAATTCTAGGTCAGATTGTATAAATTGGTTCTGTGGGTTAGATCCTTCAAACAAACAAAAAATGAAAGTGATCCAATGGTTCACATCCTTGTAATTACTCTTTGAAGATTGATGTGTCATAAACACCTTTTGGCACTAGTTCTAATTAAGGTTTGCTACAATTGGACATAAATTTGACTATATGGTTTGAAAATCGACCCAAAACCTTTTGGCTAATTCCTTCGCACACACACATATATATATATATATATATATATATATATATATATATATATATATATATATATATATATATATATATATATATATATATATATATATATATATATATATATATATATATATATATATATATATATATATATATATATATTGTTGTCTTTTACATGAAATATGCATTTTTCTTTGAAAACTCCAATATGAAAGGTTAGGCCATTTCAAATTTAAACAAGTACAACTCATTCAATTTTGCATGCATGGAATTGGCTCTGTTAGGAGTGTATAAAGACATTCTAATTGTGTTCTTCTCTGAGTTTTTTGAAATTAGATGTTCTATGAATAGGAGACAAAAAGTCATAAAATCGACCAAAAAGTGGTCGACCAGTCTTTAAAGGATTTAAGGACATTTCATGTTTGGGCTTGGTCAAACTTCATTAAATTCTACATTAAAACATACATTTGGTGAGAAAACTCATGTTGCTTCCCAAGATTGGTAGAATAATAAATTACAGTAATATTCCCACATCATCTTGAATTTTTTACAAAATTCAGCTTTTTCTTCATTCTATATTTATTTTTGTACATTACGCATATTTGACCACACATTGTTACTCCATGTGGCCATCAAGAGTTGATTTTGAAAACTAATTGATAAAAAATCTGAGGGGGGCACACGTCACTCCTCAAATATTAGTGGTCAACTTTTTTTCATAAAAAAACTAAATTAATGTTCCCAAAATTCCCCCCAATTTTCACATTTGCAAGATTCTAAAAAGAAGAGTGAAAATTTTATTTACAAAAAAATTCACAATTGATTCAAAATTGTAATGTTTCTAGGTTCACAAGTCTAAGTTGTTGGTCACATCACCGTCACCATAAACAACAAGATTGTATAGTACAATAGCCCATATATCGTACATACTCTCGGGAAAATCAACTCTGTATACTTCCACGTCCCGACTGCCATCGATATCGATGACTTCATTTGGGTGTGGCTCTGGGACCCTTGCAATGTCCCTTGCAAGAACATATAAAATCATGCTCAAGTCACCTTCTCCTGATAAAATGAATTAAGTTCAATGCAAAGGCATTGAAAATCTACAAGGCAAGAATTTGAATTTGTATGTTTAATTAAAAAAGAGTTTGGATGACTTCATCTGATAACACTGGGACACATCATACATTTTGAGAGCACTACACTAACCTTAGTATACTCCATCTTTCCATTGGCCTAAACCAAAAATTAGAGGGAAAAAAATGTCCAAATTTCAACATTGACCAACAAGATTGTGGGTTGTTTTCAAGCTATGGTGTGGTAAAAATGCTATCACGAAGTGACAATTTTTTTCAATTTATCAACTTCTATGATTTTTGGACTTTTGCTCCCATTCAAATTATTAAACAAAATAAACTTTAAATGGCTATATACATATCTTCTTGAGATAAAAATTGTAGCTTCCTCTAAGGTTTTATTCTTCATCATCCCATTACATTTTTGGCATATTACACTCCATTAGAAACAACAAATATATTCTATAATTTGGTCAAGGGGCACATTTTTGTGCACACTTAAAATGATCTTTGCCTTTGTCTTTCATGTAATACCTCATTATTCCAATGTACGTGTGCAAACTAGTACCACGGAGTACTACTATCAGGATACCATTTTTCAATGGAACAAAGATCAAATACACATTATTTTTCAATGAATGCTTTCATTTTTTGGAGAAGGTCAATGGAAATATTAAATTTGCCAACAACAATATTCACACTGACATCTATGACTTTGTGCTCAATTAGATCTCCCTTTCCTTGATCAGGACAAAACCTTTTAAAAGCTTTTGGAGACTTTTTATTATTATTAGAGTCTAAGTTTTTTATCTTTTGCAACATCTTGGGAAACAACCTTGAGTCTTTGAAACATGGGAGTTGGCATTTCCCAGCCCTGTTGACCCATGATATCAAACTCTGAATTCAACAAGAATACTAAGGATCTAGCAACAAAATTTTTTAAATAGCATTAGTAGGAGGCTATTAGTCATTCATACAAATTGAACATTCAAATACAAATACAAACATGTGACATCAATCTAAAACAACAACCACACAACCACTTATGAAACATAATTGTACTTTATACTTTGCCAAATTGTAGCAAATTGTAGTACTTATAATATCATTCACTTGTGGGAAGAGGTCCTTCTAAGAATACAAGTCCTAAAGAGCCAATGACAAATGAACCACAAAATTGAATTCAAAACTTGTTGTGGCATTCTAGGCGAAAATATTGCACGTTTTCTTTTACAACATTGCAACACATCTATGCAGTTTTACAAAGTTATGTTTGCTAGATTTTCAAGTAGAATGTACACATTCATAATAAATGTAGGTTTTGTCAATGCAAAACCTCCTAAAGAAAAGCATACACTAATGGGAGATAGGAGCTCAAACTCCAAGCCCCATGACTCACTACAAACATATTAGGTTGGGTATGAAAATAGTGGATGGTGAACACTTCACGGTCTAAATTCACCATTTATGTATGGGCAAATGCTACAAACACGCTTACTCTCTTGATTAAGGTTCAATACTGTTGAAGAATCCTTTGTTCTTTATTAAGTCCAGAAAAAGAAGATACAAATACGCCTCATGGAATTCAAAACCAAATTTCAATGAATGCACATGTGATTTACTTCTTCAATGTTGAGACCCTCTAGTTTGAGGCCTCCAAATGCCTCCAAGGAAGAAACAAATATGCCTCATAATCTAAAATTCTTGCATCAGAAACACACTTGCTCAGTTTGTACTCTAGTGCCGAAATTTGAATTTAAAATTTGATGAACACAATGACTGTCAACAATCCAAATAGCCGGTCAGTGTAGGAGACAGTGCACATACTCTTGCTTTATTCTCTTTACACTCTTGCTTTCTTTTGTGCATTTGTATGAAAATAAGTAACACATAACTACCATGTTTTTGAAATTTATTGACTATGGACTAAAAGGGAAGAGGCTATCATAAGGAAGTTTGAGTAGGAGCTTGCAAGTCAAGGTTACAAGTACAAGTCTTTTTTGCATAGATGTTGAATTCAATTTCTGGATTCTGATGTAGATCCAAAAAGTGCATGTTTCCAAGTCATTACCACAATCTTAGCACCATGACAATGCACTTGGGGAAAAGTGATGTCAACGTGTGGTTTAGCATGGATCTACCCACACTTTACCAATTTAACTTAGAAAAATCACAGAAAATTCATTTCTTGTCAAAATGCCAAGATTCTACTTGCAAATAGTTTCTCTCAAACTTTTCAATCTCTGGGAAATACATGAGTTGACAAATAGCTTCTCCAAGGTACCTAATAGCAGATCTGGGTGGTCATAGGCTGATCTACCTTACATTAACATTGTAGCTGCTCAGTCTGCATGACACTAAACTAATTCCAGTCTTACAAATTTAATTTGTTGTCGAGAGAAAATTGAGAAGCATCTAAAGTGTATGCTGCAAATTGTAGACAATCTTATTTGCTCTCGACACTAGACATGAGAAAGCAAAGTCTAGCATTTACTTGGGAGGCAAAAGAGAAAGGGATGGTGCCTACAGCATGGTTTACCAAAACTGACATAAGCTGCAAAGTCACAAATCTAAATTAACAGAAGAATGAGCCAGCAGCTAAAAAATTGACATAGGAAGGTAAAGGTAAGCCTTCTGCAGAATCTATTAGCAATCAAGACATGAATGACGGTCCATATAGTGTACAGATTGACAGAATAATCTAAGAATCCTGTCCAGAGTAGATCCACAACCTATGAGTACAAAGCCAACATCCATTCATAAGAATAAAGATATGTGCCTTCCGCTGCACCACTGAATCAATAGTTGTAACTAGATGGACTCACCCCGTGTATTTGGAACTGGTCAAAAGCTGAAGGACTGGACTAGAAACTGAAAACAAAGGTCTAGACACTCTACAAAGCAGAAGAGAATAGAGTGCAGCACACTCTGTGCCTACCTGCTGGACGTTACATGGTTCCAGCCTGATAGAGAATATCAGCAAGAAAGCCAAATTCATATGCCACCCCATTAATGTCCACATCACCATCCTGATCAGGCTATTACGTGCTGAGAAGCTCAGCAAAAAGCTCATGAGGTTACGGAGCTCCAACACAAAATGGATGACGCACAACTCCAGCGACGCGCTACACTCCAATTGGGGCGCACATTATCACATAAAAAGTGATCTTGAGGTCATGAGGCCAACCTCAGTGTTCTGTCACCCCAACTTGCTGAGCAAATTGGCAAAGAGTTCTTCTGGCATCAGAAAGAAAACCAGTTGGTTGTCACCATACTCACACGAGTGTTCTCCTTCCACGGGTATTGGTGTAAGTTGGAACCTGCACTTCACAAGATGTCATGACGTTGAAGAACATCCTAAAGCGTAGTCACGGTGTTAGCCATTTGTGGTCCGTACGTATTGTACTGTTTTCCAGTAGAGCCCAGGTCCCTCAACTAAAAGATGCTCACTCCCACAAGATGCTCTACAACTCAGATGGAACACCCCGAGAGAAAGTTGCCTAGACCATTTGTTAAAAACCAGCAGGTATATTGTTGTGCCATCGAATGTTTCCAAATGCCTGAATCTCGGAACACAACAGAATGTTAGAAGGGGGCTTCGTAAGGCTCATCCCAGACTTCTGCACTGCCGTTGGACGCATCTTCTCCGTCTTCCTCCATTGAAAGCCGAATGTACTCCATGTGTGCAAACCGATCCCACTCTGTCAGTGATGGCTCCTCCCTCTCCTGCTCACAGAATCAATGGATACACAAGACAATTGAAGAATCAACAGAGGTTCATAACTTGCAATAAACTCAGAGTCAAACCTAATATGCTACCCAGAAAACAAGGATTTTATAATATCTAATTAAAAGTGTTGATAATATGGATAATGGACCTAATAACTCTCTCTACACTGCAGTGCTGTACTGAAAAGATGTGAATATAAAAATTGACAATCCAACAAGACTATCATGATCGCCCACGATATAAGACCTGCCTTTAGTGTGAAGCAGTACCTGACGGATAAGGAAAGGATCACGAGTCTCAAATGCTACGAATTTGTTGAGATTGAAGAGAATATTGAAAAAGTTCCCAGATAATTTGCATCGCTTCAAGTCACGAAGTGTCAATATTCCCTCTTTCTGCAACCAGAGGAAAGAACAGAATTCAGAAACAGTGTCATGTCAAGTAGACATTCAAGGCATAATTAGTACACAACAATGCAGTGCGTCCGAGAGCGATGGACTACACGTAGGGCTTCAAGCTCAAAAACGTACCGCAGGCCCTATCATGTCAGCCATTTGGCAAACGATATCCTCAAATAGAACAGGCTCCTGAGCCATACATTCCATCCGATGCAGTTGCTCCTCGTAAAAATACTGCATCTCATTTGGTGTAATCACACCATCACAATCCAGGTCCACGCACTTGAACCTGCAACAGGTAACCACAAAAATCCATGAGCGTAATTCCTTCATCTTCAGTCTCTTACTCATCAATATTCTGACACTAGGGGAAACATAGTCTGATGCACCTAGGAAATGCAGCCAGATGCCTGGTCTTGCCTGGTCTTCAAGTGATCCTAATCTGTTCATACATTTTCAATTACCACGGAAAACAATCTGCATGCGAATAACTGAAATCATTAAGCAATGGTCATGATTTCGGAACCCATGATAAGGTACACACCAGTACTCTAAGCTTGGTTCTGAAGACTTATCCTCTTCTGAGAGAATGAACCACACAAAGTCCTCATAACCCATCTTTCCGTCTGCTTTGCTGGTGAACTTTCTTGGAATCTGCCATCCACAGTAAATCAGCGCAAAAAGTTTGAATGAACCAGAGGTGGTTTTCACAGAGCATTGCAGGATAACTATAATCATGGTCTACAGTCCAAAATCCCTAATACATTAAAAGCAAAGAAAGGAGGTCATCCTTGCTTGTAATGATCATGCCACATGCAAAGCTCAGAGATTGATATGCACCTGAGAAAAGATACGCTCAACAATTCGGTACGTGAGAGCATGGTTTCCATATCGAAGGAGATCGTCCTTGTCTATTAAAAAGTCATGATCTGAATCCAGCTCCCAGAACTTGCAGTATATGACGTAAAAATGCTCATATGAAAAATACCTGCACGAAATATTCATAATATTGTCCAGTCTACATGCACATATTATTGAAACGGCATCTAGTGGTACCATGCTGAACTCTCCCAAGATCATGCAATATGCATCAAGTCAAAGAGATGGATAACAGATTTCACAAATGACAAATAGATCATATAAAAAAACCCATGCAGGAGCAAAAGCTGCAGTCTCTGTTTCAAAGGTACAAATCAAGATCTGAAGATTAAAAAATGTTAAATCATTCTGAAATGCTTACCGCAACACTTTGTTGATGTCTTCCTCTTCATCCACTTGTTGCAGGGCAGCAATTAAGTTACTTCGTTTTAATTCTCTAAGTTGGAGTCGACCATTCCCGGCTTTATTTACATGGTAGAATATTCTGTAGATCACAGTTTCCGCTGTCCGACACCATAGCATTTCATACAAGTGTCAGAACACGATGTACAAGCTAAAACTAACCATACCGAAGCTGAGAAGTTATCATTGAATCCTCTCTTAGACCAGTTCTTAGATCATGTCAGGATGAATACTCCAAAAAGATTCCAGTTTAGAATGCTAATATGCAGGTTCTGTGAGAAAGGCATACCATATCTGTCTTGAAACTCCGGGGTATCATGAAGAAACTCCAAACCTCGATGTGTCAATAGCAATTCTCTTAAGATGGGCCTAAAGTCCTCCTGCACACAACGTAGATACACATTTCATGCCTGTTTACAATAATAAATATAGACCAAACGCATAACTCCAACTATTAACTGGAGATAGATGCTGAAGGTTGGGTGTCAAATAGGGTGTCAAATAAAGATCAGAATGTAGGCTACGCATTAGGAACAACGAGGTGAAAATTCGGACTCTGAAGAACCGAACCTGTCTCAGGAAATTCTTGTCTGGTTGCTTCAACACGGTAAAAATGCGAGTGGCAGTGTCCATAGCCAGCATGTTTTGGTCCACCCAATATTCAACGAACTTTTCCCTGCGAGGGCATAAACGTATAAATTAGAAGGTTCACTGAAGACGTTACAGAAAAGGACGGGATAGTTCAAGAATATCGAGAAAGAACTCGTAGTCAAGTAAAATAGCAGCTCCACAATGCTATCGTGTCTCCTTTTACTGGACTGCGTGTATATTATGACAAATCCGAACAGGTTTGAAATAAGACGGTGACGAAATAGTTCCAGACCTTGTAACCAAGCCCGAATTGCTGACATCGATCCTCTTGAATAAACAACTGGAAAAGAAGGACGGCAGTTTGCAGACCTCCTTGGTAACAGTTGTAAAAGCTGCACAAGGTCAACAACAGAAAGACTGTCAAAACCCTGCATCTAACGAGTTCTCATTAAGAACAGATAACCATAAAGTAGTCATGGAGATAAACCAGCAAACCAGTTGGAACTTCCAAAACTTGAACACAGATAAAGCGACCACCACTCAGCACTTCAAATACATGGCTAATCGAGCAACTAGACTGACCTGGCGCAGGAAGACCCTCTGGATGGGCTGCAAATATCCGATCGATCCTAGACAAGCATGATTCAGTCGTATCTTTCGAAGGAGGAGGACCATTTGGAAAATAGAACTGCACTCAAAAATAACGAATTGTGAGTCCTTTCGATCTTCGACAACAACAGATAATAATCAGCAGTTTTGAAAAAGTCAATTAATTAAGATTATGTATCACACTACATAAGAAATGACTATGTTGAACGAATGCACAAGGACGGAAGCTTTGGCATCACCTGGGGAATGATTTCTCGGACAGGTTCGCTAGTTTTCTTAAGCGGAGAGTCTCGCATCACGTGGCCAGGCCCCGCACGTCTGCTGAAAGGAGACCTCGGGGACATTGGGGAGCCAGAGCTTCGAGGAGACAAGGGTGGAGTGCTCCCTGCACCTCCAGCAGTGAGATGAGCTGGCAAAAGAGATGACCCAGCACTGAGAGGTCCAGCTCCAGATTTGGCTTCTTCCAAGAGACTCATAACCTGCAGAGAGGAAGGCACGACTTCATGAATGAGTAAAACCTGAGAATACAGTCCAATGCAAGCGAATCTCGTGGATTCAGACCTTAAGCGTCTCTACAGTAAGCAGGTTGACCGCCGATTGGGCATATCAAACCATCAGAGCATTTCTATTTCTAGCGCTAAATTCCTGTCAAAAGACATACCGTACACTATAAAGAGCTTAAATATCATGAAGAAGGCATAGAATAACGTTACTCACTGCGAAATATTTGCATATGTACAGTGTAATGGGATTAAAAAAACAGTAGTGAGATGCTAAAACACGACCGCACGAATATGTAAGACCGGCACACACGACCAAAAGCCAGCATAAGAATTACTTCTCAGAACTGAGGAAGATGAGGAACATCACAAGAAACAGAGCCTCCGATCAAATTCCATGGGTCGAATGGAATTCTCGAAGGATACACAAAACAGACGCCTTAAGTCTTTGCACCAAGAGCCGTGTTAATTTTCAGTCTCAAGAATTGAAAAAGACTTCGGGGCAAGATATGAAAGAGTGTCAAATAATAATCCTGCTCTATTAATGAAAAAAATAATCTCCGTCCAGACGATGCCTGCAGGAGGGTGTCGTGAACAGGACGGACAGCAAAACCAGAAGCTCTCGACTACAATTTTTCTCTCGAGAAAAAGATACTATAACTACTAGGAACCTGATTCCGTGTCCTACATTGACCTCTGCTACCAACACCAATTCATCAAATCCTACACTTGTTTGGACTTGGGGGTGTAAGCATGACTTGCCTACAAGACTACCACCACTAATTTTTGAACAGAAATAGGATTGTCTACTGTCACGTATAGTGGTCTGCATCCTCCCACTTTTGAAATTGCATAAGAAATTCATACCTAGAGATGAAAAAAAATTAACACAACAGATTTCGCTCTCGTACCCTAAGTGACTGATCCACAGCTCCACAGTGATCTCCCAAAACTCACACTCTCAGATGTGTTTAAAATCGTTAAAGTGACGCAAACAGTATCCTCTATCTGAAATCGCATTCTCACAACAAAAGAACGAAATAAAAACAAGAACGCTCCTAAGAAATTCGAAAACTCCGCACATCGCAAGAACACAGCAATGCCACGTATTGCAACCCCTTCCCCTACCAAAAAGACAATTTCTACACAATGCAGGCCACAACCATCGGGGATGCAAACCTAACACATCAAATACACTACTTCATCCCCATCAAGATACGCCCTAATAAACCAACCAATCAACTCCTTCTCCATTAGACCATAATCCAAACCCTAATCCCCTCCCGTCCCCTGAACGCAACTCCTCCCCTCCCTCCCCAAGATTCAAAACCCAGCACTAAAAACATCATTTCTAGCGAACCCACCCGCTGTTGCGTCTCGGGAAGCGAAATCCATTGCGCGAAAAGCTCCTCCAGGTGCAGCTTGCAGAGCGCGCCGGGCTTGCTGGGGAAGGCGGAGGAGGACGACGACGGCGAAGGCGACAGCGACGGTGAGGACGGGCCGAAGTCGGAAGGGAGCTGCAGGAGGTCGGGGTCCAGTACGCCCACCATGTCCAATGTGGCCATGGTCGGGGGCTCCATGGTTTGGAGGGGTGTTAACGGAGTTGTTGGTGTCGTTGCAGAAGCGCCCAGCAGCATGGTTTCTGATTCCGAATGTGGGATTCTGAATAGGAGAAAAGGGATCGGGGAGAAAGGGAATCAAGGGAGAAGGGGGAAGGCTACATCTGCGACGACGAGGAAGCCGGAATTGCGGAAGGTCGGGGGAGAGGGAGATGAAGTGTGTGGGTCTGCGGGAGAGACGCCTGACGAACCCGAGGTGGGGAAGATAGACGACGATAGAACTGTCGTCCCGGAAGAGTAGATGGATGAATGAATAAATGGGTGAATGCCTAGACGGATGGACAGAATTGGCCGAGGGTTCGTTTTGTGGATGAAACAGTTATTCATCCAGATGGATGAGATTAGTTGGGTGAAACTGTTGTTCGGGTTGGATTGGATTTTGTAATGACGATGCGACTGCTGCGTTCTGTTGGACGGATGAATTGCGTCGGTGGCTCTGTGGATGAATGTGGATTCTGTCGGTTGGACGAATCTGCTGACTAGTAGAACTAAGTCTATCCTCTTGGCTTATGGTATGACTCTTGAGTGAAGTAGAATAGGATGAAGAATGTTTGTGAGGGAATTATTTATCCTAGGATGTATAGAGTCTAAGGGAATTTTTGAGAATACATTCTTCATTAGTATAAAGATCATGCACAAAATTTCACGATGAGGTGAGGCAAGTTAATCATGTAAAGATGCTATAGACCTAAAAAGTTTGATGCGACAACTTCATTGTTATCCCGAGATGGACGAGGTGAGGCAAGTCAACTCCTGTAAGGACGCTACGGACCTAAAAGTCCAATGGGCAACTTCAATTTTATCTCTAAAAGGACACTACAGGCACCTCTATGCAAGACAAAAATTCTCATCTTTAGAATTTGGTGTGAAAAGGAAAGGTCTTGTACATTAGTTTGACCTCCAATGAGTGGTGTTCATTTTCCCTAAGCAATTGATACACAAAAATACCAAAAGAGCTCATTTCATGGATAGTGACAAGCTTGTCTTTTGGGAGTTCATTATAAAAACAAAGAATGCACCTGGTGGCTTAATAATTAGAGTATTCTAGTGACTACCTTGGTCACAAGGATTTGTGTCCTTTTAGAGTTAAAAAGCAACTTAAAGTGACTTAAAGTGGATGAAATAAGAGATGATTGCCACATGCTATTAAACCCCTAGGTATTCCAAAAGTAATATATTGGATAGCAACAATAGAGTTAATCATAAAGTGTATGCAATGCAAGACCAAGAGCCGGAGTTTGGAGATAAGTACCATGTTTCTTTTGTTTACAAACATAGGACGAACTTTACAATTAACTCTAACGAAGGGTTTGCAAGCTTTCCAAACAACTTCTCATTCATCCAAATAACACTTGAATCTTTCAAAGTCACCATTCATTTTATGACCAATTTGTAACCAATTTGATGAATGAGGTAAATAATGCATTTGATCAAATGTATAAGCATGTGCAAAAATTCAAAAATGGATTCAGACAATGAAGGGTTAAGAGAGTAAACGCTAACAATCACTCAACTGCAAACTTCTATTAAGAATGGAGTCAACACAGTGTCACGATGGAGAAAAGTGATACACAAGTAGCAGAGGAGAAACTGAACAGTGGAAGAAAATTTCTGTATTCGACACCAACGAAACTGCGTTACAAAAGCGGACCCAATTTGAACAGATCCATATTAATGATCCAAAACTACAGTACGTTACTGCAATGCACGCACCCCCATCACCAAAAGCAAGACAACATATACACAAATTATAAACGGTCAAAGAAGCTCTCAGTGAAAAAAATATCCTCAAAACATGTACAAGGACCAAAAAAAATCAGTCTCTTCGAGCCATGTGGCTGCTGGACGTAGTTCTCGTGGACACAAGCACCGACGAGACATTCCCCAAAGCCGAGGCCGCGGACTCCACATGCTGTAACAAAAATTCATAAATCTTGCGCTTCAAGCGCTCCTTGGTGTCTGCCAGTTTGGGGTCCATGGCATCCTCCCGCACCTGATCCAGCCAATCATTCACATGCTTCAATTGTGATAACATGGATGCGATCTGGCTATTATCAGCCCTGCTCACCAATTTCCCCATCTCTCCACCCTGAACGGACCCATTATTATTATTATTATTAGTTCCATTACCACCACCACCACCACTTCCAGTCACTCGAAACCCATTGTCAAGAGCTCCTTCCATGAACTGCAAGAACCACTTCTGCGATTCCACATGCACTTGTTTCCCCAGCTCCGCAATTTCATGGAGCTTCTTCGCATTCTGGAGTCCGCTGGCATCGGACAGAGCTCCTGCTGCAGCTTCTAGCAAATCCGGAGAGGACTCTTGAGGGGGCTCGGGTTTGGACTCCTTTGAGCCGGAGAGTTTGGACAAGAGGCCACCACTACGTAATGAAACGATTTTGCTGCTGGAAGAGCGCTTCACTGGAGACGCGGTGGCAGCAGACTTGGCAGGAGAGAGGTAGCTGAGTGCCTTCTCCAGCTTCTTCTTCGGAGTAGACTCGGGCGTGGCACACGACAAGGCCGGTCGAGAAGCCAGGGTGGTGCGAGCGAACAGAACAGAAGGAGGAGCGGACGAGGCGAGCTTCAGACCTGCACCGAGAGGGGGCTCCAGCATGACCATGAGGGGCGGTTGTGCTGGAACTTGGCGCAGGGATGTGCTTATTCTGGCTGCCACTTGCCGGTCTTGCTTGGTTTGCAGGGAGAATTGAGTCAGGTCTGATGCGAGCGCTGTGTGGATCCAGGTCGTGGAGGCTTGCTGCCTGTCTGCTGTTGCAGTTTGGGCCTCTTTGGCTTCGTCTAGATGTGGAAACCCGCCCGCCCGGCATGTGGCTAGCGCTTCTGCTACTGATACAGCTTGGGAAAGGATGCGGTGGAGGCTCAAAAACTGCTCCACCGTGGCTTGGGGGGAGTCGATCCTTGCTGTGGTGCAGATCTCAGCGAACATGCTGCAAACAGGCAGCAGGGGTTCCAACTAGATTAAAGATACTTAAATATGCTAGTACTTTTAGAGAGAGGGTACTGAAACTGTTAGGGCACTGATCCTATCTCCTGCAACTCATATTCATATAAACATAGTTGGACTTCAAATTAGCAAGTAGTGTAAGCCTGACTCAGCTAAATATCTGGGGTCACTGCTCTTGAAGGAAAACGGGGTTGTCTACGGTCCCTTCAATAGTGATATACAACCTCTCATTTTGGATGATTATAAAAGATATTCAATCATTGAGTAAGAAAAAATTAGTCTGAAGAGAGTTTGGCTGTGATAGTTCCGAAAGTGATGTCTTTAATCAGCTCTATACTGAGCTCCCAATGCATATTCCTACATATTGGTTAAAATGACGGAAAAGGGTCTCCTCTACATTACATCTACAGTGAGTTCAATTCAAATACATGCGGAAGCATTAGCTATACCTTAAGCTTCGAAGCACACACTCTGCCGCTGAGGCCTCCTGGAGTGCTTCAGCAGCAGCTGCTGAAGCCACATCCCGCGTCTGTAAGACGTCCTGCAACCACCAAAACAAAAGAACACCGACATAGAAAACCTCCGATCAGTTTCAGAAATTTGCAGACATGAGGGTTTTGAACCCCAATTCCAATCTTTCCAGAATAAGAAATCAAACAACAGAGAATCAAGCAGTCTCATAAATACCTTTCCCAGAGACGCTAGAGAAGCAGGAAGTGAGTCCCAAGACACACTCCCATCAGTCCACCGCTTATTGAGCACCACTTCTTTCAGTCCCCCGGAGAAATCCACAGACGAAGCTGATCTCTTCGACGGAGGTATATTCGAATCCCTTATACTCGACACTTTTGGAAACCCAGATGCTGCGGGCTTCCCTGCATTCAAACTCTTCTCCACGGGCTTCGGTAATGCAACATTCCGGGCACTGTCACTCAGTCTCCTCACTGCACCCTGAGAATCAAAACAAGTTCATGAACCACCATCAGTTTACCTTTATAATCACCAGTTCAACGCAAAAGATTCAGTTGGGCACACATCCACAGGGTTTCAAATGGTACAATATAGCCAAAGCAGCAGTAATTACCGAGATCTTGTTGCCATTACTGATGCCATTAGCTGAAGCTCCTTTAGAAGCTGCTGCTGCTTTCTCCTTCACAGCTCCCTCCCAGCTCTTTCTAGCAGCGGGTTTCGTAATACCAACAATTTCTCCATTTGACAGTGCACCCCCGAAGGAGCGCCGCTTCACCGGATCCGCTGATTTCTGCAGCAACCCCTTGCCAACGCTCAAGGACCTCCGCACAACAGGCGACCTGGAGCGGATGACAGTACACACCGTGGGCGGCTCCTTGTAAGGGATTTTCCTGTCTTCAGGACACGGGACGCGGCCGTTGCGAGTAGGAGCAGCAGGTTTAGGGGTTAACGGCGTTTTGTGGTCGGCGAACATGGTAGGAGAGGGACTCGTCGGCGCACTGGCGTAATCAGTAAAAATCTTGGACCTCACAATCCTGCCCTTGGGCCGCGACTGCGACCTCTGATCCTTCGTTGGTGTGGCAAGAACAGCGTTCTCTTTCGCTGTGTTGCGAAAGGTGTTGCTGCGAGACAGACGCTTCTCGAGCTCCATGTCGAATTTGCGAGCAGCCGAGGAAGACCTGTCCGGGGAGACTGTCATCTCCTCATACTGCACTTGGAAGCTGCTGGAGTTTAGTGACAACCGCTCGAATCGATCGGACGACAACCTCGGGCCAACGTTGGCGCGAATGGAGTCGTTGGTGGTCTTCTTTGGAGTAGAAGGCTTGCTTTCAGGCGGGGATACCTGTTTGCTGTTTCCATTCTGTGCAGAGGGGACAACTGTGGCGATCAAATCCTCGGGACTTCCCACACACTGATGCCGCCCTGGTAGAGGACGCACCCCGCGCAGCAACGGCACGGGAGATCCCGCCTCCAGGCGATCCACGTGAATGAATTGCCCCAGCTGCAGCTTGTCGCTCAGAATTAGGTCGTCGTGCTCCTCCGCGAGCGACACGTAGGTCGCGTGGGAAGAATCCGAGACCTTGATGTAGAATCCATGGTTGGGCCACAAGTCGCCATTCGCGAGCGCAGGGACGATGCTAATCACTTGCAGAAGCGCTGATCGGTGCTCCCCAGTCGCCTTCACGTCGGAATTGATGTGCTGGAGGAGCTTGATCAAAACGCCCGGCGTGAGAGTCGCCATCCTCCTAGCTAACCCCGGACGCCGCAGCCAGTGGTGTTGCAACAAGACCACCTAACCCTTCTCGTGCCTTGTCGACACCGGCGGACATTGTGAACTCATGGAAACGCCGGGGGCTCACCTCCTCGCCGTCTTCGCTTGCGATCGCTCCCACAACGACACAAAGCTCCGGCGCCACTCCCAAGACGAAAAGAAAAACATCTTTGCAATTCAACTCCTTTGCTTCCACGCAAAGAACCACCACCGAGACACGCCCCAAAAAAATCTCATCAACACAACACTCCCCGGAGCTGCGACTCCTTCAAATCTGTATCCCACGTTCTTCTCCACACTGTCCAAAACTCCAGAGACGAATCCTAAATTCCCCTCAGCATCATCTTATATGATCTCTTCCCCCACCACCATTGACCAGAACAACACCCTCACAACCACCAAGACTCAGTCCGGAATATTTTGCCCGCAATCCTACCTGGAGCATCAAACGCACGGAAACCAGAGGGTTACCACTTTAACACGCCACCCTAAGTCCCACAATCATGAGCACAGGCAATCTCCCAACCCCCCGGTCACCCCACCTGGAGGCGAGGTATCCTGCATTAGGAGCGCACGGAAACCTAGAACCCAACCCAGTAGTAGGTCCAACGTTCAAATTCACCTCCAGCACTGTAGCTCTGAACCCCATAAACATAGCCTTTTTCAAAAAAACATGCATCTAAGTTAAGAGACTGACCAGATCAATCCAAAGTGTGAATAAGTTACAAACAGCTCATTTTTCAAACAACACAGTGACTGACTCGCTTTACCGACGTCCCACCCACCTTCAAAAATCTTTCTCCCCCAAACTCCACGACCCACATCCTAGCTCCAACGGTCGAACCAGCAAGAAGTCGCAATCCGGCTCCCAAACTAAAAACCCAACAACAGAACCTCCCTCGAACAAAGTTCGAATACAATAGGGAAGTAGCGAGTAGCTGAATTGGGAGGAGAGGGAGGGAGGAGAGTGCGAGAGACTGTGAGACGTTGGAAACTGGAGATGATCTTCAAACGTTCACTAAGTAAGAGCGCGCGGTGGGTGCGCGGGCAGTGTGGATCGATCCCACAAGTAAGTAATAAGCTGGTACTGTGATGAAGTTGTGTACTTTGGGGTACTTACTACTGCTAGCAGAGCGACAGGGGGAGATGGCAGAGATCGCGAGGGACGAGATCAGCGATGGCAGAAGAAGGAGGGAAGCGGAAGAGTGGCGCGACGAAGAAGGGCGGGGAAGCTGGAATGGGGGGTGACTGGGAGGGAAGGGGGCCGGTTACCGTGGAATTGGTCATGGGGTGGCCTTCTTGTCTTCGTTCAAATATGGGCCGGGGTGAACCGACACCTTCGTTCGTCCTCCCGAAGTCATTCCAGGGTTCAAGCAGCTTTTTTTTTTACTTTATAGTGCCATATTGCACCAGCAAAATAATTGGGGCTAAAAATTGACAACGAACCGTGAAGTTTTTCACCGGAAAACTTCAAATTAAAAATAAATAAATAAGTCTTGGATTAAATCTTCAAATTGTGGATGAAAACAGAACTATGGATATGTGATATGTGTTAATGTGGTACTTTTTATCCAATATATGAATGAATATTGAAATTTAGAGCACCACTATAACATTTTCTATAGCCACTCTGGCACTTTATATAAAATGAAAAAAACAAACTAGATTCAAGTAAAAAAAAAGATCCCCTATTTTTTGCTTGATTATTGTATCTTCTATTCTCTCCTAGCTTTTCTTAGGCCTTTCATTGCAAATATGAATTCAAAATTTTCCAATTTGATCATGTGTGGCAAATAAAAAGTTCACGCAATTGGCCCATGATTGAGGGTGTTTATAAGGGATGAAGATTGTTTCCTCAAAAGCAATCTTCATCAGCCGTAGAGACCTCTTTTGAGATTTCTCATAATTTTATTCAAAATTTGGACAGATTATGAAACTTTTAATCCTAGGAGAGATTCTTTTTAAAAAATATTCCTCAAGAGTGGGAGTTTTTTTTAACCCACTAATAATGCAACACCAATAGGATTTATATAAAAGGAGAGACATACCTTCCCAATGGTCCCTCCTATATTCAAAAGCCTTATTGAGTAAAGTTGATTGAAGAGTGTCTACAAGGTGTCTCTAAGCTTGGAAGGCATTGCTAGGAAAGCTTCTCTCACAATAATGATGATGTTGATCAATGTTGCAATGTATTGCATGTTGTTTGCCTCTACCTAATTAATTTGCTTCAACACTGTGATAAATTTCAGAGTGCCAAACCCTATTCCCGTTGAGTGAAAAGACCTTGGAGAATGGAAGTGGTCTAATCAGTATCTAGAGCCCTCAAAGAAATAAGTTTCCCTCATTTAAGCAATGTTCAAAATTTTAAAAGCCCAATTTCAAATGCTTGTAAGTCAAAATCATGTTCTTGTATGCCTTTCAACTTTAGAGGTTATGTTAACAAGCTTGTTGAGAGTATACATTAGAAGAGATTTGAGGGCATTAAAGGGCCATTTCAGGCCCATTTCCAATGTTGTTCCGATTTTGTGAACAGTCGGTATGGGCTGTCAAAAAAAATTTCCAAAAAAAAAAGAATTTTTTTTTTTGCCCAAAATATCATTCTAAACAAAAAAAAATTTAATTTTTTTTTGAAAATGATGTGACACTCTCTCAACTATGTCAACCTAGTAGCTTTCCAGCGTTCCACAGCGTGGGAACGCTGCGGGAACACAGGATAACTCGCGGGCTCTTGGAAGCCTCAAATCTCTTCTAATGTATAAAAAAAAATTAGACGAATTGGACCTTCTATCATGGCTACTTGGAACTGCCAATAACTAGGAAAAAAAACATCTTTTTGAAACATAATTTTTTAACCACGACTTAGATTGTTGTAAAATTTTCAAGGCGTCAAGCTAGTAGTAACACACCTTTAATTAAAATAATTCACAAGAATCTAACAAATATTGCACCGGGCCTGTCCAAAAGTAGAAAATGGCCTCAAATCATGCCTCAGGACTTTCAGGGTTACTATGACATCTAAATGAAAGATGCTAGTTGCTAGTTATCAATTCAATGGTATGTATCTGACCGTATTTTTAGCACGTGACTCGTATTATACCCGTCAAATACGATATTGTAGAGCACAGACCTTTCAGGACTAATGTACTTAATATGTAGACAAAGTCTGTATGTACAAAACTGGACTACGGTATATCATTCAAAAATTTAAATGGATTTTGGCATGGAGATGATGATAGACGCCATTCAGTTGTAAACAAAGTATTTACCGTACTCTCTTATGCATAAGAGTCTTCCTGACACACAATTTTTAATGCAAAATTCAAAAGAGGAACAGTCTCTTCTAAACAACTCTTCTATGACAAAAAAATGATATTAATTATTGTCCAATGATTTGAAAATTTTCTAGCTTTCCCTCTTTCTCTTTCTCTTTTGAAATGGAATCAAAAATTTGATAATATTTCCGTTCAACAATGCATTATTGGAACCAATTTCCCCCCACCAAAACTTGCTACTGTACTGTATACATCAACATTATTTAATTTTACACCTAAATGTGCACAGTTTATTCTAGATATGGTTCCCTGCACATAGTATTTTTGATGCTGCAGGCAAGCTTTGAAGGGATTCATATCTGGTGCAATCATGGCGTGGGGGCATGGCCAGGGACAACACTGCAACTGGCTCCCTATGACAACCTGCGGTGTAAGAGCTCAATGAATGTTTGGGGGACAAACGCAGGTTAAAAGTTTTTTGTTTTTTCAAGATGGTGACTTTTTTATTTTTTTGAAACTCGGAGTTTATTCCAAGAAGAACAAGGACAAATGGCAGAAAGCTAAGGGCAGAGCCCTGGAGCAAGATGGTGACCTTTGAATTAAAAAACACAAGAAAGAAAGGAAAACAATTTATCCGGCTCATGTGGACGCCTCAACCTAAGCATGAGGCTAAGTGTAAGATGCCATCCCGGCTTGCGAAAGGTGTCTAAGCAAAACATCAATTAACTCCTGAAGTCCGAAGGCCTTTTTTTTGCCAAAAAACACTCAAAATTGTCATTTCTATAGCAAAGAGTAAAAAAATTTGAAAATTGTTTTTTTTGCACATCTAACCGTAGGATCTTACACCTAACTAGTATGAGAATATGCTAAAAAAATTTCAAAATTTTTGACCGCATAGATTGCAAGATATCTGCATTTCAAGTGAAAAATAATAGTTTTTCAGCACATTGTGGAACTAGATTTTACGACTTTGAACATTTTTAACTTAAATTTTTTGCACTACAAAGTTTTGAGCTTTAAATCTTTATAGAAGAAAACTGAATTGAGAATGTAGGAGAAAAAACAAATCCAAAAAAACTTAATTAATTAATTAATTAATTTTATTATTAAAAAAATTGTTAAGCAAGAGTAGGTACGAGATAGAAGGAAAATCTAAAATAGAGTCAGGGACAAAAAGATCCATTCTTCATTGAAATGCTTACTCACATAGTCATTACTTCACCAAATTTTACAACTAACTATACATTCTAAAGCTATTAAAGAGAGACAAAAGGTGTTAAATTTAGTTTAAAATCAAACAAAGAGAAGTAATAGAAAAAAATTAATTAAATAGTAAATGAAAATCATAGTTAAAAGGCTCCAAAAATTGTTATAAATCTACCACCAATGTTCCACCAATTTAAAACCAATTCATTATCAATCTACAATGCACTCGTTTGATTTGAAGCACTTTCAAAGTCTAAAAAGCGACTTAGAGGCAAACCAATGTTATTGATGTTGATGAGCATGGCAAATTTCTTATGTCTTATAAGTGCAAGTTTGTCTTTGGCAAATATTAAGGGATGGTAGGGCAATTATTTTCACTTCAAATTTTGATATATTTCTTCTCATGTGTCTTACTTTTAGAATATATAATTAGTTATGAATTTGGTGGAGAATTGACTCCTTTGGAAAGGTCCAAGTGAAGAATGGACTTAATGGTCCTCATTTCTATTAATATCTTTTATATGGAATTAAAAAGCACAAATCCCAATGGTAAGATTGTTCTAGCAAAACAACAAAACCTTGTAGACCTTTTCTTTTGAAAAATTGTAAGAATTGCATTCAAAAATGAATCATATAAGTCATTTTTTTTAGGAAGATGCTCTAAGTGCCCGAAAAACAAGATTGTCCATAACTTTCTCATAAAAAATCCAAATGAAATGAATAAAAGCTTTTCAGATAGACAAAAATATAATCTATAAGAAAAAAATATACAATTAAAAAATATAAAAATAAAATTTGCAAGTTTTTTTGGTTGTTCCTCGTCCTCTGTTTTGAACTTATTTGGGCATAACTTTTTTTCCCAGGCATCAATTGAAAAAATATCATATTCCCACAAAGCTTAGCAACTTTTCTATCTTCTAAAAAATTTTCGGAAAATCACAACAAAATTTCAGCCCATAGGTACCTGCCCAAGATCCCATTTGTCCCCCAAAGGGACAATGGGCCTTTAGGGGGTAAAAATTAGCTCATTGTAAGCAGGTGGAATTGGGGAAAAAATTGTTTGCAACTTGAAAATAAACATCGGGAAAAAAACTTGGTGGAAATCTTTAAAAAATTTCTATTTGCAGAGGAGATAATGGAGAAAAACTAGGGCTTTGGTGCTCGAAAAATTAATCAGTTTGATATAAAATTTAAGAAAAAAATCTGGTAAAACTTAAAAAATATATCATGAATGTTGTCTTCAATGCACCTTTTAGAATTGCAGTATGAACATATTTCTAACTTCTAAATGATGTGAAATTAAAACATAATAATATTGTCATTAGAAGGACGTTGATTGAAATACAAACACAAGAACAAGTCAATTTGGAAATTTGACAATTGAAATTGTTTGTTACAAGTTTATTACAAGTAGAGACAAATTTTTGAACTAAGATAGGTTGTAGTAAAAACAACCAAGATCCATTTTTGTCAAAATCTAGAAGCGTATATCATTAAAGAATGTCAATGAAAGACCTTTCAACATCTTATATACTAAGACACTCTATACATAAGATATCATAGACAATCCTAAGTTGGTGTTCTATAATGAATACATTCAATATATTTTGGTGAAATTGGATCACGGTTGGTCTTGCAACAATCTATCCTAAACTCCATGGCAAATTGTACTTTAAGAAAGAACTCATGCAAATGGCATTCCACATTTCATATGCCATTTCTTTTTTTCTTTTTTTCTTGGTCATGATTAGCGGTAGCCCCTACAATTTTTTGCCTTTTAGCTTAATAATAGCACTCTCAAGTCCTAATTCTATACTCCTCAAAACTTAGTAAATAAATGTCTTTGTTACAACAATTGTTGGATGCATTGAAGATGCCCCAAGAACATCTTCAAAGCATAATCAACAATATCCCATTTTAGCTAGCTCCACCATCTTTTGAATGAGAAACGAGCAATTAATGCACAAACCTAGCAAAATATTCTCTCTAGCAATGGGAAAATAATTTGCAATTTTGTTGGGATTGGCAACTCAACAGAAATTACTTTCATCCTCTACAAACAATTCATTGGATTAACAACGACAAAAATTCTTATCACTTTTGTATACTAGGATGCTTGCAATTAATTTAGGGACTTATGTAAAATATCTTTCACACTTGATTTACATACTAGGATGCTTGCAATTGGTTTGATGTACAATTTTCTCTTTGCAATGGAATGAATTGTCCATTTATCCTCCCTCAAAAAAGAAAACAATTATTGTAAACCATTAGTAAGAAATCTTCTTGTTCATTTCGTATTCCCCCCCCCCCCAAAAAAAAAAAAAATTAAAAACACTTTGTGTAAACCACTAGAGCAAAATCTCCTTATTCATTTCTCCTTCAAATTCTGCATCATATTTACATTTGCTTACTCGATTACACAATTTTACCTACGTAATCTAATCACATTCTTTTCATCCATCCCCTAAAAGTTTACGCTGAACAATGCCGCTCGTTGTCGGGGATTTTGTAGGAGAAAAAAAAAAGTGCCTCAAACTCCACCCTCTTCATCGATGCTTTTTTTTCTTCAAAAATCCTTCTTCCTCTTCTTCCTTGAGCAAGGCCCTAGGAATCCTCCTATTTGCTCATGTCCAACGCAAATTATGCGTTGCAACTAGGGTTTCTTTCTCAACTACATGATTATGCTTGCGTAATCATACATCATACATTTTTCATCCAATCACGTTCTATTCATTTCCTCCCGTGGTTTACGCCAAACAATACCCCTCATTGTCAAGGATTTCATGGAAAAAGTGTTTCCCCATCCCTGCTTTTTTTTCTCCATGTAAACCACTCACAGGAAATGTCCCGTTTGTTCTTTAGACGGGTTCTGTGTTGCAATGTCCGATTTTGCGGTGATTTTGTCGCCATAATCGGGCATTACAAATCTTACATCCAACATCAAATTCTCATCCCGACTTTTCATCCACTTTTGTTGATTTCTTGGAGCAGTTTATGTTGGGCATTGTGTCAATTAACCCCTAAGTGGTTTCAAGAACACAATGTGTCCTCTAGATTCATACACGACTTGTATTCGTCAAATTCCATGAAGTATTGGCCAAAGATGTAGACTACAAAATCAAAGGTGCAATAGTCATTGATTTTCATATGTTTTCCGAAATATATTGCAATGCTCGTTGTTGAAATGAGATATTGTTGAACATGCAATAGTGTGTATTTCTGGAGAATTACATGTACTAGAGTCACAACTTCACAATGTTTGCAAAATTAGTAACATGTCCGATGTAGCCAAAAGTGTGTAGTTCAATAGAAGACTTTAGTATGCATTCAACGAAAAATAAATAAAGATTAAATGAATAATAAAACATTCACATGCAAGGCTGTGTACATGGCACTTACTATATGTACAGATGCATTGAAAGACACCCAAAACTACTTAGGGGTTAATCGGGTCTCGTCGGACTCTGCCCTCCTTGTCGACCGATTATTTGGCGCAATGCCCTATACGAAATCCCTTCCTCCTCCCATGGGGCATGCATGCCCCTATCCCAAATATTCTGTGTCCATGGCTTCGGAGAAGCGTGTGTGAGTTACCTTAGTAAACTCCAAGTGCAGAATGTGCAGCTCTGTTTGCAGTGTGTCCTTCTGACACTGCAACTGCAAGCTCATGGTTTTTTCAGCATGTGCAGGTCTGCTTCTCCCGTAGTGCTCTGACACTGCTGCAGCTGCTCTCAGGTTTTCGACAGCATGTGCATCAGAAATGAAAGCATGTGTAGCATATCATGAGGGACGGAGTGGGGCGCAAATTGAGGGAGACGCAATTAAGTTTTACTTATTAGAGTTAACCCCTAAAGTCCCATTGTCCCTACGGGGGACAAAATGGATTTTGGGCAGGTTTCTCTGAGCTCAATATTTATTGAAACTTTTTGAAACTTTCTCATAAGATAGAAAAACTTATTAGCTTTTGGGGAATGTAACTTTTATTTCAATCGGTGCTTGGGAGCAAAAGTTATACCCAAATAAGCTCAAAACAGGGGAGAGGGGGCAGCAAAAAAATTTTTGCAAAAAATATGATTTAATTTTTTAATTTTTTTTCCTTATAGATTATATTTTTGCCTACATGGGAAGCTTTGATTCATTTCATTTGGATTTTTTATGAGAAAGTTATGGACAATCTTGTTTTTCGGGCAATTAGAGCATCTTCTTGAAAAAAACTTTTTCTTTCACTTTGAATATTGATATCTTTCAATCCGTACGGTCAAACATCACAAACTTTTTACTACATGATATGTAAAAAGTGTAGTACAAGATCCTACGGTTAGTTTCTAAAAAAAAAATATTTTTTCTGATCTTTTGGATGAATGCAACAAAAGTAGCAGTTTTGAATGATTTTTGACAGAAAAATGGCCTTGGGAATTTAGGGGTTAACGTAATCACATAGTGTATGCAATGCAATGAGGGACCAAGAGCCGGAGTTTGAGAAAAACACAAGATGAAACTCCTTGAAGTCAGCACCCAAATTTGGTTTGTTGAGACTCTGAGAGCATCGCCACCTTAGGGTGCCAAGTGAAGCTGACCTAGTGACTTGGCGCGCCAGGCCAAGAATTTTCCCCCACCGCATGCACGTTGACTCACCAAAAATGCTCGGCCACTTCAAGTTTTCAAGAGGGGACGGGCAAATGGGGAAGCCCTGGCGTGCCTCACTATGGGGTTTGACTTCAACTTTTACCCTGACTTCAAGGTACTGACGCCCCAACTGCCACTCAAATGTAATTAAAAGAATTTAACTGCCATGAAATCCCCTTTATTTGTATGAAAAACAAAAGAAAAAAATACTTTTGACTACACAAAAGATTCCTTTACCTGTGTATCAAAATTGGAATGAAAGTATTTTCAACTTTTGTTGAGTTCCAAGTGAGAAGAGTAGCTCACTACATACACATGGGGTGGTAGGAGGTAGAACAAACAATGTGGGATAAGTAAATTAGATGTAGTAGGAGCTTCACCACTCATAGTTTATTCAAAAGTAAGAATTGTGTTAAAAGTGGAATTTTGGACCTCGTTTAGGCTTAGTAGAATTATTTTTTTCATAAACCTTTGAACTAACAAAAGTTGTTGAATCAAGATAGATTTCATCTCCAAAAGTCCGTTTGAGATTTCAAGTCTCTCATCAAAAGTTATGGACAAATTTCTACTATGCATTTCTACAAATGTAAAAAAAATTCCCTTCTAATCCTCTTTTGAAATTTGTTCATAACTTTTGATAGGAGTCTTGAAATTACAAATGGATTTTTGGAGGTGAAACTTATCTTGATTTCAAAACTTTTGTTAGTTCAAAGTTTTTTGAAAAAAATAATTCTACTAAGCCTAAATGAGGTCTGAAATTCTACATTTAACACAATTCATAATTTTGAGTAAACTATGAGTAATGGAGCTCCTACTACATCTAATTTACTTATCCCACATTGTTTGATCTATCTCCTACCACTCCATGTGTATATAGTGAGTTTCTCTATTAGCTCAAAAATACAAACTAAGTTGGAAATGGCTTTGAAACAATGTGGTCTAGTTCTCAATGAAGTAACTAAATATGAATTTTGAGTTTCATTTTAAAAACCATCAAAATCTTTTGAATTACATATCTGCCACCATTACATGTTTGGTGCCCTTGTTTGGCGCGTTAGGCGTGGGGTAGAGGAGGAGTGGTAAAGCCCCACTCTCCAAATCCACACGCCAAGGCTGCACTTGGCGCCCCTCCTTGGCGCATCAGGTGTGGGGATGCCCTAATGGAATTTGGTGTTGGGTTTCTCTTTTAAACTATTCTTAGTTAAAACTTCCTCCGATCCGACACCCCTTCTACAAATTGGGGTTCACTTTACGATTAACTCTATTGTTACAAACTCTTTGTCATCTAAAGTTGAGTTCTTTGATTGCATCACTTGGTCTGAAGGATTTTGGTGTTGTATTTCTTTAAACTATTCTTAGTCAAACCTTCCTCCGACACCCTTGGCTTCTGTAAATTGGGGTTCACTTTACGATTAAGAATTCTATTGTTACAAACTCTTTGTCATCTAAGTTGAATTTTTCAATTGCATCACTTGGTCTAATGCAATTTGGTGTTGTATTTCTCTTAAACTATTCTTAGTTAACCCCTAAAGGCCCCAGGCCTTTTTTCTGCCAAAAAACATCCAAAACTGCCATATTTTTAGCAAAGAGCGAAAAAAAATTAAAAATGCTTTTTTTGCACATGTAATTGTAGGATCTTACACCTAACTAGTATGAGAATGTGTGAAAAAAGTTTCAGAATTTTTGACCACACAAATTGCAAGATATCTACGTTTAAAGTGTAAAAAACAAAATTTTCAGCACATTGTGGGACTGGATTTTTTGACTTTGAACATTTTCAACTTAAAATTTTTACACTACAAAGTTTTGAGCTTTGAATGCTTGAAGTAAAGAATTGAGTTGACAATCTACCCAAAAAAAGAAAATTAAAAAAAACTTAATTTTCATTATTGAAAAAATTGTTAAGTAGAAGTAGGTACAAAATAGAAGGAAAATCTAAAATATTCATATATTTTAGATAGAATTAAAATGCACTAATCCCAATGGTCAGATTCTAGCAAGTAAATTTAACCATGCAAAAAAAAAATTTGAAAAATTTGAAAAATTTCATTTAGAAATGAATCCTACAAGTTATTTTTTTCAGAAAGATGCTCTAATTGCCCGAAAAACAAGAATGTCCATAACTTTCTCATAACAAATCCAAATGAAATGAATCAAAGCTTTTTAGATAGAAAAAATATAATCTATGAGAAAAAATTACTAAAAAAAAAAAAAAGGTGCAAATTTTTTTTGCTGCTAGAGTTGCCCCCCGTTCCCTGTTTTGAGCTTATTTGGTCATAACTTTTGTTCCCGGGCACTGATTGTGAAAAAAATTATATTCCCATGAAGGTAATCATTTTTTCTACCTCCCAAAAAAATTTCAAAAAATCAAGAGAAAATTTCAGCCCGTAGGTACTTGCCCGAAAACACATTTGTCCACCGAAAAGGACAACGGGCTTTTAGGGGGTAAACCTTCCTCCAACACCCCTTCTGCAAATTGAGGTTCACTTTACAATTAATAACTCTATTATTACAAACTCTTTGTCATCTGAGTTGAATTTTTTTGATTGATCGCATAATAGGACTATGTAACTTAGAGCATTGCCACCCATTCCCCGGAAACAAGGCTGGAGAAACGGGTTGGCCAATGCCTAGTAGCTTTCGGGTTGCTTTTGTCCGCCACCAATTCACGGGGAAGTGCACACGCCAAAACAAGACAAACTCATGCATTAATGATTTGTCATAATCAAGAGCCAACTGAAAAGCTAATTGATTAAAAAAGTGAAGAAATGGCCCACAAATCAATAAAGCCAACAAGACCAAACCTGGGTCAAAACATGGCGGAGACGGGGAGCTAGTGTTTGGAGAGCTCATTTTGGAATGACCAGTCTTCTTTATTCCTTTCATATGAATGGGTGGTTCTCTTTTTCTTCCCGGCCCCACCCAAAACCCGGGCCGGGAGCTTGGCCGTGAATGGGTGACGATGCTTTTATACATTTTTCTGTCCAAGCCTCGTGATAAGGTCTTTGAAGCTTGTAAGTATGTGATAGGATCGGCTGACTTGATATTGCTAATGAATACCGTATCCGTAATTGAACGGGTTAGGCCTGGAAAGAGAAGCTAAGGTAGGAGGCTGTAAAACAGAGCGGGCATTAAAAATGGACCCTAATGGCTATAAAATGGACATGAGTTAGTTCTAAAATTGACTAGTATAGTCATTGAATGAATCAAGGAAAAAAAATTAATAATAGTAAGAGCCAAACATTCTCTTTGCTTTCTTCATTTTTATTTAGAATTGCAGGTGAACCGTTTATGAAAGACATAGGCTCACAAATAGGGACCTACGACCCAACTCGTTTGAAAATTTGTAAGTAATTTAAATTCTCGGAAAAATACGAAACCACTTGGATTAGATTCCTCATCAATTTTTCTTTGTTTGAAAAATGAGCTAAAAATATTTTCGTCCAAGGACATACATAAAAAAGGTGGACCAGCCTTTAGATACTCCATTTATGAGCCTCCTACCTTAATGAATGATGTAAAATTATCAGATGAGGACATGATTGGTTTGACAAACAAGGGCAACATTTTTGTTTAATATTTAATATGATTGTAACATTTAGATAAATAATACACCTTGCCTACACTCACTAGTGAAATTAGGATGCGTTACTTATCCCAGAAAAGTTATTTTACAAGCCATCAAAGTTAACAAATATGTCTATGTCTACAAGTATTTCCATTTGTACACATGGACTGGTTCACAAGTTGCAATTGTAACATACCTAATTCAAAAGTAGTGCATCCTTGTGCAAACAATAAAAAATATTTATAAAATATCAAATGTCGAGAAATTAGTGTGGGATAATCTGATTTTACTATTGAGTATAGAAGTCTTGATTACTTGAAGAAAAAGTGTTAACAATGTAGATTGCAATGGGTATATACTGGTGGGAACATAGGGTTTCTTTTAGTATTACCAAATATTTCCTTTAACCCCTGAAGGACCGGTTGTCCCCTTAGGGGACAATTTGGGTCCAGGCAGGTTCCTACTGTCTCAATTTTCAGTAGTATTTTTTGAAATTTTCTGAGGTTGTATATTTTTGCAAGAGCTTTGCAAATATATAAATTTTATTTTAATTGATGCCCGGTAACAAAAGTTATAGCACAATAAGTAAAAATGGAATTTGGCGGGCAGTACAAAAAAAATCACAAAAAGTCAAAATAATTTTTTTCCAATTTTTTGACTCAAAGACTATATTTTTGTCTACATGTGAAGTTTTGTTTCATTCAATTTGGACTAATAATGAGGAAGTTATGGACAATCTTAGATTTTTGGGCAATCTAAGCATCTTCTTGAAAAAATAACTTATAGAATTCATTTTTGAATGCAATTTTTAGAATTTTTCAAAATTCTTTTGTTGAAAATGGTTAGATTTTCTTGCTAAAACAATCTCACTGTTGGGATTTTTGAAATTCAATTCCATCTAAAATCTATTAACAATTTAGTTTTTTCTTCAATCTTGAACCCACCTCTACTTAACAATTTTTTAATGAGTGAAAATTAAGTGCTTTTTTTACTTATTTTTTTTGGTAGATTCTCAACCCAACTACTTAACATAAATAAGTAGAAAATCAAAATCAGTAGTGCAAAAAATTTGAACTAAAAAGATTCAAAGCCAAAAAATCTAGGGTCAAGCAAGGTGGAAAAAAACTTATTTTCTTCACTTTAAATGCATATATCTTGCAACCTACATGGTCAAAATTTCTGAAATATCTTCCACATATTCTTATATTAGTCAAGTATAAGATCTTACGGTTGATTGTGCAAAAAAATTAAATTTTTTAAACTCTTATCTCTTTACAACAGAAATGATAGTTTTGAGTGGTTTTTGGTAGGAAAATCACCTTGGTCCTTTAGGGGGTATTTTTCATATTGAACTGCCTTTCTAAGTACCAAATCTAGTTATTGTCTTTACTTTTTAATTCTAAATAGGGTTTTTGTAGATTTTTTCACTAAAATTTTTCTAATGATTTCAAATTGCGACTTGATTTTTTCCCAACTCTACTAGCTAGCTTTGAACTAGCTATCGTTTTTTTCCAAACACTAATAACAGGACTTCACAATTGTAATTTGTTTTTTGGTAGGTGCAAGACTGCTAGGGGTGCTTTTATAGTTGTATGACAACTCTAATACGGAGGCTGTTTTGCCCCTATAGAAAATGCAGGAACTTTTTACTTGGAATGCATGAAAAAAATTGCAAATTTTAAGTTCATATTTGCAATCAGAGACCCCAAATTAGCTTGGAGAGATAGATCTAACACGACACAAAATATGGGGTCTTTTTTTTACATTCACCCTTGTCTGCACCTCTACCTCTGCATTTGGCTCATCATACAACTATAAGCAAAATCGTGACTGCAAGGGTAGTGGATATGATTAATTTCTCCCTTGGATGCCTCCAGATCTAGAAAAATTAGATGCTCCGTAGTCAAGCTAAATGAATTATTTTATTTATAATACTTTGTGTTTTGATTCTAACCAGCAAGGTAAAAATTGTCAAAGATTTAGGTCTGCATGTGATATAATTTTTGAAGGTAACAAATTCTTGAGAAAAATAACAAATTGGATTTGTTTTAGAGAGCTCAATTTTCACATTTTTTTTCAAAAAAATAGTTCTACAAGATGACTGTGAGAAAAATCTCATAGTTGGGATTAGTGTGTTTTGATTCCACTGTAGAGGTACTAACAATTTGAGTTTTCCTTCAATCTTGTACCTACTTCTATTTAATTTAGTCCACTTTGTTGGACAAAAAGCTATGCTATGCGAGGCTTTGTCTATATAGCATTGAAGCACTCGCTTAGTTTTGGAGAAAGGCCCCTATTTTTAACTTCTTCTTATCTATCTTTTCTCAATGCAAAACAAAGTTTATAAATTGTTTCCTTGTTGGTAGAGTGACATGCACCTTGAAGTGCACTTGAGTTTGAATATACATCAATTTTTAGACAACCATTAATAAATTGCGTGTGTCCATCCACAATATAACCTAAAATTAGTTAATGACTTCTACCAAAATTTTGACAAATGACAATATTCCTTAAGGTGTTTTTGACAATTTCATCTACATTTTTCTCTTAAATTTTTAGTGTATAAAATCATATAATATTTTAGAAAAAACCTGCCAAAAATTCAAATGTTAATGCAAAGCCTTATGCTCTTCAATTGATCTAAAACCAATAAAGCATCTAGTCATGGCAGCTTCCAATATGTGAAGATGGTTGGGGAAGACCTCTTAGATTTTGGAAGAATGGCATCTATTTTCAAAAAAACCCAGGGATTAGTTCAAAGTTAGCTGGTGGGATTGGGAAAAAAATGGGTTGCAATCTAAAAACATTGGCAAAAAATTGGAGGAAAGAATCTATGTATTTTTCTATTTTAACCCCTGAAGGACCAACATGCGTTTTTTGGCCGTATAGAAATTTTGGGCAGGTACATGTGACTAGAGATATCTATATTTGAGGCTGAAATTTTAATAGAAGATGGGGACGAGGAATATCTTCATGTGTACCAAGTTTCATGGCATTTCGAAATACGAGTCAAAAGTTGTGACCTAATATGTTACTTTTTTCGTAACTGGGCAGTTTGGGCAGATAAAAAAAAATCATTTTTTCGGAATTTTTTATTTGAAATTGGCTCTTTACATTTATACTTAAAAAGCTTTGAGTCATTCCATTTCAATTAATTAGTCAAAAGTTATGAGGGTTTTTGGTTTGTGGGCAGTTATGGATTGTCTACTCTTAAAAAAACTTTAAAGTCGTTTATTTACTCAGTTTTCAATATTTTTGGAAAAAAAAAAAATCATGGGATGTAGATTGATTATTACAATAGTACAACCGTTGGGATTGGCACTTTTAAATTCCATAATTAAATTTTTAACAATGTAGTATTTTGAGTCATTTTCTACTTCTTTCTACTTACTATTTTTTTCCTATATGTTGTACAATTCCAAATGATGTGAAAATTTTCAAGCATATAGACAAATTGTTTAGGAAACTAAATTCAAAGAAGCACCACCTTTATCGGCATTTTTCCATTGAAAAGTGAGCTTGCAAAGTGTAGCTGCCCGGTTTTTGGCAGGATTGAAAAAATGGTTTTCAAGACTTTGAATGCTTATATGTTATGATCCACACAGTGGTATTTTCTGAAATTTTTACCACATGTTTTCAAAATATCATACTACAAGATCCTACAGTTACATGTGTCAAAAATTGTTTTTTTCCAAAAATTTGGTAGTTGTATTAGAAATGGCAGTTTTGGAGCGTTTTTGGTGATTACATAGTCGTGAAACTTTAGGGGTTAAGTGAAAAATAGAGAAAGTAACCAGACTCCGAACTTGAAAAAACAATACAGTCTAGAAATTGAAGGAAAATATTTACTAAATCTCAAAAGACTTCCCAAACAATAGAGTTACTCGTAAAGTTCATCCTATGTTTGTACCCAGCTGTCAGAGGAAGGTTTAACTAAGAATAGTACATAAGAGACACGGCACTAAATTCCATCAGATTTGAGTTTTGGTGCTCCTGTGAGTTCGATCATGTGTTTTTCTTGAACTCCAGCTCCTTGTCCTGCATTGCACACACTTCTTGATCAACTCTACTGAATGTCATGGAAGCACCATTTTTTTGCAATCAGAAATCCTCTTTTCATTCTTATTTATTTATTTGAAATCATCCATATCATTTTCAAAGTTTTCATGAAAAGAAATCTCTGAAAATTCAAATAAAATTAATACTCCGTTGTAGAATTCTCACAAACAAATACAACTGAATGCACACCATGCACAGTGGCACACTATTTCTGAGTGATTTTCAAATCCCCAAGAAAAAGCCATTGCAAAGAAAATGACGAATACAGTACAGTACAGTACAGTAGTGGTGGGCGGTAACAAGAGCCCTTTCCATATTTGACAAAATCAACAGACCATTCACAACCCTGACACCTGAACTTTTTCTGTATTTTAGCCGGACATGGCGACGGAGTCTAGGGACATTCTTGGAGCTCTTAATACCCCTGCAAATGGAGTTATGACTATTCGTAACAAGGGGACGGGCATAGGTGCCGTATGGAATTTGGTGGGAAAGGGAAAATTGCCTAAAAAAGAGCTCTTAACCCTTAAACGCCGGGCTGGTGGTCGTGGAAATCACCCTTTTGCAAAACCGTGGGAACAATTGGCTTAAAATAATGAAAAAGTACTCATTGGAAGTCAAACCAATGTAAAGGACTTTCCTTTTCACAACAAAATTTGGAGGATGAATAGTTGCATTTATGTCCTACACAGGAGATTCTCTTGTCATTCATCAAACGCAGAACGTCTGCCTCGACGTTCAAGGGTTAAAAGTGGAATGCCGTGGACGTCATTCCGTGGCGTTCCGATGACAATACTGTTGAGCCAAGAGAATTC